>CAJQZJ010000892.1:367385-409660 GCA_907164525.1 Lophiomys imhausi | reverse complement strand
ATCTATCTATCTATCTATCTATCTATCTATCTATCTATCTATCTATCTATTTTTAAGACAATGTCTCTCACTGGCCTCGAACTCACTAAGCAGGCTAAGCCAGCTGGTGAGCAAGCTCCAGAGATCTGCCTGTTTCTATTTTTTCAGTACTGGATTAGAGATGTTGATCACAGTGCCTGGCTTTTTAAATGTAGATTCTGGGGAATGAACTCAAGTCTCTGTGCTTTCAAGCAAAGCACCTTATTGACTAAGTTATCTTCCTATCCCAGACTTCTGACTTCTGACTTACTTGTTCATTTTTGTACTTATGAGTTTTGATCTGTATGAATAAACATGAATGATGTGCACACAAGCACCCATGGAGATCAGAAGAGGACATAAGATCCCCTGGAACTGGAACTACAGACATTTGTGAGTTTCCATGTGGTTGCTGGAATGTAAACATTGGTCCACTAAGAGAAAAGAAATTGCTCTTAACCACTGAGCTACCTCTCAGTGCACCTCCATCCCTTTCTGATAAAAAAAGTATTTGTTTTCATTCTGTGTGTATTGTTGTTTGCCTGCATGTATGTCTCTGAATGACTGAAGTCTGCCAAAGTCAGCAGAGGGCTTCAGATCCCATGGAACTGGAGTTATAGATTGTTGTCAACTGCCACTCAAGTGCTGAGAGCCAACCCCAGTCAGTTTCTCTGGATGAGCAAGTGCTCATAACTGCTAAACCATCTCTCCAGTACCTGAATTTTTCTTAAGAGATGTGTTATTATTTTCTTTGAATAAAGTATACGGTTTGGTGGGCAAATTCTGCCAGTGGGTTCTTCATGTTCTTCCTTTACCCACAATCATTAATATCTGTTATATATTCAAAAGGCAGCTTTTGTACTACATTAAAATTCAATTTGGCGTGGCTAATCTAATAAAAATTAACCATTATGATTACTTAAAGATAGTTAGAATTATAGTTTCAATTAGCACAAAATCTGTTTTAGATAGTAGTTAGATGAGGTTTATAAGACTATGTAGGTGTATATGGAATTTCCAAGCTAAGGTGCAACCAGGTAGAGTGCTGAGTATACACCAAATGCTCAATAAATACCAGTTAAGTCAGTGATTATCTATAGTAAGGCAAAAAAAATTCTAGAACCTATTTTTTTGGTGCCAATAAGAAGAACCTATTGTGGGAGAGGGTTCTGAGAGAAATTCGAATTAGAGGATCACCAGCCATACAAGGATGCATTGCAAAATCACGTTTTTAGACAACAAAAGACTGCATTTGTGATGGCGTTCACCTCCAAATAAGTCCGCATCCTCCAGTTTCATTTGAGCCCTTATAGTTTAAGTACACTTTCTGTGATGTTTGCACAATGACGAAATTACCCAGAGATGGACTAGCATGGCTCTATGAACACCAACGCCTCTTTATGCATGTTATAATCGTAGATATCCTCTCAAGAGTGCTGTCCTGTTCATTTAAATATTCTGTCGCAGGAAATGGATTTGACATTTCTACTATATAAAATAGGAAATTACAAAGAACCCTTTGCTGTGTGTTAACATACAGGGTTGTCTGCACTTCTGTTTTCTTAGACAACTCTAAATTCCCCTCCACCAATTCAAGGACAATGATTCTTAAGTGTCTTTTGATGTTTTCAATCTCATATAGATGCTATTTCTACTTAGTATGCATTCCCCTGCCCTCTCTTTCACACCCCTTCCTGATGTTACAGTACAATCAAAATCCTCACTTTATTCTAGAGATCTAAGATAAGCAGTCTAGCAGCCTTGCTTTCATTGAACCCCTATTCCACACGTAGAAATTCCTAGACTGGTAAGGAGGTTTCTCAGCTTTCATTGCTAGTTCTTTACCATTCTGCCATTCTTTTACGAACTACCTTGGTTCTGATCACCCAGTTTTGGTTCCTTGTCTTCAAACTTAAGATCCTTCTGCTTCAAAAGTCTCAGAGTCTGGGCTTGGATTGCAGGCATGTGCAACCACATCAAGCTTTAGTTCTGATTTTTTAGTTAACTTATTTCCTTTGATGGAGAACACAGAAGCAAAATTGCCCTTGGATGTTTTCTTTTCCTTCTCACTTGCTTCTAGCATACTGTACTTCCCACTCATAAACATGTTAATTCCTATTTCATATTTTAGAGACGATCTGCACCACATTCTTTTTAGAAAGTCTTACCTGATTCTAGGTTTTGGTGTCTCTCACACTGTGGCTCTAGCACTACTTGAAACAGAGGAAGGGGATTTGGAGTGAAGTCAACTGAACTTGAACTGAAACTTCACTACTTCCTATGTGTTTGTTCCCTATAAAGTTATACCAGCTCATGGAATCCTTTTTTTTTTTTTTTTTTTTAACTTCACTGTGAAGTAGGGATCATGGTTACCAAACTACAGAGTTGTCATGGGCATTTAGTCAAAGAAGATTGATAAAGTACTTTGCTCAAGCCCAGCTCTATAAATATTAGCTGTTACTGCTGTGAGTCACAGAGCAATGGATGCTTGGATTCAAATATCTCTTCCATGTTTCTAACTGATGAGCTTTCAGTGAGTTACTAACCTTCATTGAGTATTGACTTCCTGTTTTGTAAGGGAAAATTTAATATCTATTCATCCACATGATTTTCATAAGGATTAAATGAGATTAAATATTTAATGATACTGCAGAACATAGTCCTTCTACTGTTAGGTCTGCTGTTCACTACTAAATACATTTAAGGCCCTGTACTCAGCCTCAAGATAGGGAGATCACAGTGAAGAACAAGATACATTGATCCCTTGTCCTTGTGGAAGCAGAAAAGCAAATAGGTTAAATGATACAAATGAAGAAAAAATGATATGAGGGAAAGAAGCAGTGCTAGTATAGAGAATTTTAGTATAATTGAAATCAGAGAATCGCTGAGCACTTCTGTTTATATATGACCACTGCTGTCCTTATGGCAAGGAACTGTGGGAAGAACAATTAAGATATAGGGTACAACATATAGAAAGATTTTTCTCCCTTCTTTCTTTCCTTTCTTCCTTCCTTCCTTCCTCTCTGCCCATCCCTCTCTCCCTCCCATCTTCCTTCCTTTCTTTCTCTCTGTCTTTCTGTCTTTCTTCTTTGCAGTGCTGAATATGAAATCAAGATCTTTGTACATGCTAGGCAAACACGCTACTGTGTGATGAATCCCTGCTCTTCTTTTTATGTATTTTTGAATTGCAGCCTGCCTTTTGTAAGTAGCTTTTAAACTTAAATCTTTCCAAATCCTATGTGCCTGTCTCTGTATTCTAAATTTTGGGATTAAAGACATGTGGTTTCCAACTGATGGGATTAAAGATGTGCTCCTCCACTCCTGGTATTTTTAAGAATATTTTTTGTTATTTTTAATTATGTGTAGGTGTGTTGTTGTCTGCATGTGGGTAAGTTCACATGAGTGTAGGTGCCTGAGGAGACTAGAGGTGTCAGACCTCCTGAGGCTGGTTATATAAATGAGTATGAGATGATACAGATACTGGGAACCAAGTACCGGTCCTTTGGAGGAGCAGCAAGTACTCTTAACCACCCACACCATTTCTCCAGATCCTTATTTATTTATTTTTTGAGACAAGGTGTTTCTAAATTTCAGAGATGACCTTGAACCTACTCTGTATCCCGGTCCATAAGCTAACACTATGGCCAAAAGCAACTTAAGGAAAAGAGACTTTATTTTGACTTACAGTTCCATAAGGATAAGAGTCCATCTTGGTGAGGCAGACACATAGCAGCAAGCAACAGGCATGGTGGGAGGACCTGGAAGCTGAGAGATTACATCTTGAGTGCCAAGCACAAATCAGCGACAGCAAGCTGGAAATAGCTAAGGCTTTGTACTCTGAAATCCTGTGTCCAATAATATACTTCCTTTATCAAGGCTGTAAATCTCCTCCCAAAACTCCACCAACTGGGAACCGAGTGTTCAGATATCTGAGGCTAATGGGATATTTCCCATTCAAGCCATCACCTCCCGTCTGTTCTGAAACTTGAAATCCTCTTGTTTCAGCCTCCCAAGTAACTGTGACTATAACTCCCATTTACCCCCAGGCCAGGCCAAGAAAAGTTATATTGAAGTGGAAAGAACCCACTGTTCTAATTATTTTACATTAATCTACCTAGTATTTATTTTTTTAAAAGTAGAAAATAGCTGTCAACATTCTCATCTAGACAGATCAAGGGACTGAGATCAGATAATGTTCATGGTACACTTTTCAGAATTATTCTAAATATTTTTCTCAGTCTTTCCAAGAATCAGGTAGTACATGAAAAAAAGTGATTAGAGGATTTGAAAAAGAGTGGTTAGAGGATGACATAAAAATGTGTCTACATTCAAAACTCAGGTAAGAGTTTTGAATTAAGAGTTAAGAGCCTGCAACATGGTAGGAAGAGACATCCTGTGCTGGCAATTTTTTGTCAACTTGACATAAACTTAGACATATGTGGGAAGAGGAAATCTTCACTGAGAAAATGCCTCCATCAAATTGCCCCACAGGCACATCTGTAGGGCATTTTCTTGATTAATGATTGATTTGGGAAGTCCCAGACTATAGTGGGTAGTACTACCCTTGAGCACATGGTCCTGGAATGTATAATTAAGCAGGCTGAACAAGCCGTGAGAATCAAGCCAGGCTGCTGCATTCCTCTATGGCCTTTGGAAGGGTTCCTGGCCTGAGTGCCTGCCCTGACTTATCCTTAATGAAAAACTGTAAGCTCTAAGGTGAAATAAACCCTTTCTTCCCCCAAGTTGTTTTTGGGTATGGTGTTTATTCCAACCATAGACAGCAAACTAGAACATAGCCTAACACAAACAACAGGGAATCCTTACCAAACCCTTGTACTGATGAGAGTGGGACAAGGGGCACTTACAGAATAGGTAGCAACTACTGGGATCAAGCCTGTTCAAAGCAGTCCTTTATAACAGAGGAGTGCATCTTAGCACAGCACCTAAGAAGCTAGCAGTCAGAACACATCCCTTCCTCCCTCCCTCCCCCCCTTCCCTGTCTCTCTTCCTTCCTACTTTCCCTCTCTTGGCAATACTGACTCTACCTATTAGCCAAACCCAGCATGAAGCCATTGTAAGCTGTTGTAATGTAGCTTGCAGACATCAATCTTCTGGGGTAGGGGGGAGGCATGTGTGGAGAGGGTAGATTGTAATCAAGAGTGATTAATCAAGGATATCCAGCACAGTGCTACCATATAACTGCACTAGGATCATGCCTCCCCAAAGCTCACCATGCCCTAATCCCTGAAGCATGTATGTTATCTTATAGTGTGAAATAGAATTTTATAGAATTCTCAAATCACTCCCAATTTCAAGTGTGCTATTATTCCATAGCTTACTAGTGACTTTCTTTGTGATCCTTAAGCATTTGTTTGAAATAAAAATGACTTTTTAAGTTTACTTATTGTTCCTTTGGTGAACTAAGGATACTTCATATCTGTAGTGCCTTAAATATATAATCTGGAATTATTACACATGGAGTGTTTCTTTGGCAGGACACTGAGAAATGTGCTTGACTTTCTACAGGCTCTTCCTGGGAATGGTTGAGTAAAGAAACAGTAGATTTTTGTTTGTTTCTTTAGAAAATGTTATTTCTGTATAAAGTGAACCAATTAAAGACCCATGTCCTGGGGATGTTCTGCTATCCTCCTAGTTGTACTTTCTCTGGTTTGTTCTTTGACATTAGACCATGAGCTGCCAAATGAAGAACTCTCTAAGATTCCTCATTGGAGAGTCATATGTTGAAAAGGATAATATTGAGAGCACTGTATAGTACTTTCAATTTTTTTCTATACACTTTATAAAATCCTCGAGGGGAGCTGCAGAGATGGCTCATTGTTTAGGCACATTAGCTGTCTTGTAAAAGACCCAGGTTCAGTTCCCGTCACCCACACGATGGCTCATAACAGTTTGTGATTCCAGTTCCAGGAGATTTTACATCCTGTTCTGGCCTCTTCAGGCTCCTGCAAACACACATCAAACAAAAACAAAATTAAAACCAACATAGGAGAAATTTCTTCAGTCTTCCTAACTAGGAGAAACTGTGTTTCTCTTGAACAAATTGTGTGCTTTGGAAATTCTGAACATATGGCTTTTGTAGTCAACAGTCAGAGCAACTGACTAAGAAAATTATAATGTTTATCAGAAACACTAATGAACGGTCCCACTCCCAGGAATTTAATTCTTCTTGAGTAAGGATAGCTCCAACTTCCCTTCTACCAGCAGTGACTCTAAATGAGAAGGTAACATTGAAAATTACTGGTGTAATAGTCTGGGTCCCCTTGTGCCTTGGTGACTGGAAAGTGAAAAAATGATATTTGAAAAAGTTTCTAGCATATGTGTAACTTCTAGAGTGCATTTATAGATTCTGGTATTATCTGGACTTGATCTTAGTAGTTTTTTTTTTCTATTAACTATTTGTTTCACTTCGTCTATTTTTTTTAGACATCACACTGTAATCTAAGCTAGACTATAATGAACTATATAGCTCAAACTAGTCCCAAACTTGCACCTGCCCCTGTCATTTCCTTTGTGTTGAGATTACAGGCATGCACCACCACTCTTGCTAATATTCCTATATTTAAATATATATATATATAATTCCTATATTCCCATATTTCTTTCATATTTAATCTTAGTAATATTGTTTAAAGGCAAATTTAAAATCATTACTAATTCTAATGTATTTTTAATATATATAATTATATATGTGTATATATCAGATATGTAAGTCATTAGAAATTCATATATATATATATATATATATATATATGATTTTTTTATGTGCCAAATAAGTGCCTGGTGCCCAGCAAAGCCAGACCATGGTATCAGATCCCTGGAAATGGAGTTACATATAGTTGTGAGCTTCCATGTGTGTGCTAAGAATGGAATACAGGTTCCCTGGAAGAACAGTCAGTACTTTTAACTACTGGACTATCTCTCCAGACACACATCATCTATTTTTAAATTAAAAAAATTACTATGTACTTAATATATATTTTCCAATGACCTTTGAAATGAGGCCAAAGATATACTGACAATAAGACATAAGACAGTTAATATAACATTGTGATACACTATGTATAGTGGAACTTTTCAGTGCTAAGGCATATTTATACCCATTAGATACTGAAAAGGACATGGTATTAACTGACTTTGCAGAAGAAATACCATAACAAAATCCTTTGTGATGTTATTATATAAACATTCCCATATTTTTTTTACTTTTTAATCTTAGTAATATTGTTTAAAAGGAAAATTTACAATTTTTACTAATTACAATTTCCAACAGGATAAGAAATCTTGTATTTTGAACACATTTTTTTGTCCTCATAAGTCTTTTCCTTGAGAAAAATAAACAGGAGTAGAAAATTCAGAAATTTTAGTGTTTAAAATCATAAGCCAAATCTACAAGATCTTGGGAAAACCACATTTGCCGTTGATGAGTCATGGAAGAACAGCCAGACACTCGCTGTAGTGGATTAACATGGATTCTGCACTCCTTCAAGAATGTGTCCTTATTTATGTCTTAGGCTTTCACTCCTTCCCATCCCGTTAACCTCCATGTATAATTCTAATTACAACACAGTCCTTCTACATACTAGACCATGGTCTGTCTACCTGTGTGCCTTCATTTGTGCTTCCTCCTTTGTAGAATTACAGGCTTTCCTTCCATTCCCCACACCTGCCCATCCCTATCCCTTTCATGTGTTCGTCTAGATGCCTTGTGCTTCTGAAGCTTCTCTTTGTCTTTTCAGATTATTTCCCTGTTGTTAGACACTTTCCTTAGTGGGCAACTTGTTTCACTGCCTGGTGATTAGTTGGGGAACATTTATCTCCTTGATAGACTATAAACTTCAGGACATGAGATTAGTTTTGTCATTATATTTCTAGCAACTAGTACAGTGCCTGGCACAGAGTCAGTTTCAGGACATGTATTTTGCTATAGTGATTGCAATGTGTGTTCTTTCCGTATTTGAAAGAGAATTGGAAAATATAATTCTGGCAGAAGTTATTTTTGGAGAAGGCCAGACATGGTTGTTAAGTGAGAGAAGAAAGGGTGTTTATCCATGTACTTTGTACATGGGTGTCATTTTTCTATGCTTTTGATGTTCTCTATAGATATATTAAAGATTATAATAAGACATAGGCTAATGGAGGAAAATCAGCTAATCTCAAATTAATTTTCAATTTTGACATACTGAGCACTGAAAAAAATAAGTATTATTGTTGATACCCTGAATGCTTCCAAAACCATTACCCACTTCAACAATTTAAGTTTCTCAACCATTGACCTGTGCAGAAGCCCTTTGCTAAGGTTACTTAAGTATGACAGGTACAGAAGCACAGGGGTGGGTGCCATAGACAAACACATCCATTTACATTAAATATTTCTCCAAGGAGATTTTTGACTCTTTTTCCTTTAAGAAACAACCTATAATATATTAGAAATAGATTTGAAATTGGAACCAAACACTTCTCATCTTTCTATTTCCTAGTAGTGTTACTTTGGGCAAACTAGCAGATCATGTTGACATTTCTCCTCTTTAGAATAGTCAAGTTTATGACCACTTGTTGAAACTTTTCTATTTTTTTAATGTTTATTTATTACTTCAAGTTTCATCTCCATCACAGTGCCCTCTTTCTACTCCTCCCAGTTCCACCCTCCTACCCTCTCCCCCCTCTCCATCCTATCTTACTCCTCCAGTGTGGGGTGCACTACATATCAGCCCCCCCCAGTTCTGCAGTCATATGAGGGTTAAGAGCTTCCACTTGCACTGGGGGCCTACATGGCAGCACCACTAGGGCAAAGTGTCCCACTAACAGGTAACAAAGTCTATGTTCCTGTTCATTTTGGTATGTTGGTTATAGGAGATTCACAGCTAAAATCCAATTATAAATGAATAGATGCCATGTGCATCTTTCTGAGTCTGGGTTAGCTCATTCAGGATGAGCTTTTCTAGTTCCATCCATTTGGCTGCAAATTGCCTGATTTCCTTGTTTCTGATAGCTGAGTAGTATTCCATTGTGTAATGCAATTCCTATCAAAATAGCAACACAGTTCTTTACAGACCTGGAAAAAACAATTCTCAATTTCATATGAAAAAACAAAAAACCTAGAATAGCTAAATAATTCTTGTACAATTAAAAAAAAAACATCTGGAGGTATCACCATCCCCGATTTCAAGCTATACTACAGAGCAATAGTAATAAAAACAGCATGGTACTGGTATAGAAACAGACCAGTTGATCAATGGAATCGAATTGAAGACCAAGAAATGAACCCACACATCTATGGTCACCTAATTTTTGACAAGGAAGCCAGAACCGTACAATGGAAAAAAGACAGCATCTTCAATAAATGGTGCTGGTATAACTGGATGTCAACATGTAAACAAATACAAATAGACCCATACTTATACCCTGCACAAAACTTAAGCCCAAGTGGATCAAAGACCTTATCATAAAGCCTGACACATTAAATCTAACAGAAGAGAAAGTGGGGACAAGCCTCGAACTCATTGGCACAGGTAACAACTTCCTGAACAAAACACCAATAGTTCAGGCTCTAAGACAAACAATAAATGGGACCTTATGAAACTGAAAAGGTTCTCTAAGGCAAAGGACACTGTCATTCGAACAAAATAACAACCTACATATTGGGAAAAGATCTTTACCAACCCCACATCAGAAAAAGGGCTAGTATCTAAAATTTATAAAGAATTCAAGTAATTAAACACCAAACAACCAAATAATCCAATGAAAAAAAGGAAAACAGCTAAACTGAGAAGTCACAAAGGAGGAATCTCTAATGGCCAAGAGCCACCTGAAGAAATGCTCAACATCCTTAATCATCAGAGAAATGCAACTCAAGATGACTCTGAGATTCCATCTCACACCTGTCAGAATGGCTAAGATCAAAAACTCAAATGACAGCACATGCTGGTGAGGTTGTGGAGAAAGGGGAACCCTCCTCCATTGCTGGTGGGAGTGCAGGCTTGTACAACCACTGTGGACATCAGTCTGGCGATATCTTAGAAAACTTGGAATAGCTCTCTCTACCTTACAACCCAGCCATATCACTTCTGGGTATACATCCAAACAATTCCTCACCAAACCACAAGGACATCTCCTCAACTATAGCAATTTATTTTTAATAGTTAGAACCTGGAAACAACCCAGATATCCCTCAACCAAGGAATGAAACTTTTCTTACCTAAATATGTGACTGATCCAAGTTTGTTAAACTCAAATGTCAAGGAGTGCTTGACTTTTGACATGATGTGTATGTGTGAATTTCCAGCTCATTCTTCTCAAAATTTGTGATCAAATGTAACCATTTTCATTTCATTTATTAACTTTACTTATTTATATAGTATCCGTTTACAAATAAGATATAGACAGAAAAGTGTCAAATGTAATTTACACTTCCAAATAAAATTTATGTATTTAATAAACAAGAGCTAATAGAAACCCTAATTTTGCTTCAATATAATCCAAATGCAAATGGGGAGTTTCCACCATGCAGCTGAGAAGTAAAAGGACTACAAACATAAATTAGCTGCTGAATATGCTCCACTTATCTTTTTGAGTATCAACAGACTCTGCTCCTCTCATTATTTTGCCACACCAGGGAAGAAGAGCTGCCAAATAAGCCTAAGTCTTCCTGTTACCATAAAATTCAAAGAACAGAAAACCTACTACTGAAGTCCTGCTTAGTGCCTTTGAAATGCCTGTGATCTTCCAACTCACACTGTAAGCTTTTTAACTTGCAACAGGAAGTTGACAGAGAACTGAGTAAGGACGCATCCATCCTTGTCAGTTATTGTGGATGCTCCATCACTGAGACCCCAGCAAAACAGGAAGCAGTAGGCACAAAGTACATACATGACCTACCTCTTGCCTGTACTCGGATAACAAAACTCCTTAGGCTATTCAGTAACTTGGCTGATTCCTGCCTCACAACTGTTGTATCCCTGTATCTAAACAATGTTGTCTTTGGTCCACAACACTGAGGATTCTGTCCTATTTTTTTTTTTTTTTTGAGTGCAATGTCCTCATCTACTACCAGTATCATTACTACCTTGGGTAATAACACATTTTATAATCATTTGCTGTATAAGTACAATATACATGTTCTGAGAGACTTCCTTACTGTTCCAATACTGGTTTTGAAACTGTGCTTCAAGGACCCCTAGAGGTATAATCTGGATAAGTCTCAAGGGCTTCATAAGTAGGAAGTTAGAGGATGAATTGTTTGGCACCCATTAAAGAAGTCCTATTTTAGTCTCCATTTCAAATTTGGCATCAGCAGGATATTTTTTTTAGAGAAAAGGATTCTATGGCCAAAACAATTAATGTGGAAAGCATCCACTCAGCTATGTTACATATCCTTCGAGGTTAGAAACCTAATCAGTTTTCTTTTTATTATTTCATACCTGTTGTCATTCATAGATATATTTTCTCAGTGCCAAAGTAGAAAATAACCTTATTAAAATCTCTACCTGTTGTGTTTATGAAGAGATAACTGGCCAGTTCCCACTGGGCATAACTACACTCTTTATAAATTTGTTACTCTTAAATGTTTTAGAATTGTACTTTTTGAGAGTATGGTCAAAGTTGTAGACCCAGCTACTTTGAAATATACCTGTAAGCAGGACAGTTTATCCATTCTTTCATGGACTTCTCGTGTCATTAAGATTCATTCATGTATTCTTAAGACAAGAATCTCTACTGATATATTGTTAAGGGTAGATCACTAAAGGAAGCAAGCATTTTTCCCCTAATACGTGGGACTGTTAATATTTTAATGGAATATTTCATAAAGGAATCAACACTTAATTACTTTCCACATACAGATACTAGTTGTCATGAGGGACAAGAAGTCATAGTAAGGAAAAAAATCCCACTGGGGTTTTTGTGACATCAGCCATGGTGACCTTTATATATCACTGATGCCAACAATGTATGTAGATCTTTGGGCAATTGTTGACTTTCCAGGTATCTCACTTTGTATCTATTAAATAAGAATGCTGTTATTGCATAATTTATCCTGACCTCATTAGGCTGTTGTGAGGAATCAATGGAATATTATGAAAATTGTTCAGAAAGTATAGAGGATAAAAACCCTTGGAGAAAATGTCCATTGCCTAAAATGTGTGCTTTCTTGGGTTCTTTGAAATTGTGGGATTGATTCTTTGGTGGTTTCTTCTGTTTGCTACATTTAGTTTACTTTTACAGAAACTGTTGTCATCTTTCTTAGGATTTACCTTCCAATCAGTTTCATGGATAAAATCTTAGACAATGACTATATTTCTTCCCAAAGGTCACCTTTAAAAGTTTCTTAAAATATATTCAGATTCTTTGAAGAAATTTTACATCTTCTCTGCAAAGTGTCTCTTCATGTCCCTTAAGAATGTGAGGAGCCATTGACCAAAACTTCTGACAAGATGCAATCTGTAGGCAAATAGTCTAGGGAAATACTAACATACAGAATTATGACCAAGTGAATTTAGTTAGTGATTTGATTTGATTTCAGGATTTTATATAAGCCATATTCAAAAAGTGGTCTTTGATATTCCTGTCTGTTGCCATGCTTCTGGAGAACCATGCCTCCCTGTATCCGGGCCGTCCCTTTGAATCTGGGTTGTCTTATAGCCTATGTAACATGGTAGAAGTGACACTGTGTGTCTTTCCATGCTAGATTATAGAAAAACTTTCCAGCTACAGTTTGAGTTTCTGGCGATGAGTACTTTAGTAGGAGCTAAATTACAGGTAAGAAATGAAACTACATTGTGCTGAGGAAATATAATCACCAAAGGGCATGTGGATAAAGCTATATGTGCTCCTGCTTCTGCCATGAAGCACCACACTTGCTGTGTGTATGAGTAGGTGGTAATGTTTAATTAAAAAATATCTTAGCCATCCAACCTGAGTGAACTGTTATAGGTGTGCAGCTTCCATCTGACTATAGAATCAAGTAATAACCTCATTAATTAGTCCACTTAGTCCACAAAAACCTAGAACACATTGTCTGGATTCACTGTTTGAGGACATGTTTTTACACAACAGTAGACAAGTAAAATATGTCTCATTTTTACAAGGATACAGGGACATACAAGTGCTGATGAAATGAGTACAGCTCCTTGAAAGCAAGACATATAATAAGACTGCTAGAGAGCATGGGAAGCCCCTCTAATAGGACCCATTTTGGTTGCCATTGACTCAGCTATCCATGACTCCTGGATCAATACTATTAGTTATTATTGGGTTAGGTCCACTGAAATAAGAATAGAAATATCTCTCCCACTGAACTCCTTGTTTTCTATATTGATAGTTTCTTTCTTATTTTTTCATATGTGTTTTTGTTACTTTTGAGTCGGGGTGTCATTCAGTAGGCTAAGTTGGCATGGAACTCACTATACAGCCCCAACTGGCCTCCAACTCGAGCAATCCTCTTGCCTAAGACTAGTTAGTGCCAAAACAACAGGGATGATCTAACACGTCCAATTTTATTACTCAGTCCTGTGGAGGCTTCTAGACAGATTACTTGACAGATTGACTGTATGAAAAGTTCTAAATAGAGCTGCTGTTGGCCACTTTCTTTTTATAAGTAACATTTTCTTAAGATAAGCATATTTGTATGGAGATCTGTGGCAGTTCGAATGAGAAACTCCCCCATAACCTCGTGTATTTGAATATTTGGTCCTCAGTTCAGGGAGGTATTTGGAGAGGCTTTGCAACCCTGTTGGAGGAAGTACATCACTGGTGGCAGGCTTTGAGAGTTCATAGTTGTCTCCCTTCCAGTTTGCTTTCTCTGCCCGCTACGTGTAGTTGAGTTTTGATCTTTCAGCTGCCTGTACTAGCTGCCTGTTCCCAAGTCTCCCTGCCAGAATGACTCTGCCTCTGGAGTCATAAGCAAAAAGAAACTCTTTCTTCCACAAGTTGCTTTTGATTACATTGTTTTCTCACAGCAGCAAAAAAAAAAAAAAATAATAATAATAATAACTAACACATGGTCCATATCTGGTTTTATAAGAACAGATATGCATAGTTGTAACAGAGATAGTATGACATTCAAAGCCAGAAAATATTTTTCCTAACATTTATTGAAAATGTTTGCCCAAACTTGACCCAATCATTTACCTAGCCCATTGGTAGTGTTTTAAAATATATGATGTGCTACTTAGACTGAATATGATAACTTCTTGATAATCTCCTAATTTGATATTTCCTGAAGATCACCAAATAGACAGATGCAGTCTCATTTCGTATACTTAAGTTCCTATTGTGAACCAGCTACCAAGATAATGTGCTTTCTTTTACATTATACACTAGCATATTCAATAATCCTTTCAGGTATTTTTGTTGCCACATTCTAGAAGGAAATGAGAGACTTTTAGGGGGAAAATTGATGTCTTTAAAACTTCTGACATGACTAGGCTAGGTCATGAATCCAATCCATAGTTTCCAAGTATTTGTTTCTTTTTCTTACATCAATACTCCTCAAACTTGTGTTTTTATTGTGTTTGTGTGTATGTGTGTATCTATATATGTATATTTAAATATGTTTATATATTTTAACAGAATCTTTTTACGTAAAGAAACAACCTATATTTCTAGTATACATAAAACAAATTAAAGCAGACATTCTTGATCAGAGTGGCTATTTAGTAATAACACTTTTCTTTTAAGCGTATTTTCTTTCCTTTTTCTCTTTCTGCTCTTGACAACCTTAAACTAAACATGGGATGGATATAATTTAATAATGTTTGTTTGAACCTGCCATAATTTTGATTTTCCTATAACACAGATGCCTGATTTTTTTCCTTTGGCAGTGAAAAGGAAAGCCAGAGATTGCTATATCTATTAGAGTAAAGAATGAATGCTTTCATTAGCCCCAAATTCCAAATCTCCTTCTCAGACTCCTGTTGGGGTAGTGTTAAGCATTCTAAATGTTAATTAATTGGTCCTGCTTGCTGTCTGTTACTTACATTGACTCTGATTGGTTAAATAAAATGCCGAGGCCTGAGATTGGGCAAAGACAGAGAAAGGTGGGACTTCCTGGGATTAGAGCAGGAAGCCTGCACTTTAGACAGAGAATTGAAGCATTCCAGCCAGCAGCAGGAAGAAGAAGGCATTCCAGCCAGGAGCAGCAGGAAGGAGGCACATGCCATGGGTTAGAGAAAAGAACCTCATTCCACATGGCCAGGAACATTGGCATATCATGGAGAATGGCAGTCCAAGGGGACGTATGTATATGTGGGGTCATATTTGGGTAGTAGAATTAAGAGCTAGCTTAGATGGGCCAAGATTCCACAACTCAGGCCAAGGCATGTTAAAATCCACATGGCGTCTGTGTGTGCTCATTTATAATGGCAGAATAAGGATTAAAGGCTGCGGAACAAATTAACAATAACATAAATACTGGGTAAATACTTTAATTAGCCATATATTTTTTTACAGACTCCAGGTTAACTGTTAGAGTGGCTATCTTACTCAAGTTATGTGATGTTTTATTTGTGATTTTGCTACAATAATGTAACTTTATTTTTAAAATGAATCATAGACCTACAACAATTGCTCAGGTGTTAAGAGCATTTGTTGCTTTTGTAGAGGACTGGGGTTCAGTTCTCAGCACCCATGTAGTAGCTCACAATCATCTGTAGCTCCAGTTACAGAGGGTCCAAAACCTTTTTTTGACTCTGCAGGCACACCTTTGTTGCACATACATACATTCATAAAAATGCTAATACAGATAAAATAGAATTATATATAAAAATACTAAAGTTATATTTTAAAGTATATATATATTAAAATACAGTTATGTGATGGTGATTAAACAAACTAATCATTGTGATCGGGGACTTGCATACATGATACATCTGGATGAAGAAGTGTGTATTTGCTCTTTTCCCTCATAGGCAAAAAAATTAGAACAATGTGACCTTAAATATTGATGATTATCGCTGAATAGTTTGTTAGATGCTACTTGACATAGATCTTTCAGTATCATTTGTAGCGTGTGTGTAGAAGCCATGAGTTTGTGAGACATATTACTATCTGTATGAACTGTAACATAGCACTTCATGGAGTTTCACATATTTAAGAAATAGTAAATGGCTGGCCTTGGGAGAATATGTGCACATTGGTCCCTGAATTCCTTTCCTGAGAGTCTTAGCTTGTATTTTTATTCTTTGTATGCATGCTTTCTTAATGCCTCTTTATTTATAGTGTCATTCAGAAGAGGTAAAAATGGCCTTTTATTTGTATGTTTCAAGATATATATCTGTTTATCAATATTGAATGAAAAATTGACTTCTAGCAAACCTGTCTGTGTTTTCAATAAGGGTGTTAGCTTATGTTGCATTTGCAAATGCCATTGTCAGCATGTATATCAAGTTACAACTAAATCCATGAAGTAAGTGCAAACTATGAATGAGATTATATTTAAGGACGAAATAGCTTGAGACATTTAAATGCTTAGAACTGAGTCATTTAGACTCAGTAGCTTATATTTCTTTGCACTAAAAGTACGTCATGTTTATTTTTCATGTTTCTTAATCATGTAGTCGAGTTTCCAAACATTTGTATTTTTAGGAAATATAGAGAAAAAGAGCTCTCTATCCCATTATTGAAAAGTCTTGAACATTGATGCCACCCTGAAATTGAAAAAGATCAGTGTTGCATTATGTAAACAGCTCTGTATCACTTAGATTGCAAGTGACAGTATGTTTTATAAGGTCTAAAGAAGCTTACATAAAAACAAATATTTTCCCAAACAATCAAATGCCACTTTGAATAAGGGGCATAGTAGAGGAGATGCAATGGATATGTGTAATGTGTGCTAAATTTGTGATTGCCTTGGGCACTACTAAAGCCACACTGGGTAATTTCACTTGACAGCCAGAAAAGAGGAGCTAAAGAAATGTGGCAGTTTCACCTCCTGTGTCTATTCACAAACTCCCATGGTGACCTCATTAATCTTGGGAGGAGAAACACTCAGAGAGTGGCTGCATAATGCCAAAATAACTGCTTGCAAAAATCAAGAGCTAGTCCATCTGCCACTGGTTTTCATTGTGCTGGTGTTTGGTAACTATAATGGGCTGAGCCAAGGTATAGACTAGGTTATGGTTCAGGGAGAATGCTGACTGTATGTTGGTTAGAGCAGCAGCCAATGGTCCCCATGCCTGCTGCTCCTATCAGCTGTTTGAGCTCAAGTTCCAGCTCTCCCACTTCTTTCCGGCTCCTGATTCTCACCACGCTGCTGGCAGGAATGCTAAGGAGGCACATGGAAACAGCCATTGGGCCTCCCACCAAAGGCAAAGGACATGTGGGTGGTCATTTGCACGCTGCTGGGTAAATGTACCAGAGTTGCTAATCTCTGCCCTATCTCTAAGTACAATAGACACTGAGTAGGAGTGCTGTGTTTTCACTCCACTTTGCGTTTCTTCAGTTGGCCAACTGTTTAATTGAGAAGAGCATTTAGTAACTTTATATTCCAGTTCAACAAAAATTTACTATGTGACTTACTTTGTGTCAGGCAGTTCTCTGGTCACACTTCATGAGAAATTTTTATCTCATTTAATCCTGAAATTTTTTTAGTAATATTGATGTACTTCCACTTAAAATTATTAAATCAAAATCGTTTCTAATATTTCATACTGTGGTTCTCTTAAGCTTAATGGAGAAGTTCATTTTACAAATAACATTTTATTGTATAATGTGACATAAAGATAATAAGGAGAGTGTCTTTTAAAAGGCATGTATCATTGTTAAAATCTGAATTGGGCATTGAAAATTATAACAAAACTATTTCACTGATGAAGTGGCAAAAAAGCAAGAATTTGGAAAGAGGAGAATTTGAATATAATAAGCAGAATTAAGCATATACATGCCAAGATTAGTCTGGAAACTTGTGGCAAGCATTGCAAGAGTGCCCTGAATTACAGAGTTGTGACGAGAACTTAGTGTGCACATTGTTACAGGTGCCAAGTAGATGTAGAACAGTTCAAGATGTGAAGGTAGCTGACACTGTTTCATATGAAAGAGAGCTCCAGAGTGGTAAAGCCCGGAACTAGCCATAGAATTTTGTAATTGGGAGGTCAAGGCTGACCTTGTCATCATCCCCACCAATGAAATTAAATGGACCAGAAGTCAGTCTATCAAATTTAATATGAGTATGAGGTGGAAGAGGAGAGAAGACTATGACAAATAGTCTGTTTTTCCAAAAGTTTTGCTAGGGAGAGGAAAGAATCTGGTTTATAGAGAGAAGACATCTTTGAGGAATGATTAGTTTTTAAACATTCAGAAACAATTAAGGATATTTATCATTTAAGAGAAAAAGGGAGAACGTCTTAAGCTGTAGGAGGGCATTTGGGTACCAATGTTCCAGAGGCCACAGACAATAACAATAATTATTTATAAATATATATAATAAAATGGAGAATGTTAAAAGAGTAAACATGGAGAGTCTCTGTTATTTTGATAAATCGAGAATGTCACCCAAATATTAAAATTAGAATGAGCAGCTGTTGAGCTGGGGCTTTCGGCAATGCACAAACTTTTCTTAAGAAAGTCATTGATGATAGAGAGTGACCCGATGAAAAGTATGATGGATACTTCAGAAAAGTGTGAAGATTGTGGAATTTGTTTAGTTATTTCTTTTATTTTTGAGATTATAATATACTTACATCATTTATCCCTTCCCTTTTCTCCCTCCAAACTTTGCCATATACGCCTCTTTGTTTTCTTTCAAATTGGTGGCTTTTTCATTAATTATTGGTGCATGTATATATTTATATAGATACATATTTCTAGGCATAACCTACTCAGTCTGTATAATGTTACTTATATGTATGTTTTCAAGGCTGACCATTTGATATTGGGTAACTAATTAGTGTGTTCTGGGCTAGTGATGTTATGAATCTTGGAGGAGAACCTATAACCACCACTTTACTAAAATAAAATAATTCCTAACTACATTCTAAATTTTTGTCCCTATAGCCATAAAAAATAACTGCAGTCTTAAACCTCATCAAGCACATTTCACTTTGCAACAGATAGAGACCATTCTAGAAACTGCAACCAATCAAAATGAGTTGTGAAGCCTAGTCCCAGTGGGTAGATACATCTACAGAACAACTCTCACACCTAAGGCTCAGGGAATATTCCAGAAAAGGGGAGCAAAAATATTGGAAGAGCCAGAGGACCAGAGTGTTTAGTGTGAGATCATGGATATTTATTGGTGTCTACCTAACTGGCATGACTTTCTCTTGCTGTGTGCATCAGAAAGAATGTACTGTAGGATTTAATCAGGATTTGTGATTTGAGGAAGGACCCTGGTGGAAAGAAGCTGAGGAAGCTGAGTGAAGGGAAAGTGGTTTGTATCTGTAATCATTGTATCTATCCATGCATGCAGGGAAGAAATTGAAGACAGGAAATGTATGGTAGTCTAGAAGGTAATGAAGATATCGGTAGTGGCTTGCAGCATCCTTTGAGGATATTGTTAAGGTGACTGCATGGGACAGTAAATGGTATCTCAAAGTCATTTTGAATAGGACATGACTGTTGAAGTTATTAGTAGGTTCGTAGAAGTATATATCATAACACCGTTTAGGAGACAAGAGATTTTTTTACATAAAGAGTCTACAATTATGATGACAGGTTTTAGTCAGTAGCAGTCAGATAAATACTGAAATATGAGGAGTGAATGGAAAAAGAACTACTTTCAGTTGAGACCCTCTCTGGAAGACAGTGTCATCAGGAGAGAAAGGCTGCAGTAATAGTACAGAGTCAAGGCAAAATTCAAATTTAAGACAGCACATGAATTCATCAAGGGTCATGAACACAGTATATAGAACTTCGTGGACAAAAACAACATTGACAGCTTGAAGTAGAAAGAAGCACAAGGAGGGAAAAATGATACTTAAGAAATGGATTTGTATTTTGGGCAGACACTAAGAATAGTAGGTACAGAGTACAGGAATATTGAAATTTGCTGGCTGAAGGGCAGTTGATCACATCTTGATCACATCCCCCTCTCCCCTCCCCTCCTGATCCCACCCACCCACCTTCTACCCCCCTTTCCTCCTATCCTTCTCTGGTGAGAGGGGCCCACACATATCAAACCCCCTCAGTTTGTCAGCCTCATGAGGGCTAAGAGTTTCCTATTGCACTGGGGCCCAACATGGCAACCCAGCTAAGGTAAGCTGTCCCACTATCAGACAACAGAATTTGTGGTAGAGATGCCGCCCCCCACTTGCTAAGGGATCTGTATGAAGACCAAGTTGCCAATCACCTTTATATGTATAGGGGAGTCTAGGTCTAGTCTAAGTATGGTATTTTCTTCTTTTTTTAGTTAGTGTTTCAGTCTCTGTAATGGAGCTTCTTTCCATTATTCCAATTCCAGTATTTTGAATTGTCTCAAAGTTACTTGCAAGAAAGTAGTAATAAATTTAGTTTGCATAAGTGAGAACCACATCTTTATGTAAGTATTTCATACCAGCCTGTCAATTTGCATGAATAGAAACATCTTCCATCGAAATTTCTGGCAAAAATATATTTTGAGAACAATGTGTAGATTTCACTGATTCTTCCTTTCCTATTGCTTGGTAGCTTGACTTTATATATTTTGACTGTCTTCATTATGTTATTTATCAAAACAACCAGTCACTCACTGGAATGGAAATTTTTGTTCCCAAAGACTAAAGCCAAAAATGTTTTAGTTTTTATAACTTTTATCTTACTCCTTGGTTAGAATGAAGGCAGTGGTAAATTTGACTATTTTCTTAGGAAGACATACATATTCATTGACAAAAAATATTTTTTAAAACAGAGAAAACTGATACTTGTGTATTTGCTCAGTTATATATGAGGTATTGGAACTTGAAATACTCCTGCCTTAGCCTCAGTGTTGTCATGGCAGTCATGCACCACCATGCACAGTGTAGAAAAATTACTTTAAATTTTCCCAATTTTTCTCATTTTTATGCATATTATTGAATAATTTTATATCTATGTATATGTCTGTTTTGTTCAAAATTAGACCATAGCCAGATATTGTTGACCTTTTCCCGATTGCATCGTGAATATGATCACATCATGATAATCAGTGCAGCGTTCCAGTGACTAATCATACCCATTGAACACATTTCCTCATGCTATTTATCTCTGTTATTTTGTTCTTTTTTGAGCTATAATATAGGATAGTATGAAGACTCTAAGAGAGAAATTAATATTGTGTGCACTAACTACTACTTGAGTTCTTAGAAATGTAATGAACAGTTCAAAATATCCATCATCTTCTGTCCACTCTTTCTTTCTTTGATTCTTTCTGTCTTCCTACCATGACATTCTGTTTGTTGTTGTTTTTATAAAGCACATTTGAAAGCATGTTGATATTTGCAATTCCTATGTTTTGGATGTTCCTGATATAAGACTATGGTCACCAAATCCACAGGCCAAATCCAGCCTGCCTTCGAGTTTTTTATTGCCAACCAGCTAAGAATACATTTTGTACTATCAAGTGATAGAAGAATATTTTAGCTTTTAAAAATAACAGTATCCTTTGATATATGAAAATGATATGAAATTTAAATTTAATTTTTGCAATCCATTAATAGTGCTTGTAGTGCAACCATAGCCTCTTGTTTATATAATATCTGCAACTACTTTGCCACTATTGAGGCAGAGTGGGGTAGTTCCATTGGACATTACATGGTCTACAAACCTGTGTTCCTTTCAGGCTTTTTTTGTAAGAATGTATTGATAAGTTCTCATGTAATCCATAGGGATTTAGAGAGTTAGTATAGATGATGTCAGTCATTTCACTTGATTAAAAAATAATTAGCTTACCTACTCTAATATTGTAAATCTGAACAGTGGTGGAGAACTTTTGTCTGTAAAATGGGGTCACTAATAGGACCAATGCTATATGTAAACTCTGAGTGATTTGAGGTACTTGGAATTCTACCAGCTAGGAACTAATAATAGCATCATATATATATATATAGAAAACATAATAATAAATAAATATAATAGCATCATATTATATATAATCTGTTTTCTTTATATATATAAATACATATATATTATATAAAGAAAATACATCAGAATGAGATGAATGTTTAAATTTAAGTAGATGAATTAAAATGTTTTGCAAATATGTTATACATTATATGCATTTAGGAACATAAATGGAAATGTGTTGGGAATCCAATTGTTGCCAGATAACCAAAACTTTAGGATTTGTATTATTTGATGTAACTTTTTAGGTTCTTTCTGTACTTCTTCCCTTTTTTTTTTTTGTTGTTTCCTTTTTACTCGATCTTGTAAGAGTATAGTCCTTTCTTTCCTACCAAGACTAATTAAATAATGTTCTTTCCTTTCCCTTCTTTTCCCATGTCCCACTCTTACCTGGAAATCCCCCTGCCATGCTTAATTGACTATCCATTCCATGTCCCTTACTCTTTAACCATTCCCCTTTAAATATTTCTCCAGATAAATTTACCACAATATCCTATGATATTTGGAGGAGCACAAAATATTAAACAGAGCATTTAATGTGAGTAAACAAACCCAGTCATTTATGTTATTTCTCAATATCTTTGGTAAAAGAATAGAAAGTTGACATGATGACAGAAGTATTCACTTTTTAGTAATTACTATTCTTACCTTGAAATATTTTCTTTGAATTATGAGTTAGTTTTACTACCTTTTTTAAATACCCAAATGAATAGATCTCTTTTCATCTTTTTTCCTTCTCTCTTCATTGTTAGTATTTGTTATTGGATGTTCAAATGTTGGAAAGAGCTTGTACTGTTTACTAAAGCATTTACTTTGAATATGCAGAAGTTTCTTCATGCTCAGCATGTGACTAGATTTTCTAATGCCTATTTGTGCCAAGACAGAATGTGTACTCTTTAATTATTGAGTACAAAGTTCTGTATGGTTCAATTACATCAAGCTTGTTAATTAAGTAGTTCAAATCGTCTATGATTATTCATTTTTTTGCCTGATTGAGCTGTCATTTTCTGAGAGATGTGTGCTAAAACTCGTATTATAACTATATACTTATGATTTTAACTTATAAGAGTAAAATGTTTGTCATTATTTTTAGGCTACATATATGTTAGTGATATGTTATATTTAATTATCCTTTATTAGAAATTAGTATTTAATAATAAATCCTTTTATTACTAATAAAGTCAATATAAAATAAAACTTTAAAAGTACTTTTAGATACATTATAATACTTAAGGGATAAAGAAGTGATATTTCACTCCTGAGATATAAATCTTAATATTTTGCTTGTGAAAATATTACCACAATATCATTCTGGGAAATTGAATTACTAATGATTTCCTTCATCTACACCAGTGGTTCTCAACCTTCTTAATATTGAGATCCTTTAATATATTTTCTCGTGTTGTGGTGACCCCCCAATCATAAAATTGTTTCGCTGTCACTTCATAACTCTAATTTTGCTACTGTTATGAATTGTAATGTAAATATTTGATATGCAGGATATCTGATATGAGACCGCTGTGAAAGGGTCGTTCAACTTCCAAGCAGTCATGACCCACAAGTTGAGAACCATTGATTTACACAGTTTAAGTTTCACAGTAACTTACATATAACATATACAAATATTTATGAAATACACCCATGATGCTTTCTCTCTCTTCCTCTCTTACCCTCTCTCCCTCACTTTCTCTTTCTCTCTTTCTATCTCTCTTTTTCGCACTCAAGCACACACACATGCACATTGTATGATTAAATCTGAGTATATCTATCACCTCGGGCATTTATTATTTCTTTGTGGTGATAGTATTAAATTTTATCTTAGGCATGATTAAATACATTTTGTCAGCTTTAGTTGCCATGTGATAGAGTGCCAGAACTTATTTTAGGTAACTGTAACTTTATAGTCACTCACCAATTTCTCAAAGTTCTTTCTCTTTCCCACCCATGGCACTAAAAAAAGATAAGCACTACATAATCATATTACTATAGGATCTGCACATGTATTTAGTCACAATCCCATCACCCACTTTTGACAGAGCTTCTCTCTGGCCTGGAGCTTGCCAAGTAGGTAGGCTTTCTGTTCAGCAGACTCCAGGGATCCACTCTTCTCTACCTCCCCAGCTCTGAGATTGCAAACATCTGCCACAACATCTGGTTTTTAGAACTTGCTTTATATTTCCTATAAACTTATGAGAAAATGGAATTGACTTGATATTAAATAGGAAGGAACAAATCTCCAAGAGGTAGAGAAATTTCACATGCTTTATACTATTAAACAATTTTTTAGGAGATTAGTTTGACTGTTTTTCTTTCCTCTAGGCTGCATCTCCAGGGCTCAAAGTGATATTTTTGAATGAAGGCAACAATTATTGAGAACCCCTTTCTTTCACATACTTACAAATATATACATACCATATTTGCCTAGATATTAATCTCTTCACTGATGTTTTGGGTTTTTGGGGATCCCCTTTTGTCAATATGATCAAGCTTTTCTTCAGCTGGAGAACTGGTATTTTGCTTATACTTTTAATTCTAGTTTTGTAATTACTTTCTTTTCCCCCTAATGCATATGATGCATAAGTCATGTCTTCTCTTCATATTCTTTTCACTTAGTCTTCTAATTCTTTTTTAATGTTTATTTATTACTTCAGGTTACATCTCCATCACAGTGCCCTCTTTCCACCCCTCCCAGTCCTACCCTCCCACCTTCTACTCCTTTTCCCTTCTATCCTACTCCTCCGGAGTGGTCATCTTCTAATTCTTGACCTTTGACCTCTTACAATCTTTAGAATCTGAAACGACATTTACTGTAGCATTTGTTTTAGTTTTTTATTTAACATGTCTCTGTTAACCAAATTTTCCCTCTGTCTTTCTACTATTTCAATGAATTGAACCCTCATAACCTACTAGTTCAAGCAAGAGGCTCTCTATGTCTGATACTATGTAGAGAAGTCTTCAGTATTTCTCATCATGTGTGTAAAGAATATGTTGAATTGCTCCACTTCATGTACCCAAAGCAATGTTGGAGCCCAGGTCTTCTGGAAAGTATAGGATGGAAAAATAAAGTAATATTGGCTTTAGATCCAAGCACGTTCCAGTTTGTTTTATAAGTGCTTCATTTTCCATCTGTGTGCTCTTGGAGAAAGACATTTTTAAAATCTTCTCTGGATATGCAATTATCTTTCATAAGAACTGAAAATAGTTACATTTCATAAGTTAAAATAATATTAATTCCACATACCTAAAATGCATAAAATGCATATGCAAATCTATAGTGATGCAAAACTAGATCTCTGCTTGCTAGGCCTGAGGTGCTTTGATGGCCAAGTATCAATTTGATTTGAAAAAGAACATTGAGTTTTTATTTGCAATAACAAAACTTTCTACTGCTCATTGTGGTGTTGATTGAATATTTGGTGAATCTGCTAACAATCTTTGAAATTTGGCTTTAAAAACAAATTGTAAGTTATACTAACTGTATCTCAAAGGTGTTTAATATTTATGAAAATAAAACACGTGAAATTCCTGAAATGACTAACAATGGAGTTTTATTTCTTTTTTTTCCTTTATTTTTTATTTCTTCAAGTTACGTTTCAATCGCAGTCCCCTCCCTATACCCCTCCAGTCCCACCCTCCCACCCACAACCCCCCATCCTCTTCCCTTTTTTTTTCTTTTAAGTTTAAGGTATAACTTATTTCCCCCTACAGTTTCCCCTTTCAGTCCAACAAATGGCTCTTTCTCTTAAAATAATAAATACAATACAGTACAACAGAGGTAATTAGGCCACAGTTATGAGGGTTATATGGCTTAACGTACATTCCCAATGACCAGTCCACATGTATTTGGTACCTGACTTTAACATTCTACTATCTAACCATCTCCATGAGTTTAAAGTTCTATATCTGACTCAACATTCATACTAACTTGCAACACAATTTTATGAGTATCTTCTTAGATGTATAACACTCTCTTGACTCCTAAACAACTCAAAATTTAATTATTAGACTCTAGCTATCTGTTCTTCAACCACCTCAGAGACCTGAGAGGGATAAATATATCTGATTTTATAGGAAGTACAGGGCCTGCAGCTTCAGAAACTAAGAAATGACATACCAGTGGCTGCCTGGACAGTTCCCATTTTCTCTCCATACATTACAGCATCGATCTTCAGTCATTTGTCCCCGTTTCTCTGACAGACATTGATTGTAGAGCAGGGGTTATGAAGGACGTACCTACACTGTCTTGGCAGAGCTAGGCTGTCGACTTACCTGCTTGCAGGTTTTGTCCGTTTTGGACAGCATTCTGTCTACAGTTGGAGCAAGGGGCTTTTCCTACCAAGAGATAGGCTTGCGACTAATTCAATCATCTCCCACTGGAGATTCTTGGATGCTCATCTTCTACTTGGAGGAGAATAGGGGGTGCTGTCAGGAGTTGATATGTCTTGATATAAAAAAATCTAAAGTTACGAAAACACCTTTGAATGCCATATTCTGCAGATCTCTTGAGGTTTTTGAAGAGGCCCTATCTATCTCTTATATTAGGGTAAGCAGATGTTGCTTGTCTCTTAGCAGGTTTATTTCTGATTAGCTTAGCAAGTAACTATGATAGGCTGTCATAGTACCTAACAGAATGACCGGCTTGCATAACCATTAGTTTGCATTTCTTAATTATCCTAAACAGTTTATGACAATTAGTAGTAAAAGGCCAAAACATCACATTTCATTTTTTTCTTTACCTCCTAACCCTTCCATCCCATTTCTCTGGGGTGGGGTGTCCTTATATAACAGTCCCTCATCTCAGTTGAGAGGTCGTATGAGGGCCAAGAGCCTCCTCATTCATTGGGGGTCTATGAAGCAGTACCATCAGTGAAAAGTGTCTCATTGCCTGGGAGAAGGAACTACTAAACAAACAAACCAATAAGCATACAATAGATAAAAAAGACTAAAAAATAGAAAAAAATATAACTAATATATAAAAAATAAAAATTAAAAATAAGAAGTCTATGTCTGAGTTCCCTTTGGTGTGTTATTTGTAGTATTGATACCTTCTACTATATAACTAAAATCCTACTATAAGTGAATAGATGCCATATGTGTCCTTCTGAGTCTGGGTTAGTTCACTCAGGATGAGCTTTTCTAGTTCCATCCATTTGGCTGCAAATTTCATAATTTCATTGTTCCTGATAGCTGAATAATATTCCATTGTGTAGATGTACCACAGTTTTTTCACCCATTCTTCGGTTGAGGGACATCTGGGTTGTTTCCAGTTTCTAGCTATTACAAATAAGGCTGCTATAAACATAGATGAGGAAACTTCCTTATGATTCCGTGAAGAGGCATTTGGGTGTATACCCAGAAGTGGTATGGCTGGGTCCTGAGGCAGAGCTATTCCAAGTTTTCTAAGATATCGCCAGACTGACCTCCATAGTGGTTGCACAAGCCTGCACTCCCACCAGCAATGGAGTAGGGTACCCCTTTCTCCACACCCTCGCCAGCATGTGCTGTCATTTGAGTTTTTGATCTTAGCCATTCTGACAGGTGTGAGATGGAATCTCATTGTTGTCTTGAGTTGCATTTCTCTGATGATTAAGGATGTTGAACATTTCTTCAAGTGTCTCTCAGCCATTAGGGATTCCTCCTTTGTGAATTCTCTATTTAGCTCTGTCCCCCATTTTTTTTATTGGATTGTTTGGTTTCTTGGCATTTAATTTGGAGTTTTATTTCTAACCAAACTTTTCTAACTGCTAAAGGTTGGCTGTGATCATTTTGCCATTGAAATTTCTGAAAATACAGCATGTGAAATTCCTGAAATGACTAACAATGGAGTTGCATTGGTAATCAAGCTTTTTTTTAGCTGCTAAAGTTTTCCTCTGATAATTTGGGCATTGAAATTTTTAAGGATTTTTTTTCCTTAAAGTGAAAGTAGATTTTTTCCCCCACATAATATATTCTGGTTATGCTTTACTCTCCCCTAACTCCTCCCAGATCCTTCACATCATCCCTCCCATCTAAATGCACACCCTTTCTTTTTTTCTTTCACAGTTTTGAGCATGAACAATGTCTCCCCATCTACATAGCTGTTCTCTTCTAGTAGGATTCTAGCCCATCAAGGATTTGGGTAGGTATTGTAGATCAATGTCAAAAGGAAGTGCAATGTAAAAATAGTTTACTATCTGGTGTTCCATGGCAGGTGAAAAATGTGGCCGTTTAGCATCTGTGGATGGGAGCTTACTATGCTTAGATATTCCAAAGGATTTTATTAACTTAAGCTAGAATTTTATAAGTATAGCTCTATTAGACACATTTGACAAAATCTAAAAGATCTACTAGTTAGAGACATGACTTGGATATCTATTTATTTTTAACATTTATTTATTACTTCATTATGTCTCCATTGCCATCCCCTCACTCCATCCCGTCCCAGCCCCTCCCACCCACCCTCTTCCCCCTCTCCCACCGCTTCTATGCCTCTGGTGTGGGGTGTCTCCGTGTATCAGCCCCCCTCAGTTCATTAGTCACATGAGGTGTAAGAGCTTCCTCTTGCACAGGAGACATACATGGCAGTTCCACTAGGGTGGAGAGTTTGGGTCTCTATTTTTGCAGGTGGTTATCCAATCCTATCTGTCTTCACAGCTAACCATTCTGGCCTGTTCATTACACATCATCTATGATGCTGAAAAGATAATATCATGTATCTTATAAGGATTTAGACCTATCAATATCTATCAGAACTGTCCTGTGTTTACTTCTAGCAACACAGATTTGCACAAGTTTTTGAAAAAATCTGGAAAAAAATTAATCAACTATCTCTCTCTCATGATCAATTTTACTCAAATTGTTCAATACAAAATGGAACACAGAAACCATGGTGATACACCATAGAGTTCCCTTTTTCAACAAGCCATATGTATTTGTCTTTAATATGAGCCATCCTGAAATAATGCTACCAAATTAAAGTTACCTGAGACTTACTTGAGACATTCTATATGCTCAGGGACCATGAAATGTGAATAAATGCAATATATTTTGGAGGTCGTCCTAGTTCCACTTGTCCTATTTGAAGGGATAGTTTGTGGATTAGATGAGATAGTATAGTGCCTGGTACTTCATGGTTTCTTAATGAATTCTACTTCCTTCTCCCAGACTTCTTTGCTCATATCTAATGTCTCCATATATACAACCAGCTGGACACTATCATGTGTTTATGCAAATACATATGCATATGTCTGATATATATGTCTGTGGGTATATAATTTTTATAAGTTTGATAGTTATTTAAGATTAAATCACTTGAAAGAATACCAAAGCTTTACCACAAATGTCCATTTTTGGTTTAAAGGACATGAGTATTTTGGAAAATATAAAAATGAATCAACTCTGAAAGGAATTACTGCATTTGCATCATTCCAAACCAAACACAGGAACTCAAATTAAGAAAGATCATGCTGAGGAGGGGAGGGAGGGGGGCTATGATCAGGATGTAAAATGAATAAATAAATAAAGAAGCATATATATATTTACACACACACACACACACACACACACACACACACACGATCATGTTTGTGTGTTAGAAGGCAATTGTACCTTGAGTGGCCCATTTCTTCATGGAGTTCCATGCGTTAGTCTCACTGGAGACATGCTGCGACAGGGAATGGGGGCTGGGCAGAAGCACAACCTAGATAGGACATCAGCAGGAAGGCCATGTGATTGGCCCTGAGGCACCTCACAGACTGTCATCTCAAGTACTGTTGTAGATCCAAATGCTGAAGCGAATAAAATATGTTCTAGTTATGCTTCGGAGGCATCCCAGACCCTGCTGCCTTCCTTCCTACTCCCTTTGATTATTGCCAAGGTAAAGCTAAAATGGAAAGGCTAGAGAAGAACAGAGAAGGCCAAGTTAATTCTATCATGAAATTGCATATATGAAATCTTTATTTGCACTAGGAAAAGCATAGATTGCCTTCCCCCTCTGCGTCGACTTTTAGCAACTTCAGGTTAGGAGAAAAACCAAGAAAAGTGTAATAATCTTTAATTTTTCACTGACCTTGGGAAAACTGCTTCAATTTTTTAAGTAGCATTTTATTTCATTTAGAAAAAGAATAGGGATGATATTTTTTTCTTTTCTTTCCTCATTTTGTTATCCAAATATAGAACACAAAGAAGGTAATGTACCTAACTTCACTCATTCAAACAATTCTCATGTAAGTGGGAATAAAATGTTTATGTCAACTGAAGGAAGAAAAGAAATGATACAAGTGAAAAATTTCTACACATTATAATATCAAAGATTAAAAGAAGGATGGCATGTATTGGTAAGAGTGTAGCACCATGGAGACTTACAGTTAGGGATGAAATGATTATGTTTTTCTGATGTCAGCTTGGAAGTGGCTATAAAAACCTTGAAAATTGGGAAGCCTTTGATCTAGCAATTTCACTAATATAAATTCATTTGAAATACAGAATCAAATACATGTATTAAGTCATTTTTTAAAACAAAAAATATTCGTTGTATGTTTATTTCTCCCAGTAAAATATTAGAAAAAATCGTCTCTAGTAATAGGAAGTTAAAAAGAACATTTAGATAATATTCACTGATGTAGGGAAATGCTCTCAGTGGTGCATATTTTTGTTTTATGTTTCTTTTTAGCATATTGTATCATCATTTATAAGAATAGCATTGAGTGAACTTAACAAAAGAGAATTAGTAATATAATATGTGCTCTAAAGAAATATGAAACAGGGTTAAAACCATAAATCTCCAGTAATTAAGTCTATAAGAATTTTGATGCAGATACTAAGGGGAAAAACTACTTTATATGTTTCAGGCCAATAAGTCAAACTTTCTAGTAAGACTGATTTTTAAAAGATAATATATTAACAACAAAGTTTTACATTTAATATTTGTTTCCTCCAAAATTCGTATGTTGAAACTATATCTTTTAGGTTACTTAGAAATTGGGAGGTGATCAGGTTTAGATGAGGTCATGAAAATGGTCCCCAGTGATTGAATTTATGCCCTTACAGGAAGAAGGCAGCCATCAGCACTAAGCATGTTTAAGATATCATATTCTTAGAATCCTTATGTCCAATACAGAAAAAAAATAGTGACAGCAAAAGTGGACAGACTGCTTTCAACTGTCGGATTACAACAGTCCTTAGCCAAGTCATGACATCTCTAACCAGCAGAAATAGTTTCAATAAATGTAAATTTAAATGTGTTGATCCCAAGAGGAAAGGTTGCCTTAGTTGTCATGAATTGAGGAGACCATTATTTGGTCTGTTAGGTCCCTGGTACCATGAGAGATACTTTAGAATAACACTTTGTATCATTTCATTTTTGTCTTTTCCTTTTGTGGTACTGGATATTGAACCCAGGACCTCCAGCATGCTAGCCAAATGCTTTTCAGTACTTTCTTAATTCTTCATAAATTTTGTTTGAGACAGTCTTTCCAAGTTGCCAGGCATGACCTGGAACTCACACTCCTCCTGCCCCATCCTCAAGAGTAGGTGGGAATACAAGTATGTTCTACAATGCTTGATTTCATTCAATCTTTATTATACTTTATGTCAGGATCAGGGATAGCAGATGTGGAAAATATGGCTCTGACTGGATAAGGCATTTAATACCATAAAGAAGGGGTGACATTGAACTGCAAAGCTAGTTCTGAGTTACCTATTGTCATGGAGACAGGTATACAAAAACACAAAGCTGCTTTACTCTTCCAGGTACTGACTCTGGATAAGAAAGATCACCCTGCAAGGAGGGCCTTTTTACATTGGATTGTGAAATAATTTTAGCCTTATAGGAAACTAGCAAAATTACCATATCCCTTCCATTAGTTGAACTGCAGCTTTTATTGATATATTGCTAATTATTTTAGAAATGTCTCTTTTGTGTTATTTATTTGTTTGTTTATTTGTTTGTTTGTCTCAGTATCTCCTTGTCTGTAATAGTTCTTTAAAAAAACTTTTATTTTTTAATTGAACTTATATCTCTGTCTCAGCCTCCTCCTTCCTCCCTTCCCAGTCCCATCCGCCCACCCTCTACTCCCTCTCCCATCTATCCTTCTCCTCCAGTGTGGGGGGGCCCACATATCAACCCTCCTCAGTTCTTCAGTTGCATGAGGGGAAAGAGCTTCCTCTTGCTCTGGGACCTGACATGGCAGCTCAGCTAAGAGTCTGTCACAGTTCATATTCTTCCCTTGTTTATCTTTAATCTCCAATTATTACTGCTTCGGTACATTTCAGCATATCCTTCCATGTGGGTGTCTTTAGGTCTCTTTCTCTCTCTCTCTGTGTATGTGTGTATGTCTGCATGTGTGTCTGTCTGTCTGTCTCTCTGCCTTAGTACACACTAGGCAAGTATATATCAAATATCCAGACTCTCAGCCATTCATGAAGTATTATAATGGTTAAGTTAAAATGATAGAGAAGTGATATGTCCTTCCAGGTGATATATACACTTGATTTTGCCATATCTCATAAGTGTTGATATTAACTTTGATGACTTGATATGATGATAGCAGTTTACTGTATTAAGAACTGATAATTTTCTCTTTGTATTCATTAGTACCTCTTCTAGTTTCATTCTATTAGTATGATAAAACATTCTGACCAAAATCAACTTGTGGTGGAAAGGGTTTATTTGCCTTACACTTCCAATTCATAATCGGTAATTGGGCAGAAAACTTGAAGGCAAGAAGTATAGAAGCATGTAGTTTTGAACTAGCTTGGCCTATGGCTCACTCCATGGCTCACACTTGAACATTAGGATTATCTTCCCAGGAATTGGTATTGTGCACAGTAGATGGGCACTCCTGTGTCAATTAATATTTAAGACAATCCCTCACAGACATTTTGACAGGATTCACCTGACAGAGGCAATTCCTTGGTTGAGTCTTCTCCTCTCGGATGGCTCTAGGCTAGCTATGTTAAGGTGACAGTAAGGCTAACTAAGGCAGGAAATATGTGGATCTTACATGAATAAGAAGTTCTCAGTGTATGCTTGCTGCTGATTTATGTGTCAATCTTTTGCCTGCATGTATGTCTTTGTACCACAGGCATGCTGTGGTGTCTACTAAGGTCAGAAGAGGGCATCAGATCCCTTGGAACTGGAGTTATTGATGATTGTGAATCACCATGTAGGTGCTAGGAGTTGTATTTTGGTCTTCTTCAAGAGCAGCAAGTGCTCTTAACCATTGAGAAATCTCTCCAGCCTCTATCTTTCATTTTTATGTTGCTACTTGAAGTATTTTAAGGGAAATATAATTAAAACAGGATCTTTTAAAGTTCCAAATGAGATTTATGATTGACATAGTTAAACAATTGCAAAATTAGACAAAAAAAGACTATAAGAAAATTTATTGCATGGGAAGATTTTCTACTTAATGCTTAAATTTTAGATGCCTAATATTTAAATATATAAAAGATTAATAAATTTGACTACATGAAATCGAAGACTAGTACATTTTTTCCAAATATAATCTTTTTAAAAAATATTTATTTATTACTTCAGGTTACATCTCCATCTCAGTGTCCTCTTTCTGCCCCTCCCAGTCCCGCCTTCCCACCCTCTACCCCTTAACCCTTCCATCCTATTCCTCTGGAGTGGAGTAAGACTAGTGTATTTAAGAAAGCTTAAAAAGCCTGACAGCCTGGAAAATATTTGTTACATAACACAAAAGGTTAATATCACTGATATATAATTCACTGTTAAATTAAGGATTTAATGAGTAAAAACCTGACAGCAAAACTGGGAGAAGTGACTCATGAAAATTTTAAACTAAATCATGATTAGATGAGTGTAAATTAATATATTTAGATGCTATTTAATTTGTATCAAACTGATAAGAAATTAAAGTCCAATAATATATTATGTGTGCACACATGTATTTTCATCATTGTTAATGGAAGAAAAGATAATATTTTTGAGACATAGGTTGCCTGTACTGTCCATATTGCCCACACTGGTGTTAAACATGTGATTCTTTTGTCTCAGCTTCCACATACTTGAGACTACAAGCATACTCCACAATGCCTGGGAAACAAACATTTTCTCCAGTACCTATGCAGAGGTTATACAATCATTGAAATATAAATATATTTATTTTCTGGTGATATTTGGGAAAAAGCTACTTTATGATGTCCCTGAAGGGCACTGGGGACACAAGTTACATAACGTTGATAGGTACTTGAACTATGTCCTGCAATCTTTCTTCCTTCCTCTTTCTCTCCTTCCCTTCTCTGTCTCTCCTCCCTCCCTTCTTTCCTTTATCTTTTAAAGGAATACAATCACCATTACGTGGTTTCCAAATGTCAGCCATTTCCATTGTTTCTAGTGTTGACATCTCTGCTCCAGTCTGTTTTGCATCTCCTTTCTCTGGAAAACGGAAGTGGACCTACATACTTAGAAAGGTCAGAGCCCAATTACCTTTAAAGATGACATAGCCCATCTGCAAAAACTTTAGGACAGGAAATAAAGTGTAAAGATGCCCAGGGTTGTATCCAGGTCATGTAGGGAGTCAAGATTGGAAGACAAGATTGTTGACCAGAATCTTTTTTTATGATTATTTATTGCTTCAAGTTACATCTCCATCAGAGTGCCCTCTTTTCTACCCCTCCCTGTTCCACCCTCCCACACTCTTCCTCCCTCTCCCACCCATCCCACTCCTCAGATGTGGAGTTTCCCTACATATCAGCCCCTCTCAATTCAACAGTCATATGAGGGCTAAGAGCTTCCTCTTGCACTGGGAACCTACATGGTAGCACCTCTAGGGGAAATTGTCCCATTAATAGGTAACAAAATCTATATTCCTGATCCTTTTGGTGTGTTGGTTGTAGGATAGTTATCGTGTAGTACATGGCTAAAATCTAATTATAAGTGAGTTAGATGCCATATGCATATTTCTGAGTCTGGGTTAGCTCACTCAGGATGAGCTTTTCTAGTCCCATCCATTTGGCTGTGAATTGCATGATTTCCTTGTTTCTAATAGTTTAGTATTATTCCATTGTGTAAATGTACCACAAATTTTTATCCATTCTTCAGTTGAGGGACAACTGGGTTGTTTCCAGTTTCTAGCTATTACAAATAAGGCTGCTATGAACAGAGATGAGGATATATCCTTGTGGTTTGGTGAGGAATCGTTTGGGTGGATACCCAGAAGTGGTTTGGCTGGGTCTTACGGTAGAGCTATTCCAAATTTTCTAAGATATTGCCAGACTTATTTCCATAGTGGTTGTACATGTTTGCACTCCCACCACCAATGGAGGAGTGTTTCCCTTTCTCTACAGCCTCACCAGCATGGGCTGTCATTTGAGTTTTTGATCTTAGGATCTTAGCCATTCTGATAGGTATGAGATGGAATCTCAGAGTTGTCTTGAGTTGCATTTCTCTGATGATTAAGGATGTTGAGCATTTCTTCAGATGTTTCACTGCCATTAGAGATTCCTCCTTTGTGAATTCTCAGTTTAGCTCTGTTTCTCATTTTTTTTCACTGGATTATTTGGTTTCTTGGTGTTTAATTTCTCAAGCTTTTTATAAATTATGAATATTAGCCCTCTGTCAGAAGTGGGGTTGGTAAAGATCTTTTCCCAATCTGTAGGTTGCCATTTTGTCTGAATGATGGTGTCCTTTCCCTTACAGAAGCTTCTCAGCTTCATGAGGTCCCATTTATTGATTGTTGCTCTTAGAGCCTGAGCTATTGATATTCTGTTCAGGAAGTTGTCACCTGTGCCAATGAGTTCGAGGATTTTCCCCACTTTCTCTTCTATTATATTTAGTGCATTGAGCTCTATGTTAAAGTCTTTGATCCACTTGGACTTAAGTTTTGTTCGAGGTGATAAATATGGGTCTAATTTCATTCTTTTACATGTTGACATCCAGTTAGACCAGCACCATTTTTTGAAGATGCTGTCCTTTTTCAAACATTGTATGGTTTTAGCTTCTTTGTCAAAAATTAAGTGACTTGACTGGAGTTTTTTAAGTCTCTTGTGAGAAGGCTGTACCAGACTCACAGCAAAAGTGCAATGTATCCATGAATGTGATAATACCTATTTCTTTCAAAGATTGGGTTTCCATTTTAGATTTATTTTTACTATTTTTAATTATATGTCTCTAAGTATTTCTGGGTATTGGTATGTGCTCCTGTGTGTAGATGCCAATGGAGTCTAGAGCCATTAGCCCTTCGGAGCTATAGTTACAGGAGGTTATGAGCTGCCAAATGTGGGTGCTAGTTCCCCTGTAAGTGTAATACATGCTCTTATCTATTGAGCCATTTCTCTAATCCAGAGAGTTTCCAGTTTGATTCTTTGAATTTAATTACTCTTTTTAGTACCAAAGTTGAGGGGAACTGTGAACTCTATTTTGTATCAATTAAATTTATTTCAACAACTGCCATGCTTTTGTATAATTCATTTTGATTACTTGCACACCAACTTCTCTTGTTTCTACCCCCGAGGACAACAATGTTTCAGCCTTCCCTCCCAATACCCTTTCCAAATTTGTGTCTCTTTGTTTTGTGACCCACTGGCTGTGTGATCACACATTTGGACCTATGTAATGGAACATACTGAGCTCAGCAGTGGGTACATGCCTGTAGACGAAGACATTTTCCTTTCAGAATTGGTAGCCAATCAACTCGAAGGGATAAAGAGGCCCTTATGGCCCCTACCCCATCCATTAAAAACCTTTTCAGGGATAATGTTGATTGATATACTCTATTTTTATGACCATTAGTAATATTTCTTCTAGGATCCTTAGATCAGATTTTATAGCCTTATCAAGTCAGGTACAGTTTCACTATTAAATTCTGGACCAGTCCTAATATTCTTTCTTCCTTATTGTTTATCACTATATAATCATAGGACTGCCCTAGACCTGGAGTCTCAATTTCAAAGGACATTTCCGGTTTCTAAAATGCCCAAAGACATCAAAATAATGAGATGTTAGGTGACTAGAATCCAATTTTTCTGCTCCTAAGAAAGGAAAACTTTTTCTAAAGGTTCAGTGCATTTACACATGTAAGATTTTGTCTACTTTGAGGAAATATCCTTCCTACTTACATGGAGGTTCCTTGTAGGTTAGTGGACGTTCTGCTGTAGACCAAACCCAATTCTTTCTAAGTCTGAAGCTTTTGTTATCCATCTTTACTAAAACAAATCAAGACTTACATTTTTTTTAAATTTTTACTGAGAAACCTGGATACTTTAGAAATTTTCTAATCACAATCTTATCCTTTGTAAACCACAATTTTGGATCAAGGTGTCTAATAACCTTGTACATGGCAACTAACCATTTTATAGTACATGCCTTCATATATACAATATATATATAATCATTTTATAGCACATCTGTTCAATTTGTACTGCCTGCATGTGCATAGCTATAGGGTACCATCCACTAAAACATGGCTACCTACCATGTGCCACACCACTGAAGAATACTGAGTCTTTTTTTCCCAATGGCCATCAATAGCCAATAGTTCCTCAGCTAGGGGTAGGATCTTGTGTATCCCTTCCATGTCTATGTTGAAGTATTGGCTGTCTTGAGCTTTTCCAGGTTTTATACCAACAACCACAGTTGCTGTGGGTTATATGAAAAAGAAAAATACATGAACTTGGGAGGGGGATATAGCAAGACAGTCTGGTAATAGTTGGGAGAAGCTCAGGATGGATACAATCAAAACACATTGTATTCATCTATGGTATCAACAAAGAATATAAAAGGACCACTTTACAAGTAATATAGGGGGCATTGCTACAAAAAGAGAAATTCTGTAATTTTTCAAATACTAACCAGTCTCCAAGCATGAACATATGTTTTCCAGATAGATTCTTGTAAGATGCTCAAACCTTGCTCTCAGCTTCAACTGTAGACAACATGCTGTCCAAAAAGGACAAAACTTGGAAGCAGGTAAGTCGACAGCCTAGCTCTGCCAAGACAGAGTAGGCAAGTCCTTCATAATTCCTGCTCTACAAGTTTTAAAAGTCTTTTGATAGGAATTCATGAAAAATGTTTCAATAATTTAAGACTGGTGATTGTTTTGGCTTATTTGGAATCTCTAACCTTTAATAGAGGTGGTTTAATGTGACAGGATTATGCATATCATTTAGGGTTGGATAATCTTGACTTTTTAATGTATGTTTCACATATTAATTGTGTATTAGACAGGTCATTTAACCTTACTCAGAGGTATAACTTGCTTTTTTTCCACTGAGCATAGATCATGAACATTTTCCCATGTACACATTTACATCATTTTTTAATGTCTACACAGAATTCATTCAGTTACTCAACTGTCACATTCAATCAGTCTCCTGTTATGGTTAGATGTCTGTGCTATTTCCCATGCTATGACTTTTTTTTTTCTTCTTGTAGCTCTGTCTCTGTTAGATCTCTAATTATGAATACTATTCTCAGATGGGATCTGCCTACTCTTGATGTTTGTAACAATACCAGAAAGTTGCTGCAGCACAGAAATGACTAAACAAGAAGAAAAATAGCAGTAGTTCCTATTTGTTTGGCATCTCAATTTGCCCAGAATTTTCTCTGAAAGTACTTTGGGTTTGGAAAACTTTAAGGTGCATATCATGAGCTGTCAACTCTGGCTGTGATCAAGTCCAAAAGTGAATTGTGAAAAGACTGGTCATGATCCACATTGCCTCTTTGTGTTCTGGACAGGATATATTATAGGTAGCAAAATAAAGTTCAAGGACATCAAATCAGTTGCTCAATGAAACTCTGTATTGATCAGTTTGTTTCCAGAATAGCCAGCTTTCATTTTGATTTAGTAAATAATATTTTTTGTGGTAGGAATGCCAGTGCTATTTCTTTTCCTATGTTTAAAGCATATTATTGGATCTGGAGAGATGGTTCAGTAGTTAAAACCACCTGTTGCTCTTGTACATGATTAGATTGGCTCCAAACTCCTATAACTACAACTCCAGGAGATCTGAAACCTTCTCCTGGCCTCTGCAGGCATCCAAACTTATGTGCACAGACAGACACACGTGAACAAATAAAATTAAAAAAAAATCCTTTTCAAAATAAAAACAATCTTTCTGCACAAAGTAGGAAATGAGTTTCCTAACACTCTATGTGAGCTGAACACACATTTGATTCATGCAGACAGCCAAAGAAGTATATTGAACAGAGAATGCACACACCTCAGACATCACTTTCTAAATGGGGCACTGAACACCGTTAATTTCTGCTCTTCTTAGTGATTATTGAGATATTTGTATGTACTGCTAAATGGCCTAAAGAGGAAATGTAGACATTCCAAATCTACAGTAGTAAAGATACCAGCAAATGTGTTCAGAATACAGCATCACTGTACAAGTTTCTCTTTCATCTTCTGTTTAAATATGATATACTTGTTTGTGAAATCCCTATCATTTGTTTCTGTGATTGTATTTTTAATAGGAAAAAGCTTTTTTATCCAACCTGTTTCTTTTACACAATTTACAGAGGAAAAGAGTGACCCAAACATTTCTCCAAAGGAACATATGACATTGTGAAATTAAGATAGAATTGTATTTTTAAATGATGTAGCAAGGGGAATTAGCTCTCCCTTTCTCCACAGTTATAAATGATGTGTTTGAGTTGCACACCAAAACAGGACCTTTGAGCCATCTGTGTCGCACTCAAGTTTCACTCATGTGTACTAATGTTTGTAGATGTATTCACTTCTACTTCTTCTGAATGCTTATGAAGGTACAGAGATATTTTGAATGGCATTATTCACATTCAGAAACTGGATCATTTCCAAAAACTGGTAACTAATTTTCTTGTTTTTATATCTGTGTGTATCCTAATCTTTTTATACACATTCCTGCTGTGTGTCACACAGCTGATGCGTCTGCAATAAATAACAGCTTATTATTTTACAGCATTGATCCATTTACTTATTCATCCTTTCTGAAAATAGTTAGAAGACATTTTCTATGTGCCTTCTCACCTGTAATGAGGATTAGAAATCTGATTTGCTGCCTTAATTGCCAAGGAAGTATACTACAGAAAATAAGGCCATTTGAGGCTCATTAGCATATGGACAGTTGAACCAGAGAGTAGATGATATTCACAGCAAGAGAGAGTAGAAATGTAGAAGAGAAAGGGGTTAATGATGCAGTCTTTGGAAAGCCCAGATTTCAGCTATTGAGAGCTAAGTAAAAGAGCTCACCAAACAAACTCCAAGACAATGGACTGTGAGTTAGGTGGAAAGAAGAAGAGATTCCACTTCTTGCTGCTCAGTAGGAAATAGTGAAAATCCAGAGAAAGCTGTGATTGTACTTCACTAGAGAAATTACTGTTTTGATGTGTGGCTATTTATGTTATTATAATGAAAAGTATATTTTATCTCTTCTAAAAAGTATTATAGATTATGAATGAAATAATATAGATTGTATTTTTATTCACTCATCAATATTGAACTAATTAATGAACAGGATATACTTAGCTTATCAGCAGTTTAATCAAACATATATTTTATAGCCTAAAACTAAAAAATAGCAATTTGAGTAAATGTTAATGACACTGCTATCATCAATAAAGTTTTTATAAGATTTTAGGGATTCACAAATATTCTCTGATACCTTCCACTACCAGTGCCATCAGTTAGTTTAGTAATGAGTTTTTTAGACAGCATTTGGACCAGAAAACTTAATTCACTCTTCAAGCCAAGAAGTCATTTTGGTCAGTTACAAAATTATTCAATGAAATGAACACCAGCTAAATCTTCACTTTAGCTGTAAGTTATCCAGTTTGGAATTGGGTTTTTAAATATAAGCCCCGAGTTTCCTCTCTAGAGCTGCATATCTAGCTACTTGCTAGACTTGTACCTTCCATTTTGTTGTTGATGCTTATTTCAAGCTCCAGTAATCTGGGCAGAGTATTTAGAATAAACCCAATGGTTATTACTGGCTTAGGAGCAGAGTTTAGGAGCTAACACTGTAGGGGGGCCAAAAGGATGGTGATCCAGGAGAATGTGAATACTTAAATCATTAGATCCTCACAAAAGAAGATGATGATTCATCTCCTCTTAAACATTGTTTTTACAGATGTGACACACATCCTTGGTGCATCTCAGACAACGCTTAACCAGCTGGGCCTTTTCTACTCCTTGCTCATGTACCCAGTTCCTTAGCTACATGCTAGGAAGATTCACACCACTTAGGGTGTTAAATGAATGGGATATTTAATTCAGTATACTTCTTCATACTCTTGATAGGTTCTGTTGTTTCCTTTCTTGAGATTTTGTTCATTTCAAATATTTGTTGCTCAACCAATGGTATAGGAATATTAGAGATTTTTCTGAAGTGTTGGAAAGATAATGAATAACATTTTAAATCTTCATTTTATGTTAAATTTCCATGTTTTCTTCCTGTGATTATTTGATTCAATATATTGGTCATCAACTCATCTAATAAGAAAATTGAATATAGTATATTTAAAAATAATTTCAACTGGAAATATGCTGCTGCTTAAACTCTACAGCTAGCTTGCTTGATATGTCAAACTTCACATGTTTCTATTGGGTGGGTAATATGCCCATCTCCCTTCCTATGTACATGTTCTTGATGTTGAAATGATTAATAGTATTTAATAACTCACTGGGGAGCAAATTCAGCTCCAAGAGCATGATATTGGCTAGGGAAAGTAGGTCTATGTTTTAATTTTCATTCATTCATTGTTTGGTCTTCAGCCAGGCTTGTGTATCAGTTTCTTCCCAAGTAAAAAGAAAGAAATTGTATAGATAACCACAAAGTGCTACTTTGGTTATGTAATTCTCATCGTTGGTAATAGACTTAGACTTCATTGCTGCCATTGAGCAAAAGAATAAAGCATCTATATATATATAGGCAGAAAGGCATTGGTTAAGGACCTCTGCAGCTAGCTGGTTTGTATTTGAACTTTATCTTTGTAATACACACACAGTGTGATATTTAGTTCCTATACCTCACTTTTCTCATCTGTCAAATATGCGTAATAATAGTGTTTAGACAAAATGATGAAAAATATTTAATGAGTAGATATACAGTAAAGCCTTAAAAACCAGTAGCTGTATATAAGAGAAGGAAGAAGAATAGAGAGACCTGGAGGGGACAAAGACAACACATGAAGATCAACAGAACCAACTAACCTAGGCCCTTAGAGACTTACAGAGACTGACAAGAAGAAGAAGAAGAAGGAGAAGGAGAAGGAGAAGGAGAAGGAGAAGGAGAAGGAGAAG
>CAJQZJ010000892.1:346675-367375 GCA_907164525.1 Lophiomys imhausi | reverse complement strand
AGAAGGAGAAGGAGAAGGAGAAGGAGAAGGAGAAGGAGAAGGAGAAGGAGAAGATCTATTCAATTGTGGTTAAATATACTCTTAATTATGTATCAATATACCAAGATCAATGCCTATGTAGCCCAATATAATCTTAATATTACGTCCATATGCAAGGGTCAATACCATTGTGGCCAACTATAATCTTAATTTTGTATCAATATACAAAGATCAATACCTATGTAATCCAATACAATCTTATTTTTGCACAATAAACAATGGTCAATACCACTTTAGCCAAATAACCTACTAATTTTGTATCAATATACAAAGGTATAAGGGCATATTCAATAATCTGCCCCTTCTTCTTGGACCTTCCTGTGCTATGACTATATCTCATTTTTCTCAAGCCCATGCACTCCTACATAGGAGAGGAAGAAGGATACAGAGAAGGAAAAGTAGGAATTCCCTGGGGCTAATCTCCAAAACCCATTAAGACAGGATCATTTATCAGCTTGTAGTCTCTTCCCCTACATAACAGAGTTTTCAGTTAACCTTCAAATAACCAAAAAGAAGGGCGGAGAAACACCCTCCCCCACCCTCTGGGCATGGGACGTCGCTCTCTTAAAGTGACTTCCTGCTGATTTGGGTCGTAGTAGACCTGTTTGGGGCCCCGACCCAAATGGGAAAAATGATTAAAAATGTTAGTAATGCTTCCCAATGGTATCATACCTAGAGATACTTAAAAATAAAATGTGAAGCTCTGACCACTTGATACCAACCGTCTAAAACGGTCTAGGATAGTTAAAACATACTCCTAGTCATGCAAACATGTCTCTTTGTTAGCTACTATGACAGTCTATCACAGATATTCTTTAAACTACCCAGTAATCAAGTTGCTAAGAGACAAGCAACATTTGCTTATCTAAATACAAGAGATGGTTAGGGCATCTTCAAAAACCCCTAGAGATCTGCAGAATATGGCATTCAAAGATGTTATCTTAAATCAAGATTTTTTTTTTTGATATCGAGACATATCAGCGCCTGACAGCACCCCCTATTCTACTCCAAGTAGAAGATAAGCATCGAAGAACCTCCACTGTAAGATGGTTGATTTAGGGGCAAGCCTTTTTCTTGGCATGAAAAAACCCCTTGCACCAACTGCAGACAGACTGCTGTCCAAAAAGGACAAAACTTGGTACCAGGGAAGTCGACAGCCTAACTCTGCCAAGACAGGGTAGGTAAGTCCTTCATAATCCCTGCTCTACAACAAATGTCTGTCAGAGAAACAGGACCCAAAGGCTGAAGATTGATGCTGGAATGTATGGAGAGAAAATGGGAACTGTCCAGGCAGTTACTGGTATGTTCTTTCTTAGTTTTGGAAGCTGCAGGCTCTGCACTTCCTATATAAGCAAATATATTTATCCCTCTCAGGTCTCTGAGGTGGTTGAAGAATAGACAGATAGAATCTTATAGTTAAATTTTGAACTGTTTAGGAATCAAGAGGGTGTTATAGATCTAAGAAGATACTCTTAAAAGTGTGTTGAAAGATAGTATGAATGTTGAGTCACATATAGACCTTTAAACTCATGGAGTTGGGTAGATAGTAGAATGTTAAAGTCAGGGGCCAAATAGGTATAAACTGAACATTGGGAAGGTATACTGGGCCAATTTAATCTCATAAATGTGGCATATTTATATCTATTGTTTTGTATAATACTTACTGTTATAAGAGAAGGAACCAGCTGTTGGACTGAAAGGGGAAACCTCTGGAGGGAAGAGGGTGGAAGGGCGGGTTAGGAAGGGGGAATAGGGAGGGGTTTGTTACTGAGATGTAACTTGAAGAAAAAAAAATAAAGTATTTATAAAAAAAAAATAAATAAATAAAAAATAAATAAATAAATAAATAAATAAATAGAAAAAAAAAAGAAATACTGTAGCTTATTAAAGGAAATGAACAAGTAAAAAAAAAAATTAACAGGGCAAGGAAGAAAAGTTGAGTGGAAGAAGTGCCTAAGAGGGTGCCTAAAACTGAAGAAGTTGAAGACAGATCTTCCCACCAGGTGCAGGTTGACTCGTCATGTATATTTCCTTCTCGGAGCCTCAACTTTCTAATATATGAAGCAATGAGACTGGTTCTCCTCTTTTGGCTTGGAAGAGACATCATGAAAGGAGTTCCCAGTAAGAGAGGGATTTTCTCTCTGGGCCGGTAGGAACAACAGAGAAGTAGCTGGTAGGACACAGATAAAACAATATTGTAGAAGAAAAAGAGAGAGAAGTTAAGGAGCTTTCATCATGAGCTTAGAGGAGCTCAAGAGAAAGATAGATCAGCTAGGTAAAAGGACACAGATAGAAAGAGATTTCTAAAGAGCTAGCAGTTTAGTTGTAGAATCAAGCTTCAAAATATTTATTTTGTATATAGTTAAGAAAATAAAGTTACCTTGCTGAGCTAACAGATTTTTACTTCAAAAAAACAAACAAACAAACAAACAAACAACAACAAAAATGAGACCGGATAGACAAACACTAAATGTCTCTATGTATGTGCATGCAATGTTCCCAGAAGATACTGGAATACAGGCTAGACCTATTGATAAAATACTTTCAATCAGTAAGTAAATGTTCAGTGAAAACCTACCTTCTCTCAGGCCTATTTTGAAAAGCCTTACTTAAAAGAAACAGGCCATCAGGGCAAAGACACATATGTTAAAAATGGCTCAATTAGGGAGGCCCTACAGTAGAAGTGAACTCTGAGTTCCCTTTTGATGGCTCTCTGGACATTTTAGAAAAGATAGGGAAATATTTGCTCCCATAAAGTTGTGTATTTTGAATAATCTAAGATTAGTTAATTGACAGAAGTTACTTTTAAAGTTGTTTTCTAAATATTAGAAAATATGTACAGGTTCTAAGGTTCTATAGAAATAGGAATATGTGTATAATATATATATTATGTATAATATATATGTATATCCACAAGAGTACCTAAAATGAAAAACAGTGACCATATCAAGCATTAAAACGATTGAAAAGCAACTGAAATTCCTACACCCTACTGGTATGAGTATATTATAGTACAGGCACACTGAAAAACAGTTTCACATATGCCACAACATGTAACAAGTATATGGATAACTAAGTGGATTCAAAACATGACTACATAAAACTTTATACAGCAAAATCATTCATAAAAGCCATCACATAGAAACAATTCTAATAATTTTAATTGATGAGTTGATAAACAAATAGTGTATCCATATAATGTAGTTTTATATGGCAAGAAGAATAAAGGAGTGCCATGTTCACTAAAACATGGATGACTTTGAAAAACACAGAACTTACATATTACATTATCTCATGTGTATGAAATGTCAGGAGTAAATATGTTCTCCAGTGTTCCATGTTATAGTAGTCATCTTGTGATGAGAAATCACACCTGATGAAGGAAAGGGGATAGTATCTGGGAGCTGGAGGTTTATCTTTTAGATGGGTATTGATTACTCTGATTTGCTCAGCTTGCAAACATTTAATGATGTGGTGCACTTTCCTATATGAGTGATATTCTGCTTAAAAAATAACTAAAATATCTAAAGAGGATATTTATAATTCAAATATTTCCATCTTCTGGGTAAATATTACTGTTATACAACCAAAAATACATGCACCATTTTGAAAGCTATCTTTGAACAAAACTCTAGAAAAGGAGTAGTATAACTTTGATATGATTCTGTCCTTTACACCCTAGCAGGACTTCAAACTTCTTCAGTATCTGTGGCTGTCTGGGTAGCTGGTATGAGATATTCTCTAATAAAATGATAAAAGGCTTCATGAAAGCTCTTTATCAGGCCAGCTGTTTCCTTCCTTTCATCTTTTTTCCATACTCCTATCCTATCACTCATTGATTCATATATATAACGAATATTGACTTTAAGTCTCCATAGCCACAGTGACAGAGAAGAAATTTTTCTTTCTTTATAAAGTTGCCTGGGTCCAATGTCCTATCCAGATGTTTAATTTACCAATTAGCTCATGATTAATTAATTATCATAAATTAAATGTTCCTCTACACAAATATTAGAAGTATACCAACATAAGAGAGGAAGAAATACCAACACATCAAAAGTTACATTTATTCTGGTTTGACTATAAAAATATCCCAAGAAGGCTCATGTATTAAAGGTTTGGTTTCCAGCTGGACTTTTAAGAGATGATTGGATAACGAGAGTACTAACAACAACAATAAATCAATCTAATCTAGAATTTGTAGATGAACAAACTGTTAGGTGGAGGGGCAAGGAGCTGTGACTGGGGATAGAGAGGTGGCTCAGTGGTAAACAGAGCTTGCTGCTCTGAGGACATGAGTTCAGATTCCAGCACCCACACCAGGCAGCTCACAAAGACTTGCAACTCCAGCTCCAAGGGATCCAAAGTCTACTTTCTGGCTTCTATGAGCCCTTGTGCACACACATGCATGCACTCATGCACTCATGAGCACAGGCGTGTACATGCATATACATGCACATCCATGTGCATACACACAAATAGAAATAAATGAATGAATGAATGAATGAATGAATGAATAAATAAATAAATAAATAAATGCCTTATTGAAATGATTGGACCTGGTAGAGGAAGTAAATAATTGCGTCCTGTCTCTGAAGAAGATTATCACCTCCCTGGCTTCTTCCTGTTACACACACTTTCCCCCTGTTTCCTAAGTGCCATTATTAATTCAGTTGTTTTCTCTCCTCTATGGTGGTTTTGCTGTCCCAGAGTCCTACATACAATTGAGCCAGCCTATTCTGAATTAGAACCTCTGAAATCAGGAGACACAATAAATTCTTCCCCTTTGAAAGTTGATCTTTCTTAGATATTTCATTACAATAATAAAAAAAGAACTACTCTAATGCCAGAACTGTTTATGAGTGCAAAGCCAGGTCAACTAAAAAAAATAGAATAATTGCAAGCTTCCAGAATAAACAGAAGAAAATTTTCCAAATAAATATGTAATTCATCCATGCACTTTCATAGATGCAGACAGAATTTCAGATCAAACACCAGGTCCTACAGACCCTACCATCTAAACTGTGGTGATAGGAACCTGGGGAGCTACCTGAGATGAGGTGATCATTTGATCTTTGTTGGTCTTCTCTTTTCTTCTGTCTAGAAAGTTACATGAGTTCAAGGGGATTAATCAAGCAAAAAGTTACTTTTCAAAGCCAACTTCACCTTTCATGCTTTAAAGTAAGGGGTGTGGGATGGAGGGAGAAAAGAACTTTGAGTATCACTTTCATTATTAGCATGGTCAAAAGCCTGAAATTTCTGCTGAACTTTGAGAAATCCTTTTCTAATCTTTAACAAAATCCAATGCAAAGGTAAGTGATTAAAAAAAAAAAAGTAATTACCAGGCCTTTTTCTTTCAAAACTTGTCAGTGATGAATAAAGAAGAAAAATTATCTTTAAAAAGTGACACAATTTAAACTATTTTGCTTCAGCTTGCAATTTGAGGCTTTTAGTCTAGAATCCTGAGTCCTGACCCCTCAATCTCCACAGCAGAAAGCCATCATACAGTGTACCTGAGTCACCATTACAGTCATCCATAATGCTTTGCCAGTCTTTTCTTCAAGGGTAGGAGACTATTCCCAGGGGCTTAAAAGGGCTGGAAATGTCCAAAAAGGTCTCTTTCTACTTTATGGCTTCCAATTTGTCAGCCGCAGGACTTAACTTTGTCAAGAGTCTCCTCAAGTAGTCGCACTTGGCCCAATACACAGTCCCAAGAGATCTTGTAGGCATGAATATTTTGCCTTGCACAAATGGATTGTACATACTCTTTTTCACATTGCTTTGTTTTACCTAAATGTTTTCAACTTCCATTTTGTGCAAATATAGCTCATTCAATTAAATGGCTGCATAACCATTCATTCTTTTCTATATCCATCCTATTAGATATTCATTTTTATATGCAATAGAATATTTATTTGTGTATCCCTGTATTTAAATATAAGGATGTATTTATGGTAAATAGCTAAAAGAGTGGTGTTAGGTATTTTTCCTGGGAAATCATGCCCTTTTCTTTATCCCAATACTCTCCAAAAGAGATGTACAAATTTATTTTCTCTCCAAAACCCTAACTTACCATATCTTCCAAGGGCAGGAATGCTTGGTAATATCCAGCTTAGTAATACTTGCTCATTTGATGGTTGTGATTTGTTTTGAATTTCTATTTTCCTCATTGCTACTGAAGTTAGGTGCCTTTTGTCATATATTGATAAATTAACCAGATTTACTTTCTTTAAAATCTCTGGCCACATCCTTTGCACATATTTTTAATGAACTGTTTGCCTTTTTCATAATGGTTTTTCAAGTACTTTATAGTTTGTACATATTAATTTTTCATTATTTATAGAAGCTAAAATACCATCCATCATCTTGAGGATCATTATTTTAACAAATAACAGGTTTTATTTTTAATGAATTTAACTTTACCAAGGTTTTCATAATCTACACTTGGAGTTTTAAAAAATCTTCACCCTCATATCATTAAAATATCTTTCAAAACACTGGGAAGCAAATATTTTTTTTTCATGTTTAGTTTCTTAATCCATCTTAAATTTGTGCATGAAGTAGGTTGGGATATTTTGTTTTGTTTTTGTTTTTGTTTTTTTTTTTTTCCTATAAGAACAGCTAATATTCTCAGAACATCCTTTTTCCTTAATCTGTGATGTTCTCAATAAGAACCTTTACTTTCTGGAATGGTGCCTTTCTGTAGTTGGAGGCTGACCTGGAATTCACTCTGTAGCCTAAACTAGTATTAAATGTACAAATCAAGGTTATTATCAGTCCTCAGCTACTGGAATCCTAGACTGACAGATTTCTGTCTCTATACCTATCTCCCCATGTGCTATTGGGAGCTTGTTCCTAACATTCTCTCTGGTGCATCAGTATTTTTCTCTACATTGGTATACTCATTTCTCCCTATACTGAAATCATACCTTCTGCTAACATGAACAAACCATAATTTATAAATTTTGACAAAACTTTTCTTTTTGTCTCATTTGTTCTTTTCCAAAAGAAGTTCAGCTGAGATTCCCTGTACTCTCTTCTCAAGTGAATTTTAGAAAATTTTCAAATTGCCCTATGAATGTTTCAACTTCTTTATATTTAGTCTTCTAAACAATTAAAATGTTTTATCTCTTCTTTGTCCATACTCATGTTCTTCAATGGCATTTCCAATTTTATTCAAAATAGAAAATATTTTCACTTGAATAAATACAAAAATAAATTAACAATAAAAAGTAAATATTTTCATATTATATATTTTAGTTAATTTTCTTAAGTAGAATTATATATATGTATATGTGTATATTTATATTATAAGGAACATCTCTAGACTTAATTCTCATTTTAGTGAGACTGTGAGTGGTATTTTCCCTTTTTCAATTCAGTAATTACCTTTCAAAATTCTAATGCTAGTGTAGTCCTGAAAATGAAATAAATAGCTAAGGAAATAGATGTATGTTCTTGAAAGTTGATGACATTTGGGGCTCAACAAATTACCATCAATTTTCTTCCATCATTAATCAAACTAGGACAATTGCTGCTATTTTAAAGATTGCCCTTTAGTTTATATAAACTGTCTTATCAAACTGTACTTCACATTATAAAAATATTATTCCTTCAGTTAATTTTCCTCTTCTGGTTGTTCTAAATGCAAAGCATTGTTTTATTTTTCTTTAAAAGTTTTAGAATGCATTGGTGCTTAATTTTTATTTAATGTATATTTGTTTTTGAAAATCATAATTTTCTACTTAGAATTATCTATATTTAGAGAACATATTACTCATACACATGTAAGCCAATTATCTGTTTTTGCTGTTTTACTTTTTTTCCTGTTGAATTTGTTCTTAATACTATTTACTGTGTATTATCAATATTTCTTATTTACTTGTTCTTTATTTCTAGTTACTTTGATCTTATTTTTCTCATTAAATTCTCCATCTTTGGAAAGCTATTCTTATAGACAAGAGCATCTTCTTTGATTAGGTTTCTATTAGTAATTTAGTACATAGAAAAATCAACCAAGTTGCTAGCAATATATATCTTTCTATTTGAGATTTTTTTTGTCCTGTACAACATATTTCTTGACCTAAGAAATGGTTTCACATCAGCCATTTCCATGCCTATATCTACAATCATACAAGTTCTTCCAATATTCAATTGTGTTGAAAGCTTATTTTGTTGTTTCAAAACAGATTTTAAATCTCTTGGAATGACTTGATCAGAGGTTATAATTTTTTTTAAATAGTGAAATAGACTCTATGAATCTAATTGTAGAAACTTGGGAAGCTTATTTTTAAACTGGGGACTTGTCAAGTTGCTCAATCTAATCTAGAACTCCTGTGCTAAAACAATTTTCCTACCTCAGCATCCTAAGTAGCTGTAGCTAAAATCTAGAAGTTGAAGCAGAAGGGTTATGGAAATTTTGAGGCTCGTATTTTCCAGATCAGCTTGCACTACACGGTATGAGCCTGGATCGAGAAGAAAAAGAAATGAGGGCTGGATAGATGGCGTAGCAGTAAGGAGCACTGTGCTGGATTCCCAGAACCCACATGTCATCACACAACCATCTGTGACTCCAGGGGATCTGCTGCCCTCTTCTGGTCTTTGCTGTCACCAGGCATGTATATGGTGCACAGCTGTCTGTATGGGCACACATAAATATACAATAGATTTATATCAATTCAAAATCAATACGTTGAAAACTTTTAATTATTTTTTGTTTATTCTAGTTTGTGCATTGTTTTAACCTGTTTTGTTTGTGTTGCATTTCTCCCCCTCATTTTTTCAGGAGGTAACCTTCTCAAAAGAAAACTCAAGAATACATAGCTGATGTTGCCCAACACAAATGAAGGGCTATATATTTTAGAGTCAAATAGATCACAGCAAAATCTTGGACAAGTTTTCTTTGAAAGTTTTCTCACTTGTGTAGTAAGCATAATAATACCAACATTAGTTTCATAAGCCCGGTTCGGTTATGAAGTTCAAATGAGAATATTGGGTAGTTAACATACAGGAAAGTTCAAATTTTTAAATTGTGTGTGTGTGTCTGGTGTGCAAATCAGTGAATGGGTATGGATACCAGGGCCAAAGCACACATGTGAATGTCAGAAAACTACTCACTCCCAGGAGTCAGGTCTCTCCTTCTATGATGCAGGTCCTAGAAATTAAACTCAGGTCAACAGGCTTGCCAGCAAACACTTTTACTCATTGAACCAGCTTACAGACATGAAGATTATAATATATAATAAATGTCCAACCACCTACGCTCTGTTCACTGTATTCCCATTTCTTAAAGTCAGAAAGTGGTTATTTCTTGTATTACAGAATCTTGTTTACTAACTTCAGGTTCCCTATCAGGAAAAACAAAAGCAAAATTAAAAGAGAGAGAGAGAGAGAGAGACAGAGAGAGAGATACTTTTTGAGGGAAGAATTTGATCACTGGTAGGTTTCCCAGTAGATGGCCCCACACTCATGAATGTATAGGCAGCACTAATCAAACTTATTAGGTTACTCAAAATAATAAAAGAAGACATGAAGTTGGGAGGAGAACATGATGGGATGAATAAGGGGTGAATTGGAGGTAAGTAAAGGTCTATGTAATCATATTTCTTTGTATGTATGGAATTATCAAATAATTAAGAAATAATAAAATGAATTTATCCATCTATAAAAATTAAAAAAAAAGAAGGAAGAAAAGTTTAGGGGCCAGTAAGATGGCTCAGCAAGTAAATGTACTTGTCAAAACAAGACTAAGGACTTAGCTAAGATCGATCCCCAGGACCCAAACGGCATAGTGCAAGAACTGACTCTCGCAAGTTGTCTTCTGACTTCCATGCTCATGCTGTGGAAGGAATGTGTAAGTACAAACCTATACATATATAAATCGATGCTTTTGAAAAAGGAAAGTAAGTTCCTACTTAGCCAAATTGCAAGAGGAAGTGGTTAGGCTTTCTCTATTATCCATGAAGATGTCAAGCCCATGATCTTGCCTAGATCATTTATTCTTGAAGGAACAGAAATTAAATGGCACTAAACCATTTGAAAAAAAAAAAAAAAGCAAAGCAAGTATCTGGTGGTGGTGGTGTTCTCCTATCCACTTTGAATGTTGTTTGGGCACATTGAATTCAAATCTTCACTTATAGAGCTGTTTATTTTCTATTCCAATTGGGCATTGTGTGAAATTATTACAGGGTTTAGTGTGGTGAGTAGGCAAGAAATTCTTGCCAAGTTCTGAAGGTTTAGAGGAAGATGATAAAACTCTGAAAGGTGCTTTCTTTTTAATTATGCTTACAAGTGTTCATAACTCAGAACAAAATGTAGTCCTTGGGCTGTTTTTTCTGGTAGCTGGCACTAAATTTCTTGTTACTATTATCAGTGTCCTAAAAAAGGTGTGTTTGTGTGTAATTACTGCTGACTACTGTGAAGTCTTTTGTTGGTCCTTTTGTTTAGTAATCTAGGAGGGGATGAATGTAGTGTCATGTCAATAATCTTTCACTCACTTCAAAGCCAGTTTTTCGTCACAAATGTACAACTCATATAGACTTCCAAACACAAGGGGTAGTATGAATACACTTTTTAAAAGAACTTTAGTGATTCCAAGGTAACTCGATCTTCCTTGCATCAAGCAAATGTGAACAAAATACATTTGTTGAGAAGTTGCAACCTAAAGTGAGGTTACAACAGATACTGTCTGTTGATTCACGAAATACAATCAGCTAAATGTGAAGAGCAATAAACCTGATTAGGGTCAAGGAGATTAAGCACCTTGCTACAAGTAAAAAAGCCATCTCTTTCCCCTCGTTACTTCCATTCCACCCTACGTAAAGTCACTAACATGTCCCTAGATTACTGCCAACAGCCACCCAGTCCCCATGCTTCCAGAGTAGGTGCTGGTTTAATCTGCCCTCCAGTTTAAATTTACAGTGTCACCTGCTGAAAATAATACTTTCATAAAACTTGGCAATGCCTTTCCATTGTCCTTATATTATATCAAGTGCTTCAGAAAGGAAAAGTGGGTTTGGAATTCTCTACATCTTTCTTCTCTCCAGACTTGGCTTTTGATATGTTCTCTCTTGTGTTGGGCTTCCAGTAGTCTGTTAAAATGGATATATTCTCTTCTCATGCCTTAGCATTTTTTAGTTAGTTTTTTTTTTACATGAAAGAACTGTACACCATTACCTCAGTAACTCCTCTTCTGTATTTATTTTTCCTAGGGACGTGAAATTTTATCAGTAATGTCCCAGATTGAGCCAGGACTCTCATAGCATGTAGGTTTTCTGTACAGGATTTACCATGTTGTGACATAGTGAAATTTAGTAGCTATCTGGCAAATACATGGATCACTTCACTACCAGTTCTTCTTGATAACATTAAACTATGAAAAGATCATGACTAAGTAAGTGATCCATCAGGGATTTGAGCCTAAGAATCCAGCATCTCTCCAGTTCATCTTTTTTCAGCCTAGCTTCATTTTCTGCCTTTTTTCCATTCCTCTATTCCACTGGCTTCTAGTTTTCTGATTCACAATCATCAGCAATAATAATGGAGAATACTTCTAGCTTTATCGGGATTATTTCTATTTCTGTCTAAACACGCATTGGCTACTGCTTTCTGCCCTGGAAGAAACTTCCTTATAGGTAGAAGACAGTGCAGACCCATAAAATACCATGATTAGGATGTAGCTACTTCAGTTAAGATGGCTGTTCTTATGAAGCTCTCTTTCAAACTATCTATAAGCCTGTTGTAAGAAAATAATACTTGCTTTATGCACACTTCAATGAAAAAAAAAACACCTTTTCCACCTGGTTCATAGGGTATGAGCTCTGCAAATAATAAGAGAAGAAGGAAATAAAATCTAAAGAAGCAGAGGAGAAAGAGATGGCTCTCAATTTGTCCACAGATTACATATGCCTCCCTTCCTGCCTATTTTTTTATTTGCCACAAGTTTTGAGTCAGTAAATTATTTTTAAACCTAAATGTACTTGTGTATGAAATTACCCATATCACATCACTGGCAAATTGTTTATGTGTATGTGTACTTATCCAAATATCTTCCTTTATATGGCTTGAATCTAACAAGCAACCCACATTACTGATGATTATCTTGGTGCCCTCTGCTCACCATTTAGAGCTCCATCCATGCAGATGTGTTTCCCTGTATTTACATTAGCCATTAGTAAAAGCATCACAGAAATGGTGTCTCTGGTCACCTCTCACTGAAGCACTCTGTGGGCCATTAGTAAATTCTGGATTAGAAAACCCAAAAAGTACAAAATGGAAATTTCTGACCTGAAATGTAGCCTAATTATTACATGGCCAAATACAATTGGTGCAATCATTGGAATACATATGCTGGGATGGAAATACATAATGCATTCATTTGGATAGCTATGTGCTTTCCCAGTATCTAGTTTTCATATTCACCAGATCTGCAAACAAAAATTCAGAAGAGGGGAGGGACTACACACCATCTTTAGCATGTAAAAAGATTAATTTGCTTTAATGTACTCAACATTAGTGGTTTCTTTTTCATTTTAATTACCTAAAAGTTTCCCCTCTGTTTTCTGATCAGCCTGTGAAATATGAGCATTAAATGAATTTATGAATAAGATGCAATGCTCAGCTATCAGAATGTTTCAACTAAGTTATGATAATGTACAGAAGTGAACAGTGGAAAGACAAAAAGGGAATCACTTAAGTGAGGCTATAATCTGTCGTGTGGAAATTGTGGAAGAGGGGATAGTTCCATTTCTTTTCTCCATAATCCTCTGATCTTTTGGAAATTCTATTAAAGAACTCACTGCATTGAAGGTGATATGTCTGCTGGCATATTTAACAAATTATTCTTTGAGGTTTGCCCATTGATATCACATGTATTTTAGCCAGCCTCCGACTATAGGACACAGAGAATGCAGTGTTTAGCACAGATGTTACAGGCAAGAAGAAAGAATGTAGTGAGAAGTTCAGATTTGAAGAGTTAGGCATAGTTCTACTCCAGGTCACTTTTTCTCATATTACTGCATATGAACTGCATTTGGGATCAATTCATTATGATGCGAAAGGACAGGATAAGTGACATTCGGAGCACAGCTTTCATTCAAATGCATTGATTCTACATTAATGTCACTGCTTTCTTGTTGGCTTCACTTACCTACTTACCAGACCCATAGGTAATAGTGAATAAATCCTAGCTGAGAGTTGACAAAACATATCTTCATTTGAAAAGAGCTTCTGGAATATCACCAGTGATTATCAGTAGGGTGTTTGTTACTGATTCATTTAGAAAAATCTATTTGGAACGATTCTTGTGTATTAGAAACAAAACCTACTTTTTAATCTCCTACCAAATTTGCATCATATAATATTTGGAAATTCTGTTAAGTTCATTTCAGGGCAGACTCCACTATAGGGTAGCTTCATATAATGCTTGCATACAGTGCTTCATCATCTCTGTGTCCCCAGCCACAGTCCAGTGTTAGATAGACACTGAATAAACAATCTATCTATATATCTATATATCTATATCTATCTATATATCTATATCTATATATACCTAAACACATATGTTTGGTTTTATGAAGCAAAATAGTAGCAACAAACAACACATGTCCTTTCACATATGAAAGTAAAAGAGAGGCTAGCTTAAATATAAATTAATGATTACTTAGAGGTTTTGAGAGGGGTGAAGGAAAATTGGATGACAGGTCCAAATAACAGAGAAAGGAGGAATGTGTTTTAGTATTTCACCGCACAGTGGGGTGGCTATAGCTCAAAATTACTTTTCATATATTTTTCTTAAAACCTGGAAAAAGGGTTTTAATAAAATCTCTTTAAAAGAAAATCTCTCAACATGGAAATGATGACGAGAGGGAAATATTAATTACCCTGTTATGATCAGATATCACACTTGACCTATTAACACATGACCCTAAAATTAAATACTAAAGGAGGAGGACATTTTGAGAGTAGTTCACGAATGCACCTCTAAATAGTGCATATGTTTCTTAAAGGGCAAAAGCATGACTGGCACTTAAGAATTAGTCATAGGAAGCACTCGCATACTAAAATTATTTGTTACCTATGTACTCGTCACTGTGCACTGTCTCACAGAGCCCTGTCCATGATCCTGTGAAAGCAAGTATTTCCTATTTGAAATGAAGAAATTAAAGGGGGCTTGGAGAAAGGAAGCCCGAGGACACATGGTTCTCAAGTGAGGAGAATCTAAATTCAGACCAAGGTCCATCTCATTTCCTCTTTCCCACTGTCTCCTTGATCAGGCTCCTGATCTGTTTAATCAACTTCTTCAGTGCATCTTAACCTTGACAATTCAAGTCTGCAGCATTTTGTTGGCTTGTTTGCTCTTTATTATTCAGTTAGTTTCCATAGTGATTCTAATGAGTATTTAATTAACAGTAAATTAAGGAGATGGAGACAGACAGAGAGAGAGAGAGAGAGAAAGGAGAGAGCGTTTTTGAAATAGCCAATTCCATGCTGGAGCTTCACGGAGCTGTGGGATCACTTAACACTTGTTTTTTCATTTGTTTACTCTAACCACCATCATCATGTAGTAGGGACAGGCTAGCCATTTTGAGAGATAGGACTATGACACTGCACTCATTAGGTGCAATACATGAGAATGTAAATACAATGATACTATCTATATAGTATTCTAAGTTAATACCAAAGAATGACTATTTTCTGTACTTAACATGTTCTTTTCCCCAGTGATTTTATAAAGACTTTGGAAAATGATCTAAAACTGAATGTTATTATAGAATCAAGAAGCAGCTACTGTCCCAGATCTATAATGAATTCAGACCAAATACATTGGAGTTGGAAAGGTAAATTTAATTTGCAGGTTTCTGTCTCCATGCTCTGCTTCTATTTTCTTTGATAATATTAGTGAACAAAGTTCAGAGGACTTTTTCAGTTCAAACAGTTTCCCATGATGGCAAATCAATCTGTTCAGGCAAACAGAACACTAAAACACTAACAATAAAGAATCATTGAAAAATGATCCGATTTACACATAAATATACTGGCTACTGTTTAAATGAAACGTCACAGAAGAATAAAATAGGCTAAAGGATCATTTTTGGCCTTTTAAATCAGTAACTAACTTCAATAAAAACTGTAGAAGTATGCATAAATTGTGCCCACTTTAATCATTCTTGTGTATTTCTTTCACAATGTTACAATGTACATTCCATGGAAGGGTGGACGAAGTTCACCGCAAAGTGCAGTAGCTGAATTTAAGCATAGCTAATTTGCTGTTTAGGATAGAAGCAGTCTCCAGAATTCATCAGTCCATCCTGATCAGCTCTGATAAGAAAAACCTATTCCCAGAATGTATTGCTTTTATGAGTTTAATGTCATTGAAATAGGACTCTTGGATCTGGATGGTTATGGGAGAGGGTGGTGGTGCATGGACAGAAAATATACACTGTTTAACATGATAGTTTTAATTATTATTTTTTTAAAAGGTGATTTATAATGCCTAGACTGGTGAAGTAGAAGCCAGGAACATTTTAGAGGAAGTAGAAAGGAACAAGGGACAGAATAGGTTGAACAAGATGGTAGTGTAGTACACACGGAACCAGGAAAACAAAAGATGCAACCAGACATGGAGATGAAGGAGGCAGAAACATAGTTCTATGTGTTTAGTCATCAGAATAGGCACCACTGGCTCATAAGAAAAGTCTCTGGAACCCTTACTCAAACAAAGAGCAATTTCTCTCCTTTTTTATCCAAGTGTAGCTGAAAATATGTGGGCAAGGAGATGCATTTTGTGTAGGTCATACTACAACCTCAGGCATCAGTCCTTAGATGACATCCATCTTTTATATTTCTTGGAAACTTTCCAAGTAAGCCAGACTTACTGGTTATCAAGACCCATGAGTTCATCTGTGCATATCAACCCAGTGGTAGGAGTATAACCATGTGCCAGCACACGTGACTTTTTAAAACATAGATTCTAGGGATCCAACTCAGGCTGCCATGCTTCCACAGAAAACACTTTACTGGCTGAGCTATCTCCCCAGCCCCTATACTCACCATCCCTTTTAGATTTTCTATGCACTCAAGGGACAGAGGATTTAGAGTGGAACTCTAGTCATAGTTTCACCCCATCCAACAAGTAATGTACTAACTGAGCACAAAGAAGATATTATAGAAGTTAGAATGAGCAAAGAAAGATGTACGGGCATACTAATTTTAAGGTCTAAATGTTTTTGAACTGAGAGGCAATGCAGGAGTGGTTAAGAATCCTGATTATGAGCATGCAGAGATTGCTTGGTGGTTAAGAGCACATATGGCTCCTCCAAAGGGCCCTAGTCTGATTCCCACAATCCATGTCAGGTGGTTCAAAACAACATGTAACTCTATCTTCATGGTTCCAACATGTCTGAACTCTAGGCATGCACACATGTGCACATGTGCATGCGCGCACATGCACACACATTAAAGATACCAAAAATAAAAATTTTTAAAGTGTCGCATATGGATCATAAAATTCTGGGCTAAAACACAGCTATGAGATGATTATCTTTGTTATAGTTGATAAACATTATGTAAAATTCACAGTAATTGTACTGAATTTCCATGAATGTCTTGGGGATTGAGTCTTCTGGTCATAGTTATTCATAGTCATTCATAGTCATCATCATCATCATAATAATAATGATGGAAAAGGAAGAGAAGGAAGGAGGAAGATAAGAAGAAGGCCTAAATTAATGTTTAGAGAGTCTTTCCTCTTCATAATTACCATCAGTAAATGACCAGACGAAGTTTACATTGATCAAATTAGTGACAGTAGAAGGAAATGAGAATTTTAAGGGTAGAATCATATTCTCCCCAAACACCTTTTATGAAGTTTCCTAATGCTGAGCATCCCATAAACTCGATGCCAGCCTCTCTTGCTGATACATACAGAGTTCTTCTGGAGTTTTGCTATTCCATTGTTCATTGTGTGTTTGTAGTTTGGAAGGCTATCTTCAGGATGTCTGTATAGATGTGTTACCTACCAAGTTCTAGGTTGCAAAAGGGCACTAACAACTAGAACAAGACATGATGGCAACTAAGAGTGTTCCTAGGGGAGGACTGCATCTAACCCTTAATTCCCATGTTCCCCTCTTCCTCTATAATACATGTTTTGCAAAATCTAATTATGTTAAATCCAACTCCAATGACTTCATGCCTGCTCCCAAGAATCTTAGTGCTGCTGGGAAAACACAACTGTGTTGTCTTTTTTTCCTTTATAATGACAAATCAAGCCTCAAATGGAGCCTTTAATGCTGTCTACTATCTATTTTCATTGCGAACTCGTTCATAATTCCTTTCGTGGGCCCATCCCTCTAATACCTTCTTTTACTTTGTCTCCAACTAATGCCCAAGCTTTTTACTTCAGAGGCAGAAACCCCCACATCTTTTCACTACTATATTTATCTGCCTATCAGTATCTGAGAAGTATATCAGCTCCCAAATGTTCTTGGCTACTCAAGGCAGAAGCTACTCTTTACTCTTTCCACTCATGTCTATGTCACTGTATCAATCTCATTCTAGTAATAACTCCCTCCTTTAAAACAATGAAGCTAGTTTGTGGCTATACTTCCCCATTCCTACCATCTGATCCTTCCCTTCTATGTCAGAGAACAGCTCATAGAAAAGCTGTCAATTCATACATGCTGCTCCATTTCACTTCCTCTAATTCCCTTATGAAGTGCTCTCCAAATTCCAGTAAGCGCCCTTTCATTCCCACTACTTCACAGAAATACTATTATAATACACAAGCTCTCTGTAGTTATGTCTAAGTCAATTTTACTCTTGGGCTATGTGTGTATCTCAGAGCTACAGCACTTGCCTACTATGCAGGAAGCCCTGGATTCAATCTTCTGCCATGTCAGGACACTCTAGAACCCAAAGTTCAGACTTCATCACTTCTCCCAGTTATTAATTCAGCCAGTCCAATCTCATTGCTTATGATTGCTAAATTTATGTTCTCCAGCCCAATATTCCCTTTGAACTCTAATCTTATATGTTTGAACTCCAACTATTTCATCTCACCTGCATATCATATGTATGTATCTTTCCCTTTACATATCTAAACCCTGAAATCTTGGATTTCCATTACAAACTCTCTCAAAGTTATTCTGTATATTGTTTAAGAACAAAGTTCACATTGTTTTTGCTTATACCACAAATAGTGGAGCCATTCTTGATTTCCCTTTCTTACCTTCAGAAATTTCTCACTGATTCTCAAACTATCTTTTGTGTGTTACTACTTCCCTACAATTCTTTTTAGGAAAAAAAAAACCTAGAAGACTGAGATATTAAAAGATGATTCATAGCAGCTTTATTTGTAATAGCTACAAACTTGAAACAACCCAGATGTCCCTCAACTGAGGAATGGATTAAAAAAAAACAAAACTGTGGTACATCTACACAATGGAATATTACACAGCTATCAGAAACAACAAAATCATGAAATTTGCAGTCAAATGGATGGAACTAGAGAAGCTCATCCTGAGTGAGCTAATCCAGACTCAGAAAGATGCACATGGCATCTATTCACTTATAATCTGATTTTAGTCATATAGTACAGGATAACTATACTACAACCAATTCACCAAAGGGAACAGGAACATAGACTCTGTTACCTGTCAATGAGACACTTTGCCCTAGTGGTGCTGCCTTGTAGGCCCCCAGTGTATGAGGAGGCTCTTGACCCTCATATGACTGCTGAACTGGGGCGGAGTACTGATATGTAGGGACATTCCACTCCAGAGGAGTGTGATGAAGGGATAGGGGGTAGAGGGTGAAAGGATGGGACTGGGAGGGGTGGAAAGAGGGCATTGTGATGTAGATGTAACCTGAAGTAATAAATAAACATTAAAAAGTATTTTAAAAAAGAATAAAAAAAGATAAGCACACCAAGAATTGCATTTAACATGCAAACTCTCATCCTGCCTGCAGAAGGAATATATCTCTCCCATGAAAGTTACCCATAGAGAATGAGGAAGTGAAATAAAGGACTATGTGATTAGTAAGACAAAAAAAGAGATGATACTATTCAGGGAGGCATTCCCCAGGCATCTGTGTGAATGACAATGTCTGCCTAGATCTTGGCTAAGCCAGTGAATGAGACTTTAACCACAAGAGCAGGGCTGGCCAGCAGACATGTAAAGTATGCTTGGCAAGCAAATGTCTATTTTTTATCTGGATCCAATGACAGGAAAGCTATCACTTCCTTCCTTTGTTGTCATTGAGCCCAAAGTTGTGCCAGAGAAATCCCTATCCTTCAAAAAACCCCAAAATGATCTCATGGAGGACACTGAAGACTTGGATACAACTGTACAGTGCTCTAGAAGTAAGTAAGCCTCAATAATGAGGGGCCGTAAACTCAAATGACCCATGCAAAGAAGGGATTGTGACTGTGGGCACTGCTCAAATGAATAAAGTGTCAGAGGAACTCACCAGAATATGCTTTTGAATTTGTATCATATATGAATCACACTGCAGAAATTATGGCGAATAATATAAGAGTATAGAAAGGATGAGAGAAGAAGAGAAAGGAAAAACAATGAAAGGAAGAAGGAAAAAGAAGGTGCAAAATCGAAGTGGGGGTAAAAATGAGGAAATATAATTTAATACTACATTTCACAAAAGAGTATAACTAACACTGAAGATTGTAGATGTGATCACTAAACTCTAGACAGTCTCTCTCGGGTCACAGTTTGGGTTCAGCAAACAACTCTCTTTAAATGCTTGGAATTATTTTTCCACCAGACAATGGAAGGAGTTGAGACCTTACTTGGTCTCAAAGAAACGGTTAAGTTCTATCTTCTGTTAGTTCACAGTCTTTGCAGTCACTATTTTGAGTGTGTGATGTGGGTAAATGATGACACAAAACATCAAGGCTGATTATGACACAAATCAGAGATTTAGTAAATATCCTTGATTCTAATCAAGGGCTCTAAAGGTCAAAATTAGTTTAGTCAGTGAATGATACCTTCAATGCCTTACAGTTAACAATTAAAAAAAATTCTGGAGTCCCACTGATATGCCTCATTTTATAGGGCTTTTTTCCTAAAAAATAGCACAAGCTGTCACTTGTTTCTCAGTGTAAAATAAAATAAACTTCAGCTAATTTGTCCTTTAATAGCTTTTGGTATCTCTTAAATGGTGAATTTATTTGAACACTTGACCCCACAACTTAATTTGCATTAATTCTAATGTACATGAGGATTCTACTGAATTCATGTGCTGGGGAAACAGGTGTATTGTTTTTTACTTTATAAAATTATCTTGGACTATTTAATTTCATTAAGAAAGTTTCTTACTATATAGCCAAGGCTTGCCTTTAACTCATCCTTTTCTTGCTTCAATCTCCCCAGTGTTACCATACCAGTTTCTGGATTAATTTAACCCCAGACAGTTTATAAGCATGTACCACATGAGCCTGATTTTGTAAATATATTCTATGTATGTCAAAATGTATGGAAAAGTTCCTAGAGATGTGACACTAAATGATCATTCTCCCTAGACATGTAATTTAGATCGTTTTTATATTTTCTTTGACTATAGTAGAACTTTCTCAAGTATTTTTAAGTAATTTATCTCTTTTCTTTCTTTCTTTCTTTCTTTCTTTCTTTCTTTCTTTCTTTCTTT
>CAJQZJ010000892.1:332070-346665 GCA_907164525.1 Lophiomys imhausi | reverse complement strand
TTCTTTCTTTCTTTCTTTCTTTCTTTCTTTCTTTCTTTCTTTCTTTCCATCTTTCTTTCTTTCTTTCCTTCCTCTCTCCATCTCTCCCTCGCTTCCTCCCTTCCTTCCTTCTCTCTTTCCTTCTTTTTTTCTGTCATTCTTTCTTCCTTTCTTTGAGACAGGGTCATCTCTATATAGACAAGGCTCATCTTGAACTCATAGAGATCTGCCTGTCTGCCTCCTGAGTTCTGAGTTTAAAGGCATGCATCACAACACCTGGATTTTAATCATTTCTTTTAAGCAATAAACTTTTACTAGTTTGATGTAATGACAGACAGGGAACCTAGCACTAAGAAGCTCAAAGGAGCCAAAAATAATTTTTCGGAAGTTGATATCCTTGTTTGAGGGGCCCTGAACCACCCAGAAAGCATAAACAGGCACCTCTCTATTGGTGTCAAATTCATTCTATCTGAGAGAAAAATGTAAAATGCATAATCAATCTTCTGCTAAGGGATATGAAAGCATGAGGAGAGATTTGCAAATGAGTATTGGGTTTCCTTTCCTGTTGAAAACAGATATAACATAACTATATAAGAGTTGGTGTGTAATTAGTATTGTGTATGGGCTGTATGCTACTGATATTTAAGTAGGTTATATGCTATATGAATTTCACCTCCATTGAAAAGCAAATTTAAGGCATGAACATTGCACAACAGTAACTTCATTAAAGATATAAAAAACATTCCTCTTTTGGCTTTATCCAACATGGAGATACTGCACACATAGATCAACATTTTAAAGAAAACCTTGTCCTTTTGTTTTAGGGAGAAAAGTGTATCATTTTAAAACACAGTTTTCATCATGTTTTAATTATCATCACAAGATGATGTTAGGATTCAAAGTTCAAATATTTCATTTTATAGAATAGAGCACACAAGCTGTTAACAGATTTAAAAGTCAAGTGTCCCAGTCTGATGTTTTCTCTGCATTAATTTGCTGCTGATCTTGGGCTCATTTAACTTTCTGGACTACTTTAAAGAAAATTATTTTTAAATAAATATTTAGCTAGCTCAAATGATAAGCCTTCAAACTATTCCTTAAAATGACTCTGTGCATCCAAATTCTTCTGCTATGTTGTACACTAGCTGCATCCTTTGAGAGCTGTATTGAACAATTTCATCTTTGTTTGATGGAGTCAATGCAGTTGTGAAAACAGGCAGTGGGTTAGGGACGCTTGGGGTCTTCATCTGACTTTCCAAAACACTGTCATTAACACAGCAGTGTCTGTTCTGGCATTGCTCAAACTGTCCTGATGCCATAAACCAACTAGATTTTTTATGTGAGGGACAAAAAAATATTGCCATCTGTAGCCAAGGAAATTATACCTTGCTTATTCTTTGAGAGGATTAATTTAAGAAGAGACATTATCAAATTACTCTTGAATGTGCCTCTTCCTGAGTTGGAAAGTATAGTTTTCTGTGATCTACTCTTTAAAATAAAAGGAGCCTTGGAATGGGGAGGCAGCAAAAAGTCTTTGGAACACTTTGTTAAGTCACATGTCACAAAATTTCGGTTTTACCACATCTGCATATAATGATTTAGACTCGGAACTGAAGTGTGCTTTTCTTTCAAAATGGTAGTTTTTTTTTTTTTTTTTTTTTTTAAATACCTGAGTGGCTCTGGCTTTCTGAAAAGTTTGGGTACTCCTGGAGAGACCTTCCTGACTTGAATCTGACCACTACATCTCATAGCAAGGAAGTCTACATACTGATTTGAGCTCACTCCTAGACTTCAGATGAACAAGATAAAGAACCTCAACTTGTGGATTGCAGGTGTGTGATGACATTCTAACTGGTAAGTTGAGTGAGAAGGAGACAGAAGAAGGAATCTTTTCTGGCAATACGTTGTTAACTGTGCACATAATTTGGAATGAAGGTCAATTTTTATAGTGAAGACTTTTAATGCAAAGAAAGAGTCTGTACAATCCTAAACATATTCACCATGGTCTGCTACAGTTAAATTCATTCAGAAACCTCACCCCCAAAAAAACACACCCAATTTTTCCTAAAAACTAAATACATGTGTAGATTTAGACCAAACACTAAAATTCTTACTAATCTGACCACTTTTTGGAATTTCCTGTCCAGGGATAAAATTAGGATGCTACTCAACTTATAGGATTTTCACAGCTACATTTTTCTACAGTGAAAAATGTGTGTGGAATGTACTTCTAAAGTGGTTAACAGGTCTGAATGTTTAGATTTCCTCAAAATTCATTTATTGAAATACTGCCAAAATGTTTGCAGAACTTCCAGCATTTGAACTTCTTAGCTGAAAACAAATATCTACGGCTTACAAGCTGTCCACGAAGTTCATGGTATGTGTTATAACTAATGGCCATAACAATGTATAATTATGATAAAACCCCAAAGCAAGTCCCTGTGAGTGTGTGTGTGTTTTGTGCAAGTGTGTGTGTGTGTGTGTGTGTGTGTGTGTGTGTGTGTGTGTGTGTGTTTAAGAGATGGGGGAGCAAGAGGAAGCAGCTGAGGACAAGGAGCAGAAGCATTCAGGGGAGTCCTGGCATATAGAACAGCAGGTGGCTCTCATGAACTCTGGCAACACAATCTAATTTCTTTCTAAAAGTAAATCAAAGTCAAAAATCTCTATTCTGCATAAATAGTAAGATCATTTGAGTTCTTTAAAATAACTTAACTGAATCAAATATAGCTTTACTGTTAGAAGACTTAAAGATCCAGACTCCTTTGTGCCTACATGAATGTAATGTATAGTGCAACTCTTAAGAACATGTGAAAACAGGGTTTTAAAAGCCTTGTTAATGTCCTTATAGACCTTCACACCATTAACCCCCTGCTTTTGTTAAGAGCTAACAGAATTATCAGGCTTTAGAAGCAAACTATCTGGCCTAAAGTATTGCTTCCTACACTGCACTGTTTATTATTTAGTTCTTCATCCAGACTTGTATCCTCAGACACCATTCTGCAATTTCCTCAACTTCTATGTGTTTTTCCTCCTTTATAAGCTCAGAAGTGTAAGCATATGAATCTCTCAGGCATTTTTAAAGAACTTAATAAAATGAAACTTGCAGAGTTCTTCAGATTTCCTACAGCAGAGGAAGTCTTCAATAAATACGAATGACATATAATCCAAATATTTTCCTTTGTTATCATTTAGAAGCATGTATGGATTGGACCTAGGCCCCCTACACATATGTAGCAGATAGGCAGCTTGTTCTTCATGCAGATCCCTTAGCAAGTGGAGTGGGACCTGTCTCTGACATGGACTCTGTTGCCTGTCTGTGGATCACTTTACCCTGGCTGGGCTGCCTTATCTGGCTTCAATGTAAGAGGATGCTATTAGTCCTGATGCAACTTGAAGAGCTGGGGTAGATTGATGGGAAGGTTCTCCTTTTCTGAGGAGAAGGGGAGGCAGGGAAGAAGGAAGAAGGTGGGAGTGTGGGACTGGGTGGAGAGAAGGGAGGGGGTTGCAATCAGGATGCAAAATAAATAAATAAATTTTTGAAGAAAACATTTTTAATTCTTCAAGTATAGTAGGCACATAAAACTGGACATTGGATGACTTTATTCACTCCCAATACTATAATAAGGTGTTAATACTGCTATTGCTAACAATAATAAGAGGAGCTACATTGTTGAGCCATGATGTACCCTCATCATGGCATCTTTACATGAAGTAATTTATGTAATATTAATAATGCAGTCTCAAGGACATGTACAGTAAAGACTATTATAGATGAAGAAATTAACATCACTTAGACATTAGTAGTGACACAACTAGAATTTGAACTCATATCTATCTTATTTGAAAGTTACTATCAATAATGATATCAGAAAAATAGAAAAACTAAGGCTGGGGATATAGGTCAACTGTAGAAGACCTCCCTAGCAGGTACCAGAGCCTGAGTCCCCTTCTCCAGGAGAACTGGTATAAACAATAAAAATAAGGATTCATTGAGTTCTTATTATAGCCTTGGCTGGGTAACTAAGGTAACCAGTACATCATGACCAGACATAACAAAATAGATTCATCATGGTCATAAAATGCTGCCTTTGGGTTTCAGGGTCACAATCAGAAATATGCTAAAAAAATAAGCCCATGATGCAAAGAAACAATTTAAGCTTGAACCATAAATTGCAGATATATAAACCCTTCTGGGCAACTTGGTACATAGAAACTTGGAGCTAGCTAGAATGTTGAACAGCAAACATCTTTTCTTAGGAGGCCAGAAACCTGAATTCCAAAGAGGAGCAAGGCATTTCTATCACCTCACATAGAATCTCAGCATTTGTGCAAACTTTGTCCAGCCAGTTAATAAGGGACCACTCTACCATTGATCAGTGACTCCAGCAGGGCCCTGAGGTCACTGTCTACAGGGAAGATAAAGAAGTCATGCACTGTTGAGTTAAAGGCCACAGAGACAGCTCATCACCACAGTATATGAGTTCAGAGGAAAACATCCTATCTAACTGGGACTGGGACATCAAGGAAAACTGAGTAAAACAGAAAATATTGATGAGTGACACAAAAACAAATCACATGATGCAGAAACAGTTGATCAGTTAATACAGAAAAATTCAGTGTATTTTCAGACAGTTTGGCTAGGAATGAGCCCAAGTAAAGAGAAACAGGGACATCATCACCTACTGAGCTAGTGGGACAGGTACCCCCTGGACAAGCTGCCAGACAAGGGATACTCTGTTAGTTCTGGCCACAAAACAAACCTGATAGAAGTGGGCTTTAGAAATGTGTATCCTGCACTGCTTTATAGTAAATGCCAAAAGGGAAAGAAGCCAGAAAAGGGAGATCTGGAAGACTAGAGAACACTTAGGAGTCTGTTTGTTGCAGCACATAGACAAGAGGTGTTGAGAGCGTGCCTGAAATAGGACAATGGCCTGGGAAGTGGTGAGGTAGATATGTTAGACATATGTTTCCTTCTCTTCCACTGTCTGCAGAATCAGCAAATGACACTCAAGTGATATGAAGAAGTGAACCATCCTCCCTATTCAGTGATCCTTGTCCTTTGAAAGGGCTTGACTGACATAAAAAATGCTTCTGATTACCCAGTTTTTCTATACTGGAGAGCATTTAGTCAAAATCTGACATAAGAGGATGCCTTTTCCTATCTCAAATCTTAAATTGCATGACCTCATTAATATTATTCTACTGAATGCTATTTTTTTCAGGAAGCAGCTTGGGCATCAGATAGAAGGAAGAATCCAGGAGGTACAAATTACTATCCTTATTGTGTGGGTGCCAAATCTGACATTAATTTGTCTGTGACCAATGAGGATCTTGGTCCACGGCTAGAGATTTTTTTTTTTATCAAACTTCAAACACCAAAGACACCCGAATCTCTGGACTGGAGGTGACATAAAACGGTACTTGACTGTGATACATATCCACCCAATAGCTAGTGTTTATTCACTGAAATTGCAATAGTAACTTGGAGGCATAGAAAAGAGGAAGTTCCTTGATTAATTCTCCACCATGCTCTCAGGCATTCTAAGACACCCAAGAGCCTCAGCACAGAAGACCATACTTGGTGATGCATGTTTTTATTTAGCTAACTTAGAGCTATGTACATATTTTTATGCTACTCAATGATGACATCTGCTGGAAAATAAAAAAGTTCATTTGTTTTTTTATCTAAGGTGACATACTGATCTTACAATACTCAATCACACCTGACAAAGCCATGAGAGTACCAGTAGAATGTACATCAAATTTGCTCATAAGCAAGACACTTAAAAGTTCTCACAAAAAGTAAGAGAGGATCAATTATAAATATGGGACAAGCAGAGGCAAAAAGGAAGTAGCACTCTTGCTGGGATAAGCACTGTGGCTTGCCATAACATCTGTGGAACACTGTTGACCAAATCCAACTGCAAGCAATCTCATACTTATGGAAAAGAGATATAAAGTTAATCCCAGTCTGATTTCCACACCAGGTATAAAGTCTGCTTTTTAGTAGACCTAGGACTGCTTTTATGACAGTTATACCCTAGCTTTCACAGCTAAATGATGTCACGCCATTAAATCTGTTTTTTGGAAGGTTTAGCTTACTACCCTGATTTGAAGCTGCCCACTTAGGCCTTTAAACATCTGCTGTTATTAGGAAAGCCAGCAGACAGTGCAGAAGCAATTGGCAGCTGTAACTGACTCCAGAAAAAGAAAATAAATCCTAACTTTTCACCAGAAATCTCAAAGAAGTTCTAAACTTGTAGGGTTATTGTTACTTCAGATATTAATGGAGGGTGTGGCATAAAAATGCTCATTGGAAGCATTATTTAATGCTTACAAACTGCTCTTCTAGGGCAGAAAAACTAATCCCCTTGAACTAGTAGTGACATGATTGGCTGCAGCCTGCTAGTCTTCCATGAAGTTAAGAGGTATATATTGGGTAGTGCTCATAGCACTGGGCCTAGAGAACATGCATAAGAGCATAATGGTAAATAATCTCTTATAACAACCCCCACAGCTGGATATATTATTTCACAGATCTTCAATGACAAGTTGTATACATGACAACCAAGTACATTGCTAGACATTAACACACTAGGTTCTCCCTACACATAAGAGTGGGGCTTTTTATCTGTATCAACAGATGAAAATACTGAGTCTATGAAAGATGAAATGGCTTGAACAAAGTCACTTTGTTTAATAGAGTATGTTAGGGGTAGAACCTCAGCCTAATATTGAGATTTGAATGATGGAAAGTTTAGTAAGCCCGACACACAATTTAGATGTCTGTAGAGGAATGTTAATTTGGAGCATGACCAAATCTCTGGCAAGGGATCACATCCAAAGACCTTCTAGCTCTGTGTGATCCTGCTGGAATACAGACATGCCTTTAATCCAAGAGACAGAGAGACAAGCAGATCTCTGAGTTTTAGTCAGTTCTGTTGAGTCAGTGAATTGAGAAGCAGCACAGTGGAGTTGAGTTTATGGCAGTTCAGTTCACGGAATTCAGAGGCAGTCTTACCAGGAGAGTTTTACAGAGATAGGTTGAAGAGAGAATACGCTAGACACAGGTGAAGATAGAATGATCCAGGAAATAAGAAGGATCAAACAGAGTCGCAAGAAAAGAATAAAGCTAAAATGGTGAACTTTTAGTCTTTATTCAATCAGTGAATGAGGAGTTTTTAGAGGTAAGGCATCTTTACATTGTTTCAGAATTCATGTCTGTTAATTAAATACACTGAGTTTAATTCAGTTCCACTGAATGTACCAGATCATGAATAATGTCTTTCTTAATGTTTACAATGTAGAGAAAGATAAGATGGTACAGGGCCTTGACTTCCACAGACTCCAAGTCAGCTGTAGTTGACAAACATATAAGCAACTCATTAAATAGTTTTTAAGATATACTTACTCTGGAGAAGTTTAGGAGAACAAGAAAAGAAGCAAAAGAAACCTATTGTTCTTGGGGAAAATGAAATTCATAGATCTGAAAGTATTTGAAAGGAACATTAAAAATAATATTGTAATACATTTCATCAAGAAAATCACTCCTGCATTTGAACACCTTGTGTACCAGCTGGTGGTGCTGTTTTGAAGAGGTCATGGAACCTTTGAGATATGGAGACATTGACAGAATTAAGTCACTGACAGAGGACACACCTTTGATTATTTTACCCACTTCTGGTTCCGGCCTTCACTCCAGGTGAAAGCCATCTGAACAAGTTACTACCACAGATTCACTATGTACAGATGCTCTGACCACCATGCCTTCCCTGCCATGATGGGCTGTATTCCCTAGCACCATGAGTTCCCTAAAAAAATCATTCATTGGGTATATGGTTTTTGTCACATACCTTGTTACAGTGATGAAAAAAAAAAGGCACAGTAGTTAAAATGGTGGGAAAAAAATAAGCAGAACATTAGGTTATGGAATAGATAGATAGATGGATGAATGGATAGGATAGGATATGGAATAGATGGATGGATGGATGTATGAGTTGATGAAAGGAAGGAAGGAAGGGAGGATAGATGGATAGATAAATGACAGATAGATAGATAGATAGATAGATAGATAGATAGATAGATCTGGGGAAGTACATTAGTCCAATATAAATAGAGCTCAAATTAATAAGTAGGAAGATAATTTTGAAAAAAAAATAGACAGCTACTCTATAGAAAAATCACAAAATGCCTTGAAAATCTTGGAATAATTTATAAGTGTAAAAAGCAATTATATGAGTAGTGCCATGTTTTCATCATGCTATTTTAGTGATTATGTGGAGTTTGAAATAAAAAAGAGTAATACTAGAAACAAAGGCCTCAATGACTAATGATAATTAAAAGGGTTGTATCTCTATCTAGATGCAACAGAGAAAAATATTTGACAATGTTATAAGCAACATAGTATATATAAATTTCCAAGAAATATCTAGATTACTAGAAAATAAGTTTCAAAATGACTCAATTGTGGTCTAATAACTACTAATTTTTGAGTTTTTTCATAACACCAAACATATTAATGGAACTGATAATTTAGCTATGTATAAACTATTTGAGAAGAAAACAAGTAGAAAAATTTTTTCAGCTCAGTTTATGAGACTACTCTCACTCTAGCACCAAAACTATATAAAAATAATATCACAAATAAAAATGTATGCTAATATGACTGGTGCTCATAATTGCAAAATGCTAAACAAAATATTAGCAAATGAAATTTAGCCATGTATAAAAAGAAAACAAATCATGACTAAATTGAGTTTATTCCAGGAATTTGTTTTAGTGCTCAAAATCTTTGAGCCATAATATTATACTGTTTTAAAGTATTCAAAGTTTAAAAGGCAGAAAAATGTATGTCAAATGATATAATCAAAAGATGGAAAATTAATTTAGTAAAAGTGAACATTTCATTCACACTTAATTGTATAAGAGCTAAAAGTAAGTGATGACTTCTCCACCTTAATACAACTTATGTATAGAAAGTATTTTTAAAATATCGTGTATACAATAAGATGTTTTTAAAAATTTCAGTTGAAAAATCAAGAAGACTATGGACTGGAACCACTACAATTCAACATCACTCTGCAAGTTGTAGTATAGTGAAGTAAAGCAAAGAAACAGAATAAATGACATAAAGATTAGCCAGAAATAAATAAGTCATTATTTACATTTTGATTTCATTGTTATTTAATCACAATATTACATTGTGATTTCATTGACTACATAAAATAAAATAACCCTATAAATTATTAAAATTTTATTGAGAGTTTAGTGGAGTTACTAATAATAGGCTCTACATTCAGACAGCATTCTATTTGTCAAGCTACAAGGGAGATACATTCTTGTTTGTTTGTTTTTAGTTTTAATTGCTTTTAATATTTTCATACACATGTTAAATATGCTCATTGTATGAACACTTCACAAAAAAATGTTAAAGCATGTCAGCACATTTGGAGTCAGATGGTGCTGTATTGCTCTGATATTCCATGGGGAAGAAGGTTGGGCTTGGTGCAAGACAGTGCCCTGAGGATGCTAAAGGAAGCCCATTGCCATTCATCCTGATCTCTGCAGAGATGGAGAAAGCAAGAGAGTCTGAGTAGGTCAACACTGAGCAGCCTCCACTCTTTCTGTGAGGACCCTTTCCTTTTTCCCCAGAACACCAGGAAAGACAGTAATCCTCTGCACCTCTGTCTAGAGAGAGTGTCTTTCATGACTATAACTGGCTAGCACATCTCAGCTTCCTGATTTCTTTTCTCTGGCCACTGCCTGCCTGTGAGCAACAGAGCATCTTTGTCCTGGCCTGAGAATGTCATGACCAATATGATCAAGCAAAAACGTATTTACTGGGTCTGGCTAACCTAGCCTTGCTTTTCAGAATACAAGTGGGAAAGAACAAGGGCTTTGTAAGATAAGAACATGTCTTACTTAAATAATCTCTATTGAACACAACAAAACCTGTCAAATGCTACCCACAGCAGCAGGATCAACCTGGGGCTCTTGGCTGCAGGAGTTAATATTGGAGAGGATACATCCAATTGTAAAACCAAGCACTCTGCATCCTAAACTAGTACTATTGTCACTAATAGAGAACAAGAGTTGTTCTTCAGTTCTTTCAACATCAGTGACTGCCTGCCAGCCAAAAGTACTTCATTTTTCTGTCCTAGAGCATTTTCGTTGTTGTGATTTGAATAAAAATGGCCCCACGGGCTTATAAAGAGTGGCACTACTATGAGGTGTGGCCTTGTTGGAGTAGTTATGCTTTCCTTTATAAGAGATGCTGTGGTCATGGTGTCTCTTCACAGCAATAAAAACCCTAAGACAGAAGTTGGTACCAAGCACTGGGGCATTACTGTGATAGGCCTGACCATATTTTTGTTTTAAGGAATGTAGATTTTGGGAATTTGGATTAGATAAGCAGCTAAACATGTTAAACAGAATTTAATGGGCTATAATAGTCTGAATAGTCTGAGCATAGGAGACAGTGGTGTTGAGGGTGATTTGAACTGTGGGGGCTTGGCTCAAGATGTTTCAGAGGAGAATATTAGTATGTGACCTAGAGCCCATTCTTGTAATATTTTGGCAGAATGTGGCTGCTTTCTGTCCTTGGCCAAAAAGTTTGCCTGAGGCTAAATTGAAGAGTTTTGGATTAATTGAGTTGGCAGAGGAAATCTCGAAACAGCCTAAAATTGACTCTGTCCTGTGGTTATTAGTGGTCTCTCTTATGCAGATCTATAATGTAAAAAGCAGCAAGTTGGGCAAGGGAAAGTACAAAATGTACAATTTGAGGAGAAAAGAGGCACCAGGAAGTAGAGTGGAGATAAGTCCTGTGTTCAAGGAGATAAACATATTAAAGAAAAGCCCTTATACTAAATGGAACAAAGAGAGTAGTGACCTCAGGGCAAGACCTCATCAAGTTAAGCTTCCAACTTTTGAAAGGGAATTAAATAATAGCTTTTGTCCAGGTGTGGTGGTACCCGGCCTTTAATCCCAGAACTCAGGAGACAGAGGCAAGTGGGTCTCTGAGTTCAGGGCCAGCCTGGTCTACAAAATGAGTTCCAGAATACCTGAGCTTAAGCAGTAAAGGAAACCATCAAAAATAGAAAGTTGGTGAAGGTGTAATTGAACAACGGTGCCATGTTCCAACCCCAACAAGAAGCAGAACTTGGGAGCTTCAGTCTCATGGTTTTGACATTAGAGTGAAGGACAGAAGAAAAGGATTATAGAATCTCCCTCCATTACTAAGGGACGCTTCTGAGACCAGGTGTATGTCAGGGGTGTCCATGTGTTGGAGGCCCAGAGAGGCCACTATATGAAGCTATGAAGGTGAAGCTTGGATCATCTTAGAAACCCCAAAATGTTGGAGATGCCAGAGCCATGGATATCTGTCAAGAAAAGCTAATAACAGGAAGTGGAACCAGCCCAAGAAAAAGAAGTGTGTGGCAGTCAACGCAGCTGAAAGGACCTGGAGACCTGAAGAACATTTTGACATCAGACATGGAGATGCAGAGCTTGAAGTTTGCCCAGCTGGTTTTCAGTATTGCTTTGGTCCAGTATTTCCTCACTATGCTCCCTTTCCTCTGTTTTGGAGTGGTAATGTATATCCTGTGCCATTACATGTTGGAAGTATGTGATCTGCTTTTTCATTGTGATTTTACAATGAATACAGTTAAGAGATTGCATGAAACTCAAAACAGACTTTGAATTTTAGACTTTAAACAAGTTTACGATTGTTACAGACTATGGGGACTTTATTAGTTGGACAAAATGCATTTTGTGTTATGATATGGCTACAAGCCTTTGGAGGGCCAGGGAGTGGAATGTGATGGTTTAAATAAAAATGGCCCCATAGGCTCATAGGAAGTGGCATTATTAAGAGGTGTAGCCTTGTTGGAGCAGTTAGTTATGGCTTTGTTGGAGAAGGTGTGTCACTAAGGGGACAGGCTTTGAGGTCTCAGAAGCTCAAGCCAGTTCACTTCCTGCTGCCTGCAGATCCAGATGTAGAATTCTCAGCTCTTTCTTCAGCACCATGTCTTCCTGTAAGTTGTCATGCTTCCTGCCATGACAATAATGGACTAAACCTCTGAAACTGTATGCTTTCTTTTGTAAGAGTTGGCATGGTCATGGCGTCTTTTCATAGTGATAGAAACCCTAACTAACACACTTCCCATGAAGGTAAAAGAAATGAAGATTGAACCCTGTGGTTGATCAAGTTTTGCTCCCAGCAAGAGAATCACTGGGTTCTCCACCTATACCTCAAACACAGCAGTGTCAATTGACCTGTTAGAAATATAAGACATCAGAGAGAAGTTTTGTAAATTCCTACTTAGAAGGAAACAGAACAAAACAAACTGAAGGGACAGGAAACTGGCTATTACAAGACCCTTGATTGTGATTAAAAAAAAAAAAACCAACTAGGTCTAAGATTATTAAGTTCCTAAAGCCCATTATGATCATTTGAAATACTGACAGCAATTAAGAGACATGTGTAAATGTCATTGGAGCCCATCTATACAATGCCCAATCTGCCAGTGCATATGTACACAGAGACACACACACACATACATGCATACTGCATATTGCCAATAAGGAAATATGATTTATTTGATGGCAGGGTAATTTTACATCATAGCATGGCAAAACAGACAGTGTGAGCTACAGTTCACGGAACAGCTCGCCATGCTGATTTCCCATATGCAACAGGTTATGCGCTAAGGAAGGAGAAGAAGTAAAGAAGTAGTGGAAGCAGAGCAAGTTGAGGCCTCAAACTGGCCAGTTGGAGCTGCTTTGCTTAAGTACAGGCAGAGAGCTCAGGGTTCCACTGCTGGGCTGAGAGCTTGACAGTAGAAGTTTCAGAAATGGAGTGATAGTGGTCAGGAAAGGAATTAGGACCAGATACAAGAAAAAGAGAGGGGGCAAGAGACAGAGAACACAAAACAAATGAAGAAAAGAATATCAAGTAGAAGAAAAGCACAAAGTACCTGATCTGGAGTCCCAAACAAGGTCATCATAAAAGAAAGCAGACTATCACCCAATAATTGGTCCTTACTGGGACCAACTGAGACATCTGAGTTAGTTCAGGAATCAAATATACTCATGTCTGTTGAAACTAAACAAGCCCACTAACATTGGCAACAATTTGCTGCTAAGCCATACATGCACCAGCCACAGCGCACCAACTAGGGCCTGCTGACAAACTGCTTTCTGTATCAAAACCTGCACTCCCCACAAAGCCATAGTGACAAGAAGCCAATATTGTGTCATTGCTGCAGAGATTATTAATACTGTGATTTGGTTAGAAATCAATAAATGTATTTTTTAATCATCATTGAAGCCAAAAGCTATTGAACTAGCTGCTGCAGATACCTAAAAACTCATGTGATTTATTTTACTGCACTTCCAATGGCAGTTCCAATGTTTGGAACACATGCTACTAGCTCTGCTTTATAATCAGACACGGTATTATTGTTTTTACATGAGAAAAGGGTTTTCAATTCTGAATAAGAAAATTTGATGGGCTTGGTATTACTCTGTCTTTCAAGAAAATTGAAATAGCTTGAGGACTAAAAATGAGAATATATGGAAGAATAAAATCTTTACAACAAATAGAATGTCTGCAATGGATGAAATCAATTAATGCCTCACTCTAGTGTCATACAGGAATGGAAATGCAGATTCAATATCAAGTGTACTGTTTCAGCAGACCACCAGCTGTAACATGTCATAGCTTTGTTAAATTGGTACAGAACAGGATTTTGCTTCTCATGGACCCCCAAGAAGAGCTGATTTGCTACCATCATACGAACTGTGATATGCAGATGGTTGCTTTTTGTGAACTCTCTCACAAATTATATGTGTTAACAGTACTGTTGACACACTCACTGATACAAATGTATTTAAGATAGAACTTACAAATAGAGGTAATTTTGATGGTCATTATCATTACATAATGTCCTTCCCTGTCCCTTTGAGAAACATAAACATAGGACAAAGCCTCAAGCCATCTTCCATATTATGCAACTATCTGCTTTCCTTGAATAGTTGTCCCAGTGGTGGTAAGAAGATCACTATGGCTCTCACAGAATTTGGGTCAGTGAAGGAGAAAGACTATACAAGATGATTGGAGACTTCCCTGTCAACTGTCTTTGTCAGCCCCCTTTCTACTTTGCTATACTCACTCCTCCTTGAAGGTAGAGAAACCAACCTCCCCTTGCCTATGAAACTGTCATGTTTTTTTCTCAAAATATCTATGACATTTATAATACAATGTAGTATCTACAGCTACTTAGGTTGTTTATGCCTGCACATCTCTTCCTCCCCCGCTGTTTTATAACATGATAATTATCATCATCCTACAGTATGCTGACATCCCAACATACACTACTGCCACACTATAGTAGAAGAAAATTAAAATATGCATTGAGATAGAATTTCCCATTTTAAAGGCCATGATTCTAGAAAAGTCACCCTATGTCTGCATTGCAATTTCTTACCTACAAAACAGAAAATTGGGAGGAACTTTAACATCAAATCAACCTAGGTTCTGTCATAATTTTTGAGATGCTAAACAGGGGTGACAGCAGAGCCAGAAAGGTGTTTTCTCATCTATGAAATTAGAATATC
>CAJQZJ010000892.1:284725-315755 GCA_907164525.1 Lophiomys imhausi | reverse complement strand
CCATAAGCTTTTACTGTGTTCTCCATAAGAAAAACTAGGTGAGGTAAGGTAAGCAGGTTTAGGATTATCTTGTTTTAATCGGTTCAGGGGCTCAGTTTCAAGAGCTGTCATCCTAAAGTAAAACTGGGATGATTAAGGCAGGAGATAATGGATGAGACCCCCCATGAGCTTGATAAAGGAGGTGATTGAGATATAGACAGAAGAAGGCACAGCTGACTTTGTGTTAATCTCTAGAAAAATTGCCAACACTGCAAAGAGACATCCTCTCAGAATCATCAGGTCCCTATGACATCAAAGTGTCAGAAAACAGAAGATATAGTTAATGACAAAACTTCAATTACATTATCTAAAACAGGAGATAGGAATCATGGTACTAGATTATTTTGGAAGCAAATATCGTTATCTCTAAGTTCAACTTCCAATGATCCTTCAGGACCACCTAGAAATGAAGCTGTTGCTTTAAAAATTCACAGGTATCCTGGGCAGTGGAGGTACACACCTTTAATCCCAGCACTCAGATACTAGAGGCAGGCAGATTTCTGAGAGCTCTGGTCTACAGAGTGAGTTCCAGAACAGCAAGGACTACACACAGAGAAATCCTGTCTTGAAACAAACAAGCAAACAAACAAAAACAGAAAACAAAAACAAAATACCTCACAGGAAGGCAGAACATTATCCAAGCAGGTTTCCAGCCATATCACCTCACTGGGACTGTGTGTGCAACATTCACCATTCATTTCCTGCTGCTGCTTCCTAAAAGGGATCTTCATTTCCCATCTCATTCAACTTTCCTGTGGAATCTGCAACTTAAATCTCTTTCTGAACAGGACTGCAACCAATGATGATTCCCATTCTCCCTCTCTGGCTACTTCTCAGTCTCCTCCGCACAATATCTAGCTACATAACAGAATTCTCAAAATTATCCTACTCAAAACTGAACTGATTACTACCATCCAAACCTTCTCTCCCAGGCTTCCTGTTCATAGCAAAGGGGAATGCCATTTGCTCATTCCCTCAGACCAAAATCACTGACATCATCATTGCTTCTTGTCTCCCTCTCACATCCACAACCAATCCATTAGCAAATCTTGAAATCTTTTTAGAAATATCTTCAGAAATTTAGCTCTATGGCACTGTTTAGCTCTGTTAATATTTTGACACAGGTAACTCTTTGGTATGTAAGTCTAATCTGTGCACTGTAACGTTTGGCAAAATCCCTGCCTCTAACCCATGAGAGGTCAGTAGCACCCCCATGGTTTGGAAATCAAAACTTTCCAAACATTTCCAGGAGTCCCTGGAGGTAGGGTTACCCCTGGATGATAAATGCTTCCCCAATCCAATTACTTCTCACCACCTTTATCCAAGTGCTATGGAGTTGGATAACATCAAAAACATAAAGTTTGTCCTCAGACAAGACAAACATCCAGCCTTTTGAAAAGGTAAACATCATATTACTTCCCAGTTCAATAATCCTTTAAAATACTTTATTGGGGTCTTTCAAATCTTGGTGTCCTTATCACTGAGAAGGCCCTACATGATCAGGCCTCTGCTCATACATTTCAATCTTTATCACTTGTCACTGTGCCCAACACCCTCCGTGCTGTCCCCTTTCTTATCTTGAAGCATAACAAGCAGTTTCTGAACACAGACCCTTTGAACTTACCCTCCTCCTTGCCACTATTGTTCTTAAATTAACAGAGTTCCCTACTTTGTTAAGATCATAAAAGTGTATCTTCCTGCAAATGACCTTCCCTAGCTAAGACTAACCCCTTCTTTTGCTCCTTCAAGTGGCAGGTCACAATCTGATGTTGGATATTTCATGGTCTGTTGTCTCTATTAGAATGCCAGTCTCTCACTCCCTGTATCTCCAACACTAAGACACGTTCTCTGCATGCAGTGTGTGCTAAATGAACGTGGGCTCCAGCCTAAAATCATGCCATACCATTATGTGTTGCTTTGATGGGCTAGAAAAATCAGTAGGGTCTCAAATGTCTTGATCGCATGTTCCCACCTCCTCTGTTCCAGCACATGAGACCTCTATCCTACTTATTGGGAGGACCGGAAATACTTCTCACTTATACACAAGTGATATATCTCTATTCTACGTCAGCTTGAAGAATTACTCAAACTAATCATTCACATACTCCCAGAGAATCAGGATATCTCATCTTGTTGATACTATAAAATCCTCTTCCCACAACCCTGGTGATTCACTTTGTTCACATGTGGAAATCATATATCTTTGCATGGAATCCAGTACCCTCATCTGGAAGCTATGAGTATATGTGTCTAAGAATTTTCTGTCACTGTCTCTGTCTATTAGGAACTGTCATGTTTGGGCTATCTTCATAAGCCCATGGAATAAATCTCTCCTTCAACAACACAATATCATGGCCAAGGCAACTTATAAAAGAATGCATTTAATTTGAGAGTTTACAGAGTCCATTGCCACCATGGTGGGGAGCATGACAATAATCAGACAGGCATTGTGTTAAGAGAAGTAGCTGAGGGCTTATATCTGATCCACAAGCAAAAGGTAGAGAGAGCTAAACTGGAATGGCTGGGCTTTTGAAACCTCAAAGACAATCCCCCAAGTGACACACCTCCTTCAACAAAGCCACATCTCCTAATCCTTCCCAAACAGTTCCACCAACTGGAGTCTAAACATTCAAATATATGAATCTATGGTGGGGTATTAAAACTACCACAGATGCCCTGTCCACAGTTGTTACTCAATAGTGGCCAATAGTGCCATCATTAAGTTAGAAAAGCCACATGGGATACAGAAATAAGCATAAACAGAGTGAAGGACAGGCTAAGTATGGGCTACAGATGAGAACAACAATCCTGAGCTTCCAAATGAGAGCTCTCTGACACATTTCCTCTGGGAAGAGGTGTTACTGTTAAATCCCAACTAAGCTTCAGATACAACAAACATTTTTTTCAGACTCCAAAACAGGAATCTAATTACTTAAAGCACATGGTGCATGCTTTATGCTGCTATCTATGAGGCAGAAAAAAAGATGTTTTGTCTATTATAAGGACAAAATATCCATGACATTGAGCAAGAGTCCATCAGTTAAAATCCATCCTGGAATCAAAGGGAAATATCATAAAAAATAGAAATTGCTACACATCTGACTTCAGGAGCATTTTAAAGTCTCCTTAGAAATAGCTTCCCTATGGGGATATTCATATTTGGTACTGATTATTTCCCAAATACTTTCAATTTGATTCAGAAAAAAAAGAAAACCTGCAGTCCCCAACACCAGCAAATTTTTGACAATAAGAAGATGTTTGGTGATCTCTTTCTACTCGCAAAATTATGGATTTTGTAGCATTCCACTTACCATTCATTTAAAAAATAATTAGTGAAGGATGAAAATGATTTTTTTTTTTGCCTTTGAGGAAATGCCAACACACCCTGGAAGAGTTCCTGCATTGATGATGTCATTCCCTGGCCCTTAACTGAATGTTAGGTAAACTGATTGATCAAATGTGGATTGGGTACCTGCTTTGCACTAGGTTAGGTCTTAGGGGAGCCTATATGAATGAAGATGCATGGCTAGCAGGCATACTGACTGCTATAGGGCCAATACCTTGAAAACAGTTAGTGTGTTAGAAATAAATGGCAAGTGATAAGTGCAGGGTACTAGGATAAGTCCTAGTTCTTATGGCCCAATCTATACATGCTTCCTCTAAATTACCTACATGTCAGATGCCATGCATACCCCAGCTACCTGCTACAAATATCTGTGTCATTGCCTAGGCTTCCTCATCTGCTCATATGAGGTGATTTGAAAACTGGTTGGCCTCAAGCATGTTATTTCATTCCTATGAGCCTCTGTTTCCTCATAGTTGAGTGGGGAAGGCAAGCATACCTAAATCTTTTTTAGAATTTTTTTATTCATTTTACTTCTCGGTCACAACATACCTATATCTTAACAGAATACACTTCAGCAATCAGTCATGGGTGGAACAAAATGAAACTAATTTCTATATATCTATTGTACTATAAGATAGATTTAATCTATTGGAAAAGGATTATTAACACATAAAATGTACAATATTTACCATCTGTGATTGTTGAGGAAAATTTTAAGGAACTATGTCTTGGGATGCCTTCCTGTTTCTCTACTTTTTGGAAAAGTCTTCAGCTAAAATAATCTGTCTTCTGGGAAACTTTTCAAGTATTTTTGCCCCAAAGGAGTAAGCAAAGAAAATTTATACCTTCTTCTTGTGAGTACCCCCACTTTGTACTCAAATTATGTATGCACCTATCAAAGCATTTATCATACTAGCTTATAATTTTTTGAACGAAATCCAAGACAACAACTTTTTTGGGGCTCAGACTCATTCACCTATGAATGTTAATACTGTAAACACAGGATATGGCCCTGAAAAAGTACTATGTAATTTTTTATGTCATACAAAGCTATAACAGTAGGTACTCAACAGTTGCCTGGATACTTACTTCAAGTCAGAGTCATGGTCCTTCAGGGAGAATATTGACCACTTTAGGGAACTTTTAGACAAGTGACGCTCATAGACAGTTAACAGAAAAGTCCAACTTACCCTACTATTTACTAGGAAAGCTCTTCTACCAGGCCTTGAGTCCTAAAAACCATTCCCAATCTATTCTCCATTCAATAATCATCTCTTAAGCACAGCTTATCCAGAGTCTGCTGGCTGAGCGATAGCCCAGACTTCTGGGCTCACACCTTCTTCATTCCAGCTTAACATAATCAGCTCCTGTCAAGCATATGCCCACCACATCACTCAGCCACTGGGCTTGGAGTACTGCCTCCCTCACATCAGCATGTTCATGGGCCTGAGTTTCAACCTATTTCTTTGGTATTAATCTCAATAGCAGATTGGATACAGTTCCATTACAATAGCACTGGGCTTGGAGTCCGAAGAGCCAAGTGTTGCTACTGGTTCCTACATTCTGAATTGGAATGACACAGACCCTATCTTCTTTTATTATAATTTGTAAATGACATTGTCTTCTTATCTAACATGTCCTGTCTGAAAGTAGTAATTCTCAAAACATAGTCAAATTTCTCCTCCACCAAGTAGGCAATTATAGAGTTGCCTGAGCACCGTATGCCACACTGGGAAGATCTGGAGTACAGCCTTCCTGTCCTGAAAATTCAAACTAGGTTAGAGGGCTGGAAAGATAGTCCTGTGGTTAAGAATATTGGCTGTTCTTCCACAGGACCCAGTTTCAATTGCCAGCACCCACAAATTAGTTCACAATTCTTTGTAAACACAGTTCCAGGGAATATAGCACCCTCGCCTGGCCTCTGTGAACACCAAGTATGCATATGGCATACAGATGCATATGTAGGTAAAATGCTCATACATTTAAAATAAAAGATTTTTTTTAAAATAGGTTAGATACATGTGCCCATGATAGTAGTTCTTATTTCTCACAGGTCCTAGATAGGAAAAGAATTAAAAACTCAAATGCTTGTGTTGTATAAATGGAAGAGAGCATTGCAAAGTGCTGGTGAGCAGGCCAGAAAGAAAGGGGTTCAAATGTTATCTTGCAACTTTTCTCTTATTTGGAGGAACTAGCACACTATGTCAGTCTCAAATGGCATACTGTGAAAAAAGAGACAAGGCCACTAGTCACAGGGTACTTGGCATCAACACTCCTGGAAGTCATGGATACTGAGGGAACAAGATGCCAAATATACCTGTCTTAGTTAAGGGTTACTATTGCTGTGAGGAAACACCATAATCAAAAAGCAAGCCGGACAGGAAAGGGTTTATCTGGATTACACTTCTGCATCACCATCCATCATTGAAAGAAGTCAGAACAGGCACTCAAACAAGGCAGGAACGTGGAGACAGGAGCTGATATGACACAGAGGCCATGGAGAGGTGCTGCTTAGTGTCTTGCTTCTCATGGCTTGCTCATCCTGCTGTCTTATAGAACACAGGAGCACCAACCCAGGAGTGACAGCATCCACAATGGGCTGGTCTCTCCTCCATCAATCACTGACTAAGAAAATTACCTACAGGTTTGCCTACAAGACAATTTTATGAAGGTATTTTCTTAATTGGGGCTTCCTCCTCTCAGATGGCTTTAGCTTTTGGAAAGGTGACATAAATCTATCTGGCACAATACCTTAACTAATGTTTAAATGCATCATTGGAAAGCTGTGCTCAACAGGACTTTCAAATTTCAGTTACAAAGGAGATACTTCTGCCAATGCAATAGGAGCTTGGAACATATCCATAATCATGACCCCACCAATCCCTGGAACACCAAGAGTCAAAACTGCCTTAAAAGTACTACATGTGTATTCTGATGGTACAAGGATTTATAAAATATAGTATTTCAACATGCCATTTGCAAGAAGTGTAATGGGGGAAAGTTTGTCAGTCCTGCAACCACTTTGTACTTTGGTTCAGGGATTGATTATTACCTTGAGTCTTGCTAGACTTCTGAGATTATTTCGGACTCTGCATCCTTAATCTTCTTCTGTGTCTGTGTCTGAAGTTCTTTAACCTGGATTTACAGCCTCAATTCCATCAATTTCTCACTCAGCTACTCATTCACCCAGGAGCTTAAGAAATCCAGCATCAAGATTAAAAATGTTTTAATTTTTCCTGATCTTGGAGGGCTTAGGACTCATAGTCTTTGCTCTAAATATGACCCAAATTTGTACCAAATTCTCTGTTGCCAAACACAAGGTCCACCTGGCTCTCTGAACCACTAGCTATAAATTTTCTACAAGGTCTTGATATAAATTGCTCTTCCAGAGTTTGTGCTAACCTGTCTGGGATAAATGATATTCTGCACCAATATCCTTCCTCACCTGGTCTGTGCCTACTTTAAGGGGTAGAAAGATTCTTTCTACTGGATGGACTAATTGTTAGAAGCTTGGCCTTTGGCTTAGTAAAGCCATTTAGGAAAATTTCAGCTCTGCTCTTCATTAGCTGTATGACCTTAACTAACTTTTAAGTTTCTCGCTTATGAAATGCCAGTAGGAAGGTTGTTTGTCTTGTCTTCTGAGTATGGTGGTACACACTATAATCCCAGCACTTGAAAGACTGAGGCAGGAGGATGACAAGTTTAAGACAAGTGTGGTCTACATATTAAGAGCCATTTCCAGCAAAATGAGAAAGACATAAGAAGGAAGGAAATAGAAAGGAAAAAAGGGAAAGAGGAAGAGGAGGAAGAAAAGAAGGGTTATTATGAGAATTAAAATATTGTATTCATTCATAAATGGCTACTTCTTTCCCTTTGTGGAGTGTTCTACTACTCAGTCGCCAGGGAACAGAGAGGTTTCTAGTGATGCTAACAAACACATGGAAATTAGCAAATGTTTTGCAACTGCTACTTATAACAATGATAACAATGGCCAGAGAACATTTCATTTCAAGTGTTTACCAGACACTCAACAATACATCCTGGCACCTGGCGATATCTGTTTGGGCAAGGCAACATTATGATCAGTCAGAAAACTGCATTTAATATGGTTGTGAATTTATCTCAGTGTTATAGGACTCATTTGGAATTAGAAGGCCTTGTGTTAAGTCCCTGGTGCTAGAAAATAATAAGTAAATGGGAAAGTACTCTGTCTAATGTTATGGAATCATTCTTCCCAAAATAATCCTAAGAAAATGTGTACCTATATATTTGTGTAGGTAAATATGATGTAGAACATGTATAAATATGTATTGCAAACATATATACTATATATATACTTACATGTAATCCACCTTTCCTACTCTCCCTTATATTCATATGTAATTTATATGATATATATATAGTGATATAATAAAACATGCAATGTATGTAATACCATGCAGTATATTTATCATAAATTATGCATCCAGATTTATTGGATCTGAATGACAAGGCCATTTCTTTAAGGCACCTCAGTTCAGATAACCAAACCAGCTCAGGAAGTGATGCTATGGGTAAGCCCACATAACCAAGTAAACTATTGCATAAATGCATAGTAAAGAAAGACACTTCTGACATGGGCATCTAAGATTTCATCCCAGAGACAGTCCCAAAAGATGAAGGAAATCTTTATTCTGAAAAGTGAGAGAGGCTGTACCCAAAGCAGTGGCAGAAAATAAGTAAGGAGATCATGGAATGCTATACTCACTTAAGCTTCTCATATTTCTTTAAGATAGTGATTAAGGAATGCCATGATCATAGTAGCACTCTCCAAGTCCTTTCCCCATTGAGACATCCAGAAAAGCTCATCCTGAGTGAGCTAACATAGATCCAGAAAGTTGCACATGGCATCTATTCACTTATAACTTGACCTAAGACATATAGTGCAGGATAACTATCCTAAACCAACAGACCCAAAGGAACAGGAACCTAACATAACTATCGTATGAGAAATTGCACCCAGCTTCGGATCAAAACAGATCCTGAGATACACAGCTAAACATTAGGTGGTGTTCTGGGAGTCCTGTATAAGAGAGGGAGGAGAAATAGAGAGGCATGGAAGTGACAAGAATATCACATAAAGATCAACAGAATCAACCAATCTAGGCCCCTAGAGGCTTACAGAGACGAAAACCCTAACCAAAATGTTCTAAGATATCGCCAGACTGATTTCCATAGTGCTTATACAAGTTTGCACTCCCACCAACAATGGAGGAGGGTTCCCCTTTCTCCACACCCTCGCCAGCAGCTAGCATGTGCTGTCATTTGAGCTTTTGATCTTAGCCATTCTGACAGGTGTGAGATGGAATCTCAGAGTCGTCTTGATTTGCATTTCTCTGATGATTAAGGATGTTGAGCATTTCTTCAAGTGTTCTTCGCCCATTAGAGATTCCTCCTTTATGAATTCTTGGTTTAGATTTGTACCCCATTTTTGATTAGGTTATTTGGTTTCTTAGTATTTAATTTCCTGACTTTTTTGTAAATTTTGGATATTCACCCTCTGTCAAAAGTGGGGTTGTTAAAGATCTTTTCCCAATCTGTAAGTTGCCATTTTGTTCTAATGACAGTGTCCTTTGCCTTACAGAAGCTTTTCAGCTTCATGAGGTCCCATCTCAACCATACCACTCCTGGATATACATCCAAACAATTCCTCACCAATCCACAAGGACATCTTCTCAACTATGTTCATAGCAGCTTTATTTGTAATAGCTAGAAACTGGAAACAACCCAGATGTCCCTCAATCGACAAATGGATAAAAAAGCTTTGGTACATCTACACAATGGAATACTACTCAGCCATCAGAAACAAGGAAATCATGCAATTTGAAGCCAAATGGATGGAACTAGAAAAGCTCATCCTGAGTGAGCTAACCTAGACCCAGAAAGATGCACATGGCATCTAGTCATGTATAATTGGATTTTAGCCATATAGTACAGAAATAACTATCCTACAACCAACAGGTTGAAAGGAACAGGAACATAGACTTTGTTACTTGTTAGTGGGATACTTTGTCCTAGTGGAGCTACCATGTAGGCCCCCAGTGCAAAAGGAAGCTCTTAACTCTCATATGGTTGCTGAACTAAAGGGGGCTCATAGGTAGGACACCCCACCCCACACCAGAAGAGTAGGTTAGGTACAAGAAAGGGGAGAGGGTGGGAGGGTTAGAGAGTGGGCCCAGGAGGGGTAGAGGGAGGGGACTGTGATGGAGATGTAAATTGAAGTAATAAACAGTAAAAAAAAAAACAAACCATTAACTAAAGATGAAAAAAAGCATACTTAGACTAGACCTAGACCCCCTACACATATATAGATTATAAGCAACTTGGTCTTCATACATGTCCCTTAGCAAGTGGAGGGGGCATGGACTCTGCTGCCTGGTAGTGGGACACTTTACCCAAGCTGGGCTGCCATGTTGGACCCCAGAGCAAGAGGAAGCTCTTAGCCCTCATCTGACTGATGAACTGAGAGAGGTGGATATTGAGGAGCCTCCCTTTTCTGTGGAAAAGGATAGAAGGGAGAGGAGGAAGAAGGTTGGAGGGTGGGACCAAGAGGGGTGGAGGGAGGGGGCTGTGATAGATATGTACCTTGAGTAAATAAATAAATGTTGAAAAAATATTCTTTCCCTTAAAAGATGTTATATATGGTAGACTTCTAGATCAAGGTTTATCCTCCTCTGCAAACTATGATCACTCCTGCCTTACCTACTTACTTAAAAATGAGGGTCAGTCTCTGAATTTTTCTTGTCACAAATGTAACTAAGACTTCAGAAAGAAACTAGTTTGTTCCTAAGATATTTTCAAAACACTGCAATAAGGATCTCTTTCAACCAAATATTTGTGGAGTGCTTTTACAATATAGGCATAGTGCTAGTAACAAGGTGGATATAGACACAAGAGATTATCTCAAGGTGGAACAAACAGTACGACTTCCAAAATCATTTTTGAAAACTAGTGCTTCTGCCTGCCTATTTTCCTTGATATATTTTTCTAGCAATGTTTTACACTTGGTAACTTTTTTTTTCCGAGACAAGGTTTCCCTGTGTATCCTTGACTGTCCTGGACTCATTTTGTAGAGGAGACTGGTCTTGAACCCATAGAGATCTATCTGCCTCTGCCTCGTGAGTGCTGGGATTAAAGGCGTGCGCCACCATCCCTGGCAATTACAGACAGCTGTAAACTGCCATGTGGGTGCTGGGATTTAACCTGGGTCCTTTGGAAGAACAACCAGTGCTCTTAACATCTGAGCCATCTCTCCAGCCCCACTTGGTAACTATTATACCAGGCCTTTACTTACCATGTACTGATACTATATATTAAGTCAGCAAATACTACAATTGTTCCCATATTTTGTCCTTGCAATTGAAGCAAGATATTTCTCCATTTATTTCATGTCTTTTATTCCTCCCATAAGGATTGCATAATTTTATTCAAATAAATCTCATATCTCCAATTAAATTAATATCCAAGTATTTAATATTCTGACTCCAATGAGAATGAATTTTATTCCTCATTATATTCATCAGTTGTTTGTAATTAAAAGTATGTGTTAATTTCTCTGGGAGTTCATGTTGTTACTAAGCTCATTTATACCTACTATCTTATGATGCTTTTGTATGCCTTAGATACACACAGTCTTTCAGAGGTGTAGCTCCAGTAATTTTCACAGTTTCTGCTATACAATAGGTGCTAGTAAAGATTGGTTTAGCTTTATTTGTAAATGGCATTCATCTAACTTCTTTTTCATTAGTAATAGCTATGGTTCATGTTACTAAAATTACTTTTGTAATGACAGCATCTTAATCCTGTCTTCATCATTTTAATGTTTGCTATTTTTATGAAGAGCCTCTCTTTTTCATGAAATAGAGTATTTAATTTTATATTTGAAAAATTAGAGTAAATATATTTTCACCGGTTTTCAGAAAATTCTCCAAAAATAATTGACATATTTGCTGGATGCTATTTTAACAACCATTGAGACAGATAATTTTCCTTTGTATATATGTGAGTATACATGTCCATGTAGGAGGTATGTTCACACATGTGTGCAAAGGCCATGGTTTGATGTTGACTGTCTTCCTCAATTACTTTTTACTTTTGTTTGTTTGTTTGTTTTTTGAGACAGGGTTTCTCTGTGTGCCTTTGGCTGTCCTGGAACTTGCTCTGTGGATCAGGCTGGCCTCAAATTCAGAGAGATTTGCGTGCCTCTGCCTGCAAGTGCTAGCATTAAAGGCATGCATGACCACCACCCAGCCCTCTACCTTATTTTTTTGATACAGAGTCTGTCACTGAGCCTGGAATTCACTGCTTAAGTTAGACTAGCTGCCTAGTAAATCCCAGAGATTCTTCAGTTTTCTCCTCTTTAGCACTGAGATGACAGGCATACACAGCCACAACTAGCTTTTCTGTGGATCTTGGGTATTGGATTCATGCCCTCAATGCTTATAGCCGTTTCCATTGCCCACAAATATTATTTCGACTGACTGTGTTTCGTATTATGATTAGAATGTTCATTTTCATTTTAACACCATGTCCTCCTGAGTTAAATTTCACTTGCAGACTTTTTTTTTTATTTTTGTCATAGGACATCCCCAGGCTTGAACAGAGCTGACTATATAGATCAGATTGGTCCTAAACTCTTCCTCTTCCAGTTCTCAAGTGCTTTGACTAAATGACCATGCTTAGCACAGATAAAATTTTAAGTGCTATTATTTTTATTTATAAATAAAATATATATATAAATATTTAATATATAAATAAATGATGAATATTCAGAAGTGTAGGTAGCCTCCAAATGTCTTTATTCTTTTTACAATCTGAATATTGACATAATATTTCCTTAAAGTACAAATTAGGAATTAGATAAACTAGTATCAGTTAAACACCTAAAATTCATTTATGAGAATATTTTTTATTCTCATAGGAAAAAACTGATCTTTATACTCAGAGTTCTGGACTGAAATCCTAACTCCTTGATTAATTTCCTATGTGATTCATGCAAGTTCCTGAACTTTCTTGAATCTACATTTCGACTGAAATGTGATTTTACTAATAGCCTAATAGTTCCATATATAATTAGTAAATGGATTAGAACTTACATGTATAGAGCTGTGTGTATATGTATGTGTGTATAAGAGGGGGAAAGAGGGAAGAAGGAGAAGAGGAAAAGGAGGGAACTGCTGGAGGATGAGGAAGAGGAGGAAGCAGAAGGAGAAGATGCAGTGATGGCAGCAGTAGTCCACAGGAGAAAAGCATTATCAGCACTGCTCTGGCCTTCAGCCTTCCATATTGATCTACCGGGGCGAAATATCCATGGGCTTTGTCGGTTGCTTGATAATAATTCAATGACTTCTTACCTTTCTTTTCTGGTATTGATTTATTCATGTTTCCTACTTAATCTTGCATGAGTTTTAATGTTTTCTAATTTTGCAAGGAGTCATTCATGCTCATTCTAATTTATCTGATTTATTAGGTTACAGTAGAAAATACTGTTTCTCATCATATTTCTGAATCTTTTATATTTGTTGTCAGACTTTCCATCTCATCTCTAATTTAATGATTCTGTTTCCTCCTCTTTTTAAAGTTAGGCACACAGTTGCAATTTTATTTTTAAAAATCATCATTAGACTTTATCAGTTATTTTTTTCTCCAGAGTTTCCCTTTATTTAGTTTTTAGGCTTATTATTCATCCACCCACTATTTCTGGCTTATGGCATTGCCCCTACTTGAAGACAGGCGGTGCAAGTACAATTCATTATGTATTACCTTTCCTTCCTGAGAAACATAAACATCTAATCAAATGTATCTTCCTCTAAGCACCATGTGAGCAACTCCCTACATTATGTTGTTATATTCAGTTCATAAAAGTTCAAAAATGTTTGTCTTACTGAAAAATATGAGTGACTTGTTCCACACTTCTCTCAGAATCAAGGTGTTAGATGTTTTTATGAGTATGCTGTTAATTTGCTATTTATTTCTTAGTATGGCTTCATTAAATGGTTTCTTGGTATTTTTATACTTTCATGTTTACAAAGAATGTAGTTAAATCCATATACATTATTAATTTTATGAATAAACTGTATACATTTGTAAAGAACTTTTATCACCATCTTCTAAGTAAGCAATGTGATTAACTTGAAATTTATGCTGTCCTTTTTAATTAAAATAAGAGCAAGAGGACTCTAAGAAATGTATGTCTTTTTCAGATTCTGATATTAATTTTGGGATTTTTTTTCCAAAGGAAAATGAAAGGCTATTTGTTAATTCTCTAATGTTGCTATTTAACATAAGAATGACAGTTAGCTTAAGCAAAATATTTCAATGTGTTAATTTTAGTCAAATGCAGAAATTCATAATGTTTTATATGACTAATACAGTAAAATCTCCTATTAGCAGAATAAAAATACAACAAATGAAATATGCACACATTTCTAACTAAAGAGCCATGGGTCATAAGAGGAAAAAGCCATATACTTCTTGGTGGAAAATAAATGTTCCTGTGGACAAAAAACATATTCAAAATGCCAACTTATACAAAAGTATTCTCACTGAAAATATTCTTGGATTTCTTAGTGACTGATAGAGATTACAAACCTTTAAGAGAGCCATTGCTTCCCAGTGTTTGGTCTTGTAACCTTTCCTTGCTCAACATGTTGAAGAACTAAAATTCTTCATGAATTACACTTTTGGAAGTACTGTTGACAAATAACCAAAGAAGATTTCCAAAGGCAGGGCTGCCTGGCCTCTAGAAGCAACTTTCCCAGGCAAGTACAAATCTGCATCAACAGAAGGATTTTCAAGTTGAGGGTTGTTCTTAAAGGACTATGAACAAAATCTAAATGTTAATAGAAAGCTGGAGCACAGAAATTGTAGAAGCTAATGAGACAGTTTGTTAGAGTACTAGTCTAGTGGCTACTGTATACAAAGAACTAAATGCAGAGACTATCCTTCTTAGGTCATAGGGAACTTTAGTTCTATCTCCTTGCTGGTCCCTAAGGCCTCATGGACATGTTCCTACATACATTAGTAACTTTGGTGCTTGGGTACTATGGATGAAAATTCAAAGATATAAGCTTTTTCTGTAAAAGTGGATTGACTGACTCTCCACCAATTCAGTGATGTGGAGAGAATGGAATGTTGTAGTTTCAAAGACAAATTACAATTTATCATGGGCAATCTTTTGCCTACTAAGTAGCCATTCCCTATCCCTCTCTGTGTAGGACCTAACAAACTGAAAAATAGGTTAAAAAAACTTTTCAACTAACCAAAGGGCTAAGAATGTCAGATGGTATCCATTGCCAACATCAGAGTTCTCTGTCTTGTTCTAACCCACCCACCTGATGTACCTACCAATGTGCTCATAAAATATCCTAATTTGTGGCATATGCACACTGACCCCTGGAGCTTACACTCATCTAAAACAGTTCAACTCTAAAAACCTATCTCCATTACTAGTTTTATTAGCCTTTTCTTTATCCTTACATAGTGCTAGTATAGAACACAGAAGGATGGGAGCACTGAAGTCTCTATGGTATATATCAGAGTCCTCTGACCTTGCATCTTAGAATGTAGTCTTAGAATTCAGTCACCTTTTTGCCAATACCCTTAACTTCTTTGCTCTATTTTTCTTCTAATTTATCCACCCAGAGAAACAACAATCCCAGATAACACAGCAGAACACATGCCAACACATCACACTGCTTGGTGCCACTACATATTCAAGTTCTGTACCTCCAGTGGATGCTCAATTCTGCTTAGCAAGCATCCTATGGGATGTGTCCCAGTCCAACTTATTTCCTGTTTGTCAATACATGTCACCTCATCCATTCATCCTTTTCTTCAAGTTTCACTTTATTACCTATCAAAATATAGCTCCTTCCAACCTTCCCTTAACCTGCCACTCTTTCTCTACACTAAATTACTGAATGATCATGGAATGTGTCCCAGTTTTTCTCGGCACCAGTACTTTGTGCATGCTGCTTTATCTTAGTAGTTTTCTTGTTTTGGTTGAAAATGACCACACTTAAACACCACCTTCCACACAATCACTTTACGTGACTTATGTCTCAAAGGCAAAGTTACTTCCTCACATACTCATGGTTACCAACTAGCATCATGATTTCCACACAGGACAACATATCAACAACTAAGCCTCCCTTAAGTAGAAGAATTTTGTGGATCACTGTCAAGACTATAATATACAACCTAGAGTCGTTTAAGACAGCACACACATGTTGAGCAATTGAGCATAAAGTCATTAAACAATTTTGATTATCCATGGAAATTAAATAGAAATGATCACCATTTCAAAAAGCTCTTTCTGTCTCTCCTCCTCAGAACTTGGACAACCTAACTCTGGCAAACTAACTCTGTGCAACCAAGGGTAACTAAACTTCAATTCACTCTATTGTAATTTCATGCTTATATAGTAGGCTTTCTAACTAAAGTGTGAAGTTTGTGAAGACAAAAGGAAATGTCTACATTTTAATCTATATCCACATGTCAGAAGGTTCAAGAGCACTCCCCAGGTTTTGTGATTCACAGGACTCAGGAAATTGTCACACTCACATCTACAATCTATTCCAGCAAAAACACACAAAGCAAAATCAGGAAAGGACAAAATGCGCATAAAGCAATATCTGGATGAAACTAGGTGACGCTTCCAAGGGTTCTCTCCCAGTGAAGCCACACAAAACACACTTAATTCCTGCAGCAAATTGTGGTCACACATGTGGAATGTCATCTATCAGGAATGCTCATTAAACTCAGTGTTCAAGGATTTGGCAGGCAGAAGCTGGTCATGTAAACACTTTCTGACAAACATATAGCAAAGTTCCAGACACTCCAAATAAAAGGAAGTGTTCTGCATGAACGACATTGTTTATTCAGACAATTTAGACAGTTTGTCATTTAGAAAAGGATTGAGAAGCTTCAGAAATTCAAATTCTTAGGTGCTAGGCAACAAACTATCATGTAAGCTAGCCTTTCAAAAAAGAGCCAGCAGGCTTTCAATGTCAACTCTTGTCTTCACAGTAAATTCCCAGGACTGATCCTGCTACAGAATACTCATCAATGCATGATTTATCTTTTGACAAGTGATAACTATTTTTATTGTAAAATAAGAAAGTGATATATAAAAACGGATATAAAAAGGGAGCCAGGGTGGGAGAAAGGAATAAATGCAGACAGGCTTTGCAGAGTTGGAAGAAACTAATACTGAGGGAGTGGAAAAATAATGGGTCCATGAGAGCCCAAGATAGACCCTTACAGGGTATGGGGTGGGGTGGGATTTCATTTTGGGTGCCAGGGTCCAACAACTGGCTAGATCGGATTTTGCTGGGCCAGCAGAGACCTGGCAATGACCAATCTATTCCCCAACCTGGGCCAAGAATCAATACTCATACCAAGTTGGGAGAAAGTAAACTCAGAATTGGGTGGGGCGTCACCAGTGCATGTGGCCCATTGTAAACTCCAACCCCACCTTTAAGAATTTTCTTCCTCTCTTCAAGCCTCTCCTCATAGCCAAAGTCTTCAAAGCTAAGCTGGTGCATCCCACCACCCTCCCCAGATATATGATGACCAGATCAACCCAAGCAGGGGTTCAAGCACCCAAGTCATAAAGTGGCAGGAAAGGGAAGGGTGGGAAGTTACTGATGGGTGACAGGATGTCGGAGGTCACTTTGAGTCAGGCCCCTCTCTCTTGATTAGGTTTTTATAACGGGAGGTAGGCTGGTTCTTCTTGGTCTTCGCATATTAATCAACACATGAAGAATAAATGAATGGCAGACAATAACACTGACCACTCACTTATGTTAGCCCATGACTTTTCACAATAATCCTGTAAGGAAAGCATCCTTATTACAATTTTTAACAAACAAAAACTGACTCTAAGATGTTAGACAGCATATTATGAGTCACAACAATAAGGCTAGAATTTGATTTCCTGGGTGCCTAGGAAATCAAAATCCACTCTCTGCAAAGCACCACAAGTGGCTACTTGGGAAGATTGTAACAACAGCAAACAAGCAGAATAGGGCAGCAGAAATGGTGTGGTTAGAGAGAAGAAAAATTCCCAAATGCTTTTAGACATATACCAAAAGTTCTCAAGAGGCATTCATAGGTTCATGGGCAACTTAGGCAGAGAGTGCCACTTCCTCTTTGGGATTCCATCCATTCTCTGGAGGCAGTTACTTAGCTGAATGTTTACTTAGCCACAGGCTGCTATACTATTTAGAAATCAGGTTTGTCCTAGAGGCCCAGCTGTGCTCATCAGGGCTAAGCAGATGGAAGCCAACCAAAGGGCTCAATTAAGGGTACCAAGAGTCTCCAGGCTTTCGGATCCCCACAACAGTGATTGGCAGGGGGAAATGTTTTCTGTTTGCTTTAAAATGGCTTACATGTACCTAGAAAAAAAGGTAATCTAAACATAGTAAGACATTTTGGTTTTGTGCGTTCATTTTACGTTTATTAATTTATTCATTCTACAAATGCTTCAGTAAAAGAACATGCCAGGCTAGATACTAGATGTTGAGGCATCAAGTAAACTAAGGTACAATGTACAATGTAAAAGATTAACAAGGGAAAGAGTAAGAAGTGAGGTCTATGCACTGGGAAAATAATCTACAAAGGCACTGAGGTAAAAGTGATTACAGTTAACCACTCCTTTCTTCTTCAAATACTATACTGTTTGACTTCTCTGTGTCATAATGCTTCTATTCCTTCTCAACTTTAAAAGGAGTGCTCTTGTTGAGAAGACTGGCACAAGTATATGGCCGCGGAACTCTGGAGGCAGAAGCAGAAGGAGCTTGAACTCTAGGACAAGATCTTGTCTAGAAAAAAAAAAAACAAAAAAAACAAAAAAAAAACAAGGGCTGCTAAAGTGGGCACCTATATTAACCTCCCACTTCTCAGCAATGCTTAGAGAACTTCATGGGAGAAGAGGGTGAGTAGGAATGCTGTGAAGTACTGTCTTCTACACACGACTGTCACATTCAGGAACTCTGTACAAGACCTGTACAAGTTCAAACCAGATATAACTTTCAGCATAGATGGGGTATATGATCTCTAGGCCCCACTCCTTACTGAGGAGTACTGGAATTTGATACTTCCTGGGGGTTTGGCAACTGGTAGGTTTTCATGCTCCAGTGAATAGCCAGCACTCATGCATATGTGGGCAGCACTAACTAGATTTAGTGGGTTATATTTTTAAAAGACTTAAAATTGAGAGGAAACATGGTGAAGGAGACACACAAGTGTTTTGAGATATTGGGGGGGAGAGATTACATTTAATTGTATAACTATGAAATTCTCAAGAATAAATAATAATTTAAAAATGAAATCAATTGTCAGAAAAGAAAGAGAAGGGGTTGGAGATGAAGCTCAGTGGTGTAGGCCTTGCTTAGCATGTACAAGGTTATAGGCTTTATCCCGTGTTAGAAAAGAAGACAGAAAAAAAGGTAGCAAGTGACAGAAGATAAAGAAAGTTGCTCTTTAACTGGGGTTGTGTCTTTTTCTCTCCTTACTCTGCTCTTCAACAAGCTCCATAACTCATTTTTATCTCCCATTCATTTTTTTCTGGCCCATTCTAAATCTACATCTTCAGTCTGGATTACACATTTGAATTCCAGACTTAAGTAGCAATCTATTCTTTTTACCCCCTTTCAAACTCTTCAGGCCTTTCTAAATCAATCCTAGTTCAAACTGAAGACATTTTTGCCCACCTCACCGTAAGCTATCCTGTGTCTCATGTTCCTGGTAAATCGTACCTCCATGTTGCTCCATCCAGACAACTAAGAGACATTGTCGATTCTTCCCTTGTCCTCACCAGAAACTTCTACACTTGGCTCACAGCTTATCCACCAGCCAGCTCTGCAGGCAAGTCTATTGTCTTAGTTAGGGTCACTACTGCTGTGATGAACACCATGGCCAAAAGCAACTTGGAGAGGAAAGGGTTTATTTCACTCACAGTTCCACATGGCAGTTCATCATCAAAAGTAACAAGGACAAAACTCACTCAGACCTGGAGGCTAGAGGCAGGAGCTGATGCAGAGGCCATGGAAGGATGTTGCTTATTAGCTTGTTCCTCATGACTTGCTCTGCTTGCTTTCTCATAGAAGTCTGGCCATAGCCCTCTGAAGTCATGAACCCAAATAGGTCTTCCCACCATTATGTTTTTTCCTATGAGGTACTTTTGTCATATACACACAAAGGTAATGTTTTAAAGGCCTTATATAACAGCTAACTAATGGGTTTCCTGGCTTCTATCCTCTCTCTCATTCAAACATGTTCTATGTTATCTTGTGTACAGTAAAAATTCCATGGTTCTTGTCATCATCTTCTTGTTTCTACATTGGTCTTCCAGTCTATTTTAACAGCATAGCCTGGCAGTATGAATTGGGTGGGTATATGCACAGTGATGGAAAGAGTAGTAATCAGAATAACATAATTTAAAAATCAAACAGACTACATCATTCCTAGTGGTTCATCATCTGACTTGGCATGAAAACTAAGCTTCCTGTATTGACTGCCTAGGTGCTTCATACTCTCATTCCTACTATCTCAGGAATTTCAGTTCCCAACAGTCTGATACTCACAGTACTCACAGACACTTGTCCATTTCTCTGAGCCTTAAATATACCAATTACCTCCTTCCTTGGAGTCTTTGAACCTGCTCTTGTCTCTATCTAAAATAATCTGTTCCTGGATGGTTCCCTCTATGACTCCCATCAGGGCTCTGCTAAAAATACCATCTTCTGTAACTTATCACCCCCTATAAATTAGCACCCTTTACCTATATGCAACCCTAGACCCCTGATGCTTGTTACAGGATTCCTTACATCTCATGTGCACTGTAGTCACATTCTGCTTACTTTACTGTTCTGCACATCACTGAATGTAAATTTCACAAGGGCAAGCCATTTGTTGTCAATTATTCCCTGACTTACTCTCAGAACCAAGGACAATATCTGGAATGTAGTAACTGTTCAATAATTATACATACAATGAATAGCAACTACATTGACCTTCACGAGGTACAAATGGAAGTTGGATCATGTTACACCAGATTTAAAACCTTTAATGATCTCCTATTCCTCTTTGAAAAATATTCAAATCAAGTATCATTTCGTGACAATACCTTTACTCCTTCTGCTTTAGGCTTGCTGGAATCTCTGTTCTACTACCACAATGCTATTCCTTGTGGTACTTATAGGCCCTCAAGCATGTTGGCCTTACCCCCTCAATGCTCACCTCTCTTCTTACGATAGACTACTTCCATATCCTTCCATCTCAGCAGAAACGACACATTTCTTAGAGAAGCCTTGGAATCACTAAACTAAGGCAAGTGCCCAGGTGCTTGACAATCTTCTTTGCAACCTTTCCTGCTTCTGTTATTAACTTGTTTATCTGCAATTCTTCAGTGTCAGATTTCTCACATGAAAAATTTTACTAGTTACTTTTGAGTCACTGTGACCAACTATCTGACAGAAAGGAACTAAAAAAAGGAGAATTTATTAGGGCTTATGGATTGAGAGGGTTCAGTCCATCATATTTGTCCCCATTCTGTTAACCACAGAGCAGATGTGGAAGTACAGTATGAGGCCAGGACAAGGCATATACGTGTCCTCAGTGAAGTACTTCCTTACTAGGCTACATCTGCCGTAACTGACCATTTGTCAACCACACTGCCATATTATGATTCCAACAAGAGATTAATCCATTGATTAGGTCAGAGCTTTAACAATGTATTTGTCTGGAAATACCCACAAATGCATACCAAGAAATGTGTTTAAATAATTCTCTAGGCCTTTCTTGATCACCTGAATTGACAATAAAGACTAACTAACCATCGTATCCATGAAGACTCCTATCAAATCAAATCTACCCAGTTTTCTGGTTCCTAGAAGGCACAGAGTAGGTACAGTGACTGTCTCAAAGCAAGTGTCTGAAAATGCAACTCAGTGAACATTATGGTCTGCAAACACAAGGCCATTGTTTTGATACACTTTGGGAATCATACACTGATTAGTCTCAGGATCAGAAAAAAAGCTGACCAGAGACATTTAAAAGCTCAAAGTAAGGGTTTTGCTAGAGGAGCCTGGGGTCAAAGTGAGCCAATCCCATGCCTTCTGTGAGACTTAAACTGCTGCCATAAACACGGGTTTTTAGAAGTACATCTGTTTCCAAAACTCGATTACAATAAATGTGTTTCATCACATTTTTTTCCTAAGTTGCAAGCAATGACTGAGATGTTTATTGTCAATATTTTAGTTGTCAAGTGAGAAAATAGCACAGATAATCAGTTACAGGTTCTGTGGATAAAAATGACAACTGGAGGAGAGAACTGATAAAAATATCACCATATAAAAACATAAATGGCATCACAGACAATCAGATAGACAAAGTGTAAAATTTCAGAGAGTAACAAAATACTTTCCAAGAATACCTCAATTAAGTACACAGTTCTTCAAAACTTGCTACTAAATAGCATATCTTTATTTCTTAATAGCTTAAGGGAACAAGTGACTTGAGGCTTGCAGGTGTAAAATAGTTAAGAATAAAGACTGCCTATATCTAATTCAGAGTTCACTAACTTTCAAGTCCTATAACTAGTGTTATCTCTTTGAGCCTTGGTTTCCTCCCCACCTTTGAAACAAAAGAGATCATTCTTGTCTCAATGGTTGCTATAAAGGTTAAATGCATTGGTATAGAAAAAGAGCATAATGAACACTCGAAAATGTGACTTAGTTTCATTGTGGTGGTGGTTGTCACTATTCACATATAACGTGAGCTGAAGGCTGAAGAAAAACACACAGATGGAAGTTCTGATAGGTTTTTGAGTGAAAAGAAAAATGAGTACTTAGAGAATTCTCCAAGGCCATTCACAACAAAATGTAACAACACAGTGTCAAAAGCAGGGCTTAGCGATGTAATTTTTGTTGCCCTCCCCTTAGTAGTGGTAATTGAACACAGCCTTGCATATGCTCAGCAAACACTCTACCACTGAGCGTTATACTCAGCCCTAAGGCTTACCAATGTAAATACTTCAAGCTTGATAAACCAAATAAACCATACAAAAAAGCCATTGGATTACAGTGCCTATGGGAAATGTCTTGCCTTTAACCATGCTATAGTGATTTTTAAAAGGGAGCCCAAGGTCTTTAAACTCATTTAAGTCTAGATACTTATTTGGTAGCCTGGCCTATTGATTCTTACATGACACTTGTCTTCATCTATAGACCTAATAGATTGGAAAATCCTCAATGCCTCCATGACCATCTGTAGGGTGCCTAACACATTTCCAAGTGTGTCCTTGCTTTTTTAAAAATGGACACATCAGCTATAACATGTGCCTAGATTAATGTGAAATATTTACAAAATAATAACATTTGTAAAAATAGCCATTACACCCCTGCTCCCATTGGAATGGGCACTAATTTGGGATTAGGAACATTCAAATGAATGGAAGTTTAACACAGTACAAAGGAGCATATACTTCAGTACCATTGGTTTCCTGAGGCTAGAGGAGAATTTTTTCAAAGGTAGGTCCTCTGCAGAAGATGTGATGGCTCAGCCAAGGAAGACTGTCCCCTTTCTCTCTGATCTGGATGTGCTTAAATCAAACATCTTGAAGGCACACTAATCTAATAAAGTGTTTCTAGGTGCTGGAGACTATTTCCATCCAAGGTGGATATAAGCCCAAGACTCCTCCAGGCAAGAACTGCAGTCATTAATCTCTGACAGGTATAACATTCAATATCTGGTCCCAACCCAAACATGGTGGTACATGCCTGGAATGCCAGCTCTCAGAAGGCTTTGACAGTAGGATTGTTGTGAGTTAGACGCCAGTCTAGGCTATATAGTGAAACCCTGTCTCAACACACACATAAATACTGGCCCAAAGAGACTTCCAAGCACAGTGCCCTTTAGGGTGGTCTGACTGTATAAATCTACCCAATCTTCTAGTGCAATATCAAGTTCAAAGGGCAATCTTATCTTTCTTCCCAGTTACATAACATACAAATGTGTTAGTCTTACTTACCTCCATACTTTCTTTCTCAGTGATCAGCTCTAGAAACTATCCACTCCCACGTTGATAACTATTCAGTAAAAAGGATAGGGGGTGGGACATGAAGAATAAAGTGCTCCCTTTGGTCCTTCCCCTTTAGTTCTCACTATGTGTTATCATCCTCACAACCACAATCAAACTATTTCTATCAGAAGCCTATTAGCTAGAAATGCCTAGATAAACCCTGGCTTGATTCAAAATGACTGCACTCCAGACCTGCTCTAGACAGTCTTGACTGTTGTCTGGGTAGAGTTCCACCACAGCCCAGCCCTATATGGGGGAAACAAGAACTTATTTTCTAGGAGGGCAGCTCTGATTAGTACGGCATTTAATATCTGGTTCCAAGCCAAGCATGTTAGTACATGTCTGGAACTCCAGCTCTCAGAAGGTTAAGGCAGTAGGATTGTTGAGTTCCAGGCCAGTCAGGGCTACATAGTAAACATCCTTTTTGAATCCTGTAAAATCCTGATACTTTATTGCTTGCTGCAGGGACCCTTAATAAGGACCAAGAATATATGAGGAGAATTCCACCAATGTTAGAATGGCATCAAAGCATCCATAGCAATGATACTCAATATTTTGATCTTAGGATCTTAAAAATAAGTGAGAAGTGATAGAACAAAAGAGGGATTTCTAAGGAAATAGCTCTGAGTACTACAGCAAGCTTTTTTGTTGTGGGTTATATTTGCCTATATCTATCATGTTAAAATAAAGCCTGGGGTCAAGCACGGTGGAGGACATCTGTAACTGCAGCGCTCTATAGGAAGATGAAAGAGGATCAGGAGTTCAAGGCCAGCCAGGGCTACATAGCAAGACCTTGCCTTACAACAAACCATAAATAAATAAAAATGAAAAACACCAAAATATGAATAAATTTTAAAAGCTATTGAGGTATTAATTTAAAATTGGCAATCATATACCTACTACATATTCATATGAAAAAGCAATTACATAGAAAATGTTTTGTGAAAAGAATTATATTTTATGAAAAATAACCATAGTTTCAAAACAACAAAAATATAAACAAGAACAAATTTTACATTTTTGTAAATCTCTTTAATGCCTAGCTTAATAGAAAATAGAAAACACAGATTCTTATATTTGTTTCTGCTTTCAACTGGTAATATATTGTTATTTGTTAAGATATGTGAAGAAGCTCAAATATTGCATAAATATTGTACTCAGAAAAGGTAAGATATTTCAGTCTCCCTCCCTCAATGAGCATTGGCAGCTTCCCTGAAATGGTTGTATGGTCATCAGAGTGGGGAGAGGTAAGTAATAAGGATCACAAAGAGAAACAAGAAGACATTAGAAGAGAAGGAAAGTGACATTATATTAATTATGGTTACAATTTCATGGTACATACACAAATGTCAAACATCAAATTATAAATAAGAGCCAGAGGTAATGGATAACTCCAAGAAAACTGTGACTTCCAAACACAGCAGGATGAATGCATATATGAAGTCACAGAGACTGTGGCAGCACACACAGGTCAAGCCAGAGAGGGTACCAACATTGAGAAAGGGAAGTGGATATCGTCTCCTACCCACAGTTAAGAATCGATCTGCAATTGGTTCCTGATTGTAAAGAAAAAAAAACTTAAATTTTCTCCCATGGAGTGCCATTGGGTATATTAGCTACACTTAAGGATAGGTCTCATGCCTAGCTGTAGATAGCCAACACAGAGCAAGCCCAATGGTATTTTTGTTTTTTCTAGGCTTTTTGCCTCATAATGTTTGTTTGGGTAATTTTTGTCTTGCTGTCCTTTTATTGTATATAATGGTATTTTTGTTGTATGTTCCTTATGCTTTTTCTTTTTCTCGCCCCACATCCACATGGCCAGTCCAATCCAGAATACAACCTGCTTATTTAGAATAGAATTCATATGCTACCCAGAAACTACCTTCGTATATTTAGGCATTATAGTTCATGCTAAAATTTCTCAGTACCTTTCCCCAGTAGGAAAGTATGTTTGTTGTGGGTAGCCCATTCAGTTAATCACAAAGTCTCGTTTTTCAAATGAAGAAAATGAAAGAATGACTCTTAAGCCAATTACCCTAAAGACACCTTCCAAAGTAGTAGAGCCAGAAGGCTGCAGTATAAGTGGTTTTCTAACATCAGTCCTCACTAGTTTGTAAATCTATAAAATATTACAGTAAATCTCCAGAAGATTTTGTTGAAAAGCATGAATAAGTAAATATTGCATTTCTATCTTCAACACTCAAAGGTCAGGAAAGTTCAACAAAATCCACATTCAGAAATCAGCATTTAAGCTGTTAACTTTAATGAATATGCTCTGAATATGTGATGTGCCTACATAACAAGTCTTGTACTCCCAGAAGCCTGGATACCTGGGACTTTTGGAGATAAGCATGGAAAGGGTCTAGTAGGGTCCCCAAACTCCCTCCCCATAACACAGAAATTTGTCAGACAGTCAGGTAGGTGTCATAGACTTCTGTACTCGTTACCTTTTGTCAACAGTACCAAATCCTAAGTAAAATTTTGAGTTACTCAAGACATAATTACTTTTCAAATGCAACTTGGGCTTGTGTTAAAATGGCCTTCACCTTTTATGCTGACAATCTGGATGATTTGGTAATGTATTTACAAAACCCTATTATTATTATTATTATTTCTCTTCAAGATTCTTTTTTCTCCCTTTTTCTTCAACATTTCATCTTTCTCTATTCTTTCAGAATGCTCACAATGCTTTTTTTAAATTGTAATACTTAACACATCATTCATTTGCACCATTTTAAATGCTTTCCATTTCTAGACCTATCTACATAATAGAGACTACTGAAATACACGGGATTATAGAAATAAAATTAAATTAGAAATAGGGAATTCAGAGGAAATGGGAGACTACATGCCATGTTACACTGAGAATACTTTGTGTGACGGACAGAGGGACCCAGTCTTCCCAAATGTTGCTGATTGAAAGTTCTCCCATTTGTAAGAGATTCCCATTCATTGTGTCCATCCAGGGTGTGTAATGAAAGAAAACTGTGTCTAAGTTTACAGTGTGCTAAGAATGACAGCTGAGCATCTGAGTCAAGATTCCCATTCAAGTAATTAGTTTCCTAACCAAATGCTAATTAGCACTACTTAAAAACACTGTGTTAAGTGATAGGATTATTGATCAGATGCATTTCCACAAAACTGAAAGCAACACAGATACCCCATACGTTACTTTTTCTATGAATTGAAAATCTACTCTTCCTTATTCAAAGGTGAGTCTCCACAGAAGGCACATTGACATCTCATTAAAAGAAATAAAGTTCATGGGTTTATTCTTTATAAACTCTTTATAACTAATAATGAATAAGTCACTGACTTACCCAGAAAAAGATCCTATCCAAGTAATTCCCCATCCAGAAATCAGGTGATAATTGCAAGAGAAACAAAATAAGTCTCTAGGAGGTGTACACCTGTGTACTCTCTCTCTCTCTCTCTCACTCTCTCTCTCTCTCTCTCTCACACACACACACACACACACACATACACACACACTCTCTCTCGCATATACATGCTCTCTCTCATACACAAATACACACTCTCTCATACACACAAAAACACACAAAGCTACAAATTTTTGTTTGTTTGTTTGTTTTCTGAGACAGGAATTCTCTATGTAACAGCCCTGACTATCCTAAAACTTCCTTTGTAGACCAGGCTGACCTCAAGCTAACAGAAATCTACCTGTCTCTGCCTCTAAAGTGCTGGGATTAAAGGTGTGCACCACCACGCCCTGCTAATGATATATATATATATATATATATTACTTTACTCACAGGAGACCCTTTCAGGTCTTTATTAAGAACGTTATCATACTTTACACATAGTTTTTGTTACAAGAGTTGAATAGTGATATTTTTACATTTGTATGTATTTTTATTCTATGTATATCAATGTTTTGCTTGCATGTATGTATATGAACTAGATTCATGTACTATCAATAGATGCCAGAAGAGAGTATCAGATCCCCTGCAACAGGTGGTTGTGAGCTGTCATGTCAGTGTTGGGAATTGAATCCCTGTCCACTATAAGAACTACAGTTCTCTTAACCATTAACTCCTTTCTCTGGTCTCCAGATACATTTGAAGATCTTAGGGAGGGAAGAGTTACTACCAGTAGGTCCCTAACAACAACCCAAAATAATAGCTACCAATCTGTTAAAAAGAAGGAGTCAGAAAAAAACTGAACTATCAGAGCAGGAACTGAAAAGACTGGCCTTACATCATATGGTACATGGTGAAGTGATCCCCAAACCTAAGAACTGATATGAATTAGGAAGATTTTTGAGTCCTCCTTAAAAGATGAACTATGCTCCACAGTAGTATTTGCTTCAGAAAAGAATAGTAACTAGTACAATCTAGAAAAAGGTCCAGTCAAACTTCTCAAATGTCTTGTAAAAACTACCTAACAGTTGTTAAATTTGAAGTCATTTCCCCCTATTGAATGAGTTTTTTTTTTTTTTTTTAAAAAGCTGAGTTACAACAGCAAGATATTTTATTTTTACTTTTATTTTTGAAACTTGATGACAGGGCTAAAGACCTGGCTCGGTGGTTCAGAGCATTTGTTACTACTGCAAAGGACTCAGGTTTCCTTCCCTACGCCAACATGGCAGTGACCATCTACCTGTCACTCCACAGATAGCCATCCAGTCCTATCTTCTGACTTCTGAGAGGTCGTCTGTGCAGTTACATACACATGATCAGGCACACACACATACACATCAAGTGAGAGAAATTTGCTCATAGTGTTAAAGTTGGACATGGAGGGGCTGAGACAGAAAGATCAGGACCTTGAAGCCAGCTTGAACTACTTGAGAGTCACAGACCAGCTCGGTCATATAAAAATGGATCATATTGACATTAAAATGGTATATGTTTATAAAATGGTAATCTGTATAATAATTTTATATTTTATATTTATCAGTAAATTCATTACTCTACAAATGAGAAGTTCATTCTTAACAACTTTTAACTTTTTAATTGAATTGTAGTTTGATTTTTAATTTAAAATGTAAATAATATATAATATTGCATGCTATAAAAAGAAGTAAGCTTTGTGTTTCTACTTCTTATAAAGCACAGATATGTACATAATAAATTAATATTCAATAAATTTTTTGTTACTCAAACTTCATGGGTAGCCACTGGGCATGGGCTCTAAAAATGCTTTTTAGAACAGTAGTGAAAAACTATTAAAAGCTGGAGAAAATGGAGATAAACTCCTCATTTGCCTGAACAGAAACAAATTGCACTATGGACAGAGTTTGAGTTAACAAAAAAGTACATCTCTGTACTAGGATCAGTTCAACAAGAGGAAATCATTCCTTAAAGCATGTGTGTGTGTCAAGACAAAAAACAGATCCAGAGAAATAGTAAGTTCATAATGAACAAGCACAAAAGATGGAGGAAGGTCCTGGGGCAATTACCAGGGTGATTAAATTTAAAAACAAGGTCAGTGTGTACTGAGCTACAAGAGTTCCTGTGGGGCCCAGAGCACAGGCCACATACACAGAAACCTTTAACCATATGCTGAAACCTGAAAAGTGATATACCAATGGAACCGATCCACTTCTAGGGCATGGGCTTCAGACTGGGACTAATTATGAACCAATGTGTGTTGGGTAATCTGAAATAATGCCTTGACCCAGAATGGACATATTGTAAATTAGATTCTGCTTATTCTCATTTAGGGTTTGGGGGTCCCCAACCTAAATGATCATTCCTGGTTTAAACATGCTAAAAGAACTTCCTACTGCCCTGGAAGGGTGAATTAAATCTTTGAAAGAATGTTTTTAAAGTTTTGATTCATCCTACAACAATTGAATATGGTTCCATGCTTCTGTCACTAGCTCACTTGCAGGTTCTCACACACAGCCTTCCTCTCATTCAGGAATGTACTCATACTTCCAACATTTTGTACTCTTTCTTTGCTACATGACTCCTCCCTTCTTCTCATTTTTACATCTCATCCCTTTAATTTTCTCCCATGTTCACTCTGGACTGAAGTTGAACTGGGTCTCTCCACTGTTTCCTTCAATCTGAGACCTATGACAAATGAATCCAGAAGAATTGAAGGACTCACTGTACTATGTGCTCTGTAGAGGCAGGGGTAGCCCCTACCCTTTTAATCAATGAATCCCCAGGGCCTACTCTAGATAAACAGTCCATTTAAGTATTGATCATATTCAACTGAAATGCATGAAAGATAGATTTGTCACCTGGTGAGGCTTTGAACTGTTACTTCACTCTCTATATACAGCCAAGAACTTCACTCATAAGCAGTTCCAACCTGGATTTTATCATTCTAGCTATCTTTGTTTTTATAGGAATTTTCTCACTATCTAATATTACAAGGAATTCTTCAGCCACAACTGCCAATATGCTTATGAAGACATCTAAGAAGTCCTCAACTTAAAGTCAAGAAATTTAAGGATCTTGACAACTTGTTCTACCACTTATAAGGCTTCTGAGTTTTTAAAATACCTTGACTCAATGTGTGAAATTAAGATGGGTGGGACATTGTTTCTTCTAGCTTCCTTCTTCTGGTTGTGATGTTATATGGTACTTAGTCCACATGAAACAAAGTATTCCTATCTCACTGCATAAAATGGAAGAACTTCATTTTCCTCAATATCAAAAGTAGAGGAAATGGCTATATTGTGGATTAAATTGTGTCCTCAAGAGAAGAAAAGTTCAGAAACTCTCCCTCAGTACCTAGGAATAGGATTTGCTTTGAAAATGGCACGTCTTGGTGGGTCACCAAGGTGAAATGAGGTCATAGTGGATCAGAGTGGGCTATAATCCAACGATTTATTTATATGCCTCTAATTTGAAAGAAACATGGGAACAGAGAAGTGGGGAAATACATGCTAACATATAGAAGGCTCTGGTAAGATGAACAAAACAGACTGAGACACCAAGGACTGCTAGCCAGTGCCAGAAGCTAAAAGCATCAAAGCAACAGTCTTGTCTAGAGTCTTGAGAAGTTATCTAACCCTACTAGTATCTTAAGCACAGATTTATAATTTTCAGAACTATAGAGAATACATTTCTGTTGTTTCAAGGATACAAATATGTGAACATTTGATACTGTAGTCCTAGGAAACTATCACAGATGCCATACTGAGAAAATACCAAACACAGAAAGAGTTCTTCTCATTTCATATAAGATCTAACATACTTGTACTGTTCCTTATAGGAAACTTCCCATGTTCTGGTAGTGGGACTTCTTAGGTCTGCTGGCAAGATGGGGTTCTGGCTATGTAGAAAGCAAGCACATGGGCAAGAGCCAGAAAGGAGAGGAAAAAATAGCCATGCTTAGAGTCATTATAAGGCTGTTCTACTCAGAACATTTTGTACTGAACACAAAGCAAGCCATAACTCATCATCTAAAGATCACCAATGAAATGATGTATTTACCAAGCCAAAATGAACAATGGAGTGGTACCCTGGACAACACATCAGTTGCCTTAAAGGGATAGATAGGTATTTAACATGATTCTGTAACCAAACAATTATGAACAA
>CAJQZJ010000892.1:252811-279725 GCA_907164525.1 Lophiomys imhausi | reverse complement strand
CAACAGAGGTAATTAGGCCACAGTTATGAGGGTTATATGGCTTAGCATACATTCCCAATGTCCAGTCCATATGTATTTGGCACCTGACTTTAACATTCTACTATCTAACCATCTCCATGAGTTTAAAGTTCTATATCTAACTCAACATTCATACTAACTTGCAACACAATTTTAAAAGCATCTTCTTAGATCTATAACACTCTCTTGACTCCTAAACAACTCAAAATTTAATTATGAGACTCTAGCTATCTATTCTTCAACCACCTCAGAGACCTGAGAGGGATAAATATATCTGATTTTATAGGAAGTACAGGGCCTGCAGCTTCCAAAACTAAGAAATGACTGCCTGGACAGTTCCCATTTTCTCTCCATACATTACAACATCGATCTCCAGTCATTTGGCCCCGTTTCTCTGACAGACATTGATTGTAGAGCAGGAATTATGAAGGACTTACCTACCCTGTCTTGGCAGAGCTAGGCTGTCGACTTACCTGCTTCCAGGTTTTGTCCTTTTTGGACAGCATTCTGTCTACAGTTGGAGCAAGGGGATTTTCCTACTATACTATATAGTAAGGAAAAATTTTAAAAGTGTCTTTTGATTTAGAAAACACAGAGCCAAAAAGAATCACAATGCATTTTTAATTTGTATGATAGTAATAACTAACATTAATCCAATATCCCTTAAATTATACCAAGTACTCTGGAAAGCTCTCTTATTTTGAAATATCTAATGTAAGCCAGCAACATTGAGAGATAAATTTCCTTAAGATATTAATCCTCCAGATTAGGAAATGGAAGGTCAGACAGGCAAGGCTCCACCATACATCACGGATCTTATAATCTAGAGATGGAGAATACCAAGTTAAGATGTGTAGTCCCAGAGTCTGTTTGGAACGTTTCTTCTCCTCTTCTTCCTTCTTCATTTTTCAGTTCTTCTGTGTAGTCCTGGATGTCCTGGAACTCATTCTATGGACCAGGCTGGCCTCACACTCAGAAATCTGCCTGCCTCTGCCTCCCAGGTGCTGGGATGTATGTACTGCCTGGCCTGTTTGGAACTTTCAATTTGAATGGTGCACATTTACCTTTTATAAGCAGGAGCACATACAGACACAAATAATTCATCTCTAACTAATACTAGGTTTATACACAGGAGATGTTCAATATGTGGAGCATCAAGGATACCCCTGCAATCATGAGCTTAGGTCTCAGGTTAAGGCTCAATGCAGAAAATATTTTACAGTCTAGTCCAGCTATCTTCCAATAGAGAACTCTCCTGTGTCAGAGCTAGTAAGTTGCTACCAGAAGGAAAATCCTTCAAGCTCCTGCCAATGAAGAAATCTTCTAATACTCAGATGAGTAATGGCAAAATGATCTCTTTTTAAATTTTTGTTATTTGAGACAGGGTCTCAGTATAGTAGTTCAGGTTGGCTCTGCACTTGAGATCCTCATGTTGAGGACTTGCTTAACTTTTTTTTTAATTTCTAAGGAGGGCCCCATGAGTTTATCATCACCATTCTGCAGCTGTGGACTCCCTGACTCACCATGGTAGGATGGGAACTTATAATAGCTTATGGACAAAAAGAACAGCAAAAATGTTCAAAGGTTCATACTGACCAAAACCCAAATGTCTAATTCCTGTGGTGTTTGTGGTGCATTGATAAAAGATAAGTGTGTCCCTAGTGGGAACCAGTGGCTAGAGAAGAACACAGAGAGTGCTTGCATTGGAGTTCCACTCCCTCCTATTTGTTTAGCAAGAACTCCCAAGGACCACCAGGCCAGACAACAAAACAGTCTTCTGAAATTCATCCTCTCCACTCTTCCACGAGTATTTAGAATGCTGACTTAGAGATTCCTCCCCCATTTTTATTACTATTATTAAACCATCTTTTCATAGCAACTGTCAGGCAGGGATAGGCAAGCCACAGCTGGAGGCTGTTTATTAGGGTAAACTGTAGACAGCAGAGATTTCACCAATGAGAGCAAAGAAATCACTGAAAATTGGACTCCAAGGAGCTTCTCTGCTTGGTGGCAACAGGAAGCTTTCCCATGACTATAAGAGGTTACCTGTGCACTGAGATCCGACCGACCTTTCCATTGAGCTCCTCACCCAGAAGTTATCTAGCCTCCATGTCAAGAATGACCAACATTTCGTAAGGTGTCAACAAATACAAGCTATCTGTGACTCCCTTTTAAAAACCATTTTAGAATTACTCATACATTCTATAGTTGAGCAACCCTAAATGGCAAATGCATCTCACTCCAAACATTGGTACTTCTGTGTAATCCTCTTCCATTAAGGGTGTCTTGATTCTGACCAACAGCACACTGTAAATGTAACAATGCATGTGACAATATATGTACAATTATGTTTTATCAGAATATACTATTTATCCCTTACTGGTTGACTTAGAGAATTTTCTATTGTTGTGATAAAACACTATGACCAAGACAACTTATGGAAAAAGAGTTTAAGTAAGTTAAATGGAGTAAGTTTTAGAGTATGAGTCCATGACCAGCATATCTGGGAGCAGTAGCTAAGAGCTTACTTCTGATCCACAAGCATGACATAGAGAGAGATCTGGGAATGATGTGGGCTTTTGAAATCTCAAAACCTGTTCTTAGTGACATACCTCTTCCAACAAGATAATACCTCTTAATTCTCCTCAAATGGTTCCACGAACTGAGGACCAAGTATTAAAACATATGAGCCTATGGTGATCACTCTCATTCAAAGATAGATCTTATTTCTTTCTCTTATTTATTTATTTATTTTAATGTTTATTTATTACTTCAAGTTACATCTCCATCATAGTACCCTCTTTCTAACCCCTCCTGGTTCCATCCTCCCACCCTCTCCTCCCTCCCCCACCCATCCCACTCCTCCGATGTGGAGTTGCCTGCATATCAGCCCCTCTCTGTTCAGCAGTCATATGAGGGATAAGAGCTTTCTCTTGCACTGGGGGCCTACATGGTAGCACCCCTAGGGCAAATTGTCCCCTTGATAGGTAACAAAGTCTATGTTCCTGATCCTTTTGGTGTGTTGGCTGTAGGATAGTTATCCTGTACTATATAGCTAAAATCCAATTATAAGTGAGTAGATGCCATGTGCATTTTTCTGAGTCTGTGTTAGTTCACTCAGGATTAGAAAACTTGGAATAGCCCTCCCTCAAGATCCAGTCATACCACTTCTGCGTATCCACCCAAACGATTCCTCACCAAACCACAAGGAAATCTCCTCATCTATATTCATAGCAACCTTATTTGTAATAGCTAGAAACTGGAAATAACCCAGATGTCCCTCAACTGATGAATGGATAAAAAAAAAATGTGGTCACTTGAGGTTTTTGAAGAGGCCCTATCTATCTCTTACATTAGGGTAAGCAAATGTTGCTTGTCTCTTGCCAGTTTATTTCTGATTATCTTAGAAAGTAACTATAACAGGCTGTCATAGTACCTAACTGAATGACCGGCTTGCATAACCATTAGTTTGCATATTTAATTATCCTAAACAGTTTATGACAATTAGTAGTAAAAGGCCAAAACATCACATTTCATTTTTTTCTTTACCTCCTAACCCTTCCATCCCATTTCTCTGGGGTGGGGTGTCCTTATATAACAGTCCCTCATCTCAGTTGAGTGGTCGTATGAGGGCCAAGAGCCTCTTCATTCATTGGGGATCTACGAAGCAGTACCATCAATGAAAAGTGTCTCGTTGCCCGGGAGAGAGAACTACTAAACAAACAAACCAATAAGCATATTTTCGTAACTTTAGATTTTTTTATATCAAGACATATCAACTCCTGACAGCACACCCTATTCTCCTCCAAGTAGAAAATGAGCATCAAAGAATCTCTAGTGGGAGATGATTGAATTAGTCGCAAGCCTATCTCTTGGTAGGAAAAGCCCCTTGCCCCAACTGTAGACAGAATGCTGTCCAAAAAGGACAAAACCTGGAAGCAGGTAAGTCGACAGCCTAGCTCTGCCAAGACAGGGTAGGTAAGTCCTTCATAACCCCTGCTCTACAATCAATGTCTGTCAGAGAAATGGGGCCAAATGACTGAAGATCAATGCTGTAATGTACGGAGAGAAAATGGGAACTGTTCAGGCAGCCACAGGTATGTCATTTCTTAGTTTGGGAAGCTGCAGGCCCTGTACTTCCTATAAAATCAGATATATTTATCCCTCTCAGGTCTCTGAGGTGGTTGAAGAACAGATAGCTAGAGTCTCATAATTTAATTTTGAGTTGTTTAGGAGTCAAGAGAGTGTTATTGATCTAAGAAGATACTTTTAAAATTGTGTTGCAAGTTAGTATGAATGTTGAGTCAGATATAGACCTTTAAACTCATGGAGATGTTTAGATAGTAGAATGTTAAAGTCAGGTACCAAATACATATGGACTGGTCATTGGGAATGTATGTTAAGCTATATAACTCTCATAACTGTCCCTAATTACCTCTGTTGTACTGTATTGTATTTATTATTATAAGAGAAAGAGCCATTTGTTGGACTGAAAGGGGAAACTGTAGGGGGAAATAAGATATACCTTAAACTTAAAAGAAAAAAAAATAGGGAAGAGGATGGGGGGTTGAGGGTGGGAGGGTGGGACTGGAGGGGGAATAGGGAGGGGACTGCGATTGAGACGCAACTTGAAGAAATAAAAAATAAAGGAAAAAATATATAAAAAATGTGGTACATTTACACAATGGAATACTACTAGCTATCAGAAACAAGAAAATCATGCAATTCACAGCCAAATGGATGGAATTAGATATTATTTCTTAAACTTTGTTACACACAAAGCTAGCCAGGGGAGCTTATTACAAAGTAGGGTTCACTCCTAGGGACTCAGTTTCAAAAACTCTAGCAGAGTAGGAGGAACTGTTGTTTAATAAGATGTGGTTTCTTCTGCTAAACTTTGTTTATCAGTGCACCTTGGCTCCCATTAATTTTCCTGCCTGTAACTGTTCTCCTAGCGAGCCCTTTGCCCAGTTTCTCATCGTCTCTCGCCTGTACTAACTGAATCTTGTCATATTGAACACTTTTCCTTATCTGAAGTAGCTAATCTCTTTCATCTATTTTTTCCATAATTGTCTAAGTATGATATTCTTAAATCTGTAGTAGGATATCATACCTCTTCCTCAAAAAGCTTCAGTGACAATTCAAATTGTTCTTATCTGAATCATACATACAAAAATAAACTTATAAAATAGCCAAAAATACAGGAACAATTTATATAAAACATACTCATGATACAATATTAAGTCATCATTTTAAATGCTCCTTTAAGGATCATTTAGTTACAGCAAAATATATTCACAATGATACAGAGGGAAAAGAAACATGGGTGATGCTTCTCCACCAACTAAACACTAAAAATAAGCCCCCCCCAATGTGATTGTTTTGTCCCTCTTGAGTGAATTGTGCTACCCTTTTTGTATATCTGTATTTTCCAGGTTATGTATAATAAGCATGTAATAAAGAAACTAGAGATATATTATGCAAATGAACTATGCATAACACTTCTAAAGTCAGATTTCTTCTGCTACTTAGCTCAGCATCATCACCAAATACTCTCTGGCCACAATGAAAACTGTATTCTTCCTTACTTATGCACCATATCCCCCATTATGGGGTAGTCAGACTGGAAAGATGCCCTTTCTTTTGTCACTACCACAACCATTAGACTTCTTGTTCATCTTTCAAGGTTAATTCCAAGTCACCTCCTGCAAATTGTTTCTCTGATCCCTTCCTGATGAAATTTCCTCCTTTATGCTTCCCTCCAGTAAGCCATTTGCTAGTTTATTTGTTCATTTGTTTATTGTTCATATAGCTACACATCCATTCACATGGCAACTGATAAGCCTTTCCACCTTGTCACAAAAGAAGCACTGAGGAGGCAGAGACTGGCTGAACAGTGTGCTCAATGACTTACTTAGCTCAAAGGCTTAGCAATCACTTGTAATAAAAAGAATGCTAAAATGAAATAAAATATAACAAACTAAATTACGGCATCTCTTGAAAAGTCACTATCATTTGATCCAATGGGATAGCAATTGATAAATTAATTCAGCATGCTGAAGGACAAATAGAGTCATCAAAATTTTTTTTTAAGCTGAGGATATTGCTATACCCCATCATAGGTTAGATAAGGTATACTAGAATTTACAGGTTAACACACTTGGATTTTATAGCATGCAATAAATTAGAGTAAGAAAAAAATTTCTAGGATCTTATACTATGGCTTTTGTCAAACTGAAATGAATCTTAAGCTCAAGGAACTAGCAAACACAAAATTTGAGACCTAGACAGGGGCCATTAAGAAAATCCCAGAGCAGAGGACATGATTCCAGGTACAATTTAAAGAAGAGGATTACCAATATGAGAAGAATGGGAAGAAAAGTGACATTTGCTGACACCCTACCCTATGCACATTGGGGCAGCATATTTCACGGTGTGCTTGAGGTTACTATTAGTATTATTTAGTCCCCACCGTAGCCAGCCCATTGTCATTCCCATTTCACAAATAACAAACTGAAGCTCAGAAAAACTACATCCTTCTCCAGATCACACCGCTGCAAAATCATAGAGCAAGGACTTAATGCACACCTTCTGAACTCAAAAAAAATCAGTCCTAGGAATATTTTGGTTTCAGATAATATCTCTTATAAATATGGATAACTTTGAACTCTCAGTTCTTGTCTCAGTCTTCCGAATAGTGGGACCAGAGGCCTATGCTCTGCTTCAACAGGTTCTTTCCACTGCACCAGATCAGAAGAGGGCTTTACACCCTACTATCACTATTTTAGGAAGGAGTGTCCCTGATAAAACCTATTCAGCTCCCCCTATGTAAACTTCTCAATTTCCCATTACCTAAGATATAACATACAAGTTTCTTACCATGACACTTGTAATCCTTAATCTGGCCCAGTGTTATGGTTTGAATGTGAAATGTCCCACAGAGGCTCATGCTTTGAAGGCTTCGTTCTTTGTTTGGTAGTGATATTTCCTAATGCTTTAGAAACCTTAAAAGGTGGGCCAGTTGTCAGAAATAAGTAAACAGGATAAGCCTTTTAAACAATAAGTGCCCCTGTTTCATGCCTCATTTTCTGCTTCTGGCTCCACTTTGATGTGAGTAATCTCCATCTACCATGTGCTCTTGTCAGTAAGGATGGAGCTGTTTTTCTATGCTTGCCTTGCCACAATGTTAAACTGAAACCCTCTGGAACCTTGGTCCAAAGGAAACCTTTTATTCCTGAAGTCCTTTACCTCCAGTAATCTGCACATGGTGACACAAAAGGAATCAGTACACCCAGTTCCTCTCTTACCCCTGTAAACAATCATCCTTCTTTTTCTGCTCCTGAGTCTTTACAAATGATATTCTATGTAGCAAATTCTGACTCACTCACCAAGAATCAAGTCAAATATCACCTCCTCTGAAAAGTCTCCCTTGACCAATTATCTTACATAAAATACTTGCTTCTATTGTATTCCTCTAATACACTATATAGAAAGTTAACTGAACTACTTCACCAATGATTCTTTCTCCCTTACCAGAATGCAAATTCTTCAAGGATGACATAACTTCTACATACATTGCACTGGCCATAGCAGCTAACATATACTAATATTTGTTAAATATTTATTAAAAGATAACAGGCAAACATCAATTGAAATATATTCTACTTACAGAGATAAAAGTATACAAGTCAGTTCAGAAATCACATGTTTACATACATACACACACACACACCAAACTAACATGTCAAAATTGTATTTATCCTAGCAACATAGAGGTTCACTTGATGTCAATCTTCTAAATTTACCCTGAATAACTTTCCGTTACCAATATCTGAGGCAGACATGATGTCAACACCTGAAAATTAAGACAACTCATTCTGAAATATGGTAATAATAGCATTCTGGATGAATTATATCCAACAACAATATATCAAATACCTGGGCAGCTGTCAAAACCTCAACTGACCTTGACCCCTCACAAATGATATGTAATGCTACTATAAAAGATTCTGATCACCAATGTCTCTGGAATGCAAGCTGCGAGTCTCAGAAGCAGTGCATTATATATGCTGATAAGCCACAAACTGGATCTAAAAGAGAAGCACAGAATTATTTAAAATTCCTTGTAGCACACCAGTGAGATAGCTACATTGGGTAAAGGAGATTGCTACCAAGCTTGATGACTTCAGTTCAATTCCAGGAACTCATATAATGGGAAAAAAATACAGTTCCTGCATGTTATCCTCTACACACACACACACACACACACACACACACACACACACACACACACAGAGAGAGAGAAATATAATACTAATACTAATAATAAATTATAAATAATAATAATAAAATTTAAAAACAGCAAAAAACCTGGGACAGTGGCATAATGCACATTTCAGAAATGGATTTTAAGAAACATGTACAGGGGTCCTCTAAAACACTGAGTCATGAATAGCTGGAGTAATCTTTGACAAGTTATAACAATGCAACTTTACCAAAGTGCAATCTCTAAGCACCTGTCCTTAAGGGAAGACATTACACTGCACAAATATGAGTTCTGGATTGGAAAGTGAAAAATTAAGATACTATTTAACATTTAAACTTATGCACATAAGAGCACAATTCACAGATGCTTCATTTGAAATGAACTATTTTTCATGACAGTTTCATACTTGATGGGCAAGATGTCAAGTTTCTTAATCCAAGCTACTATTACTTACACTGGATTTTGAAAAATCTAACAATAAAATAATCCAATCAAAGTTTAGTAAGTTTCAGGCTTGGTATGCAATATCTTTTATTTTCGTTTTTAATATATTTCAAATAGAATTATAATCAATTTTCCCTCCCTTTGTTCCCTTTAACCTCTCTCAGTTACCCTCCTTCAAGCCCCATCTATGCCCCCTTTTTTCAGGTTGATATACTTTTCTTTGATGATTAATGATGTGTGTGTGAGTGTATATATATAAAACACCTGCTTAGTTTACTTTTGTTGTTTGTGTGTATGGTTTTAAGGCTGATGACTCTACACTGGACCACCAATAAGGGGACTTATCCTTGGGAAAGGTTCCTTCTACCAGCAGTCATTAATTCTTTGTCTAAGACAGAGATCCTGTGAAAAATACCCACTTCCATGTTAACATGTCCATTGATAATGCCATTATTGTGGTCTTGTTTGTGCATCCATTTCTAGAAATGATTGTTTCATTGCAGACTTTCAGATATCCTTGATCTTAACAATCTTTCCACTCTCTCTTCCACAAAGTTCTCTGATCACTGATGCAGGAGCTGTGATGTAACTGGGGTATCTGTTGGGACAGGGTGGGCCCCTTTGTTGATCTCTACATCAGAAAATACTATGCAAGCTGTCAAAGGAGGGAAACACTCCCTCTCCTGTAGGGGTTAGATAAATTAGATTTAGAAAATATATAGGAGTTTCTGATACTGTCTCTTAATTCGGGGCCTGAAGAGCATTATCAGCATGAAGTCAGCAAAAAAAGGAAAGACTTAATAGACTGAAAAACAAGGTTGAAGTCAGGAAAAACAGGAAAGACTTAATGGACTTGAAGAAACAAAGTATCTGGCCTGACATTGTTTTCAGCTGCTAAGTGGGCGGAGCCCAAATTAAGATGAAACAGAGTTCCTCCTATTTAAGGACAGTGCATGGAGCCCAGAAGAGAAGAGGCCCCTGATGATAGAGAGCTCCAAGAGTCCTGCTGAAAAAAGGGCTAGCCATTGATGGCCAGCTCTCTCCCTGAAGCAGAAAGAAGCCGGTGAGCAAAGAAAGCCTGAGCAAGACACCAAAAGGCCAAGGACTGGACACTGTGGCTCAGCTTTTGCCTGGAGGGGTTTGATCTGTCGGATCAGTGGCCTAGGGGAAACTGTGCCTGGCTTTAAGGACTGAGGCAGAGCAGCTGAGTTCCTGATTCAAAAGAAGTAAGTTGGCCTGCAGACGGCTGGGGTCTCCCACAGAGAAGAAAGCATGAAGCCTTATTTAAGGTGAGACTGCAATAACCAACTTACCCTGACGAACCTGCATCTGAGAGATCCAGAAAAAGGACTGCTAAGTGCGTTACAGAATCTACAACAAAATTTAAATATGAGACTCTAGCTGTCTATTCTTCAACCACCTCAGAGACCTGAGAGGGATAAATATATCTGCTTATATAGGAAGTGCAGGGCCTGCAGCTTCCAAAACTAAGAAAGAACATACCAATGACTGCCTGGACAGTTCCCATTTTCTCTCAATACATTCCTGCATCAGTCTTCAGCATTTGGGTCCTGTTTCTCTGACAGACATTTGTTGTAGAGCAGGGATTATGAAGGACTTACCTACCCTGTCTTGGCAGAGTTAGGCTATCGACTTCCCTGCTACCAAGTTTTGTCCTTTTTGGACAGCAGTCTGTCTGCAGTTGGTGCAAGGAGTTTTTTCATGCCAAGAGATAGGCTTGCCACTAATTCAACCATCTTACAGTGGAGGTTCTTCGATGCTTATCTTCTACTTGGAGTAGAATAGGGGGTGCTGTCAGGCACTGATATGTCTCGATATCAAAAAAAACAAGAAAAGAAAATCTTAATTTAAGATAACATCTTTGAATGCCATATTCTGCAGATCTCTTGGGGTGTTTGAAGATGCCCTATCCATCTCTTGTATTTAGATAAGCAAATGTTGCTTGTCTCTTAGTTAAATTTTGAGTTGTTTAGGAATCAAGAGGGTGTTATAGATCTAAGAAGATACTCTTAAAAGTGTGTTGCAAGTTAATATGAATGTTGAGTCAGTTATAGACATTTAAACTCATGGAGATGGTTAGATAGTAGAATGTTAAAATCAGGGGCCAAATATGTATAAACTGGACATTGGGAAGGTATACTGGGCCATTTAACTCTCATAAATGTGGCATATTTATATCTGTTGTTTTGTATAATACTTACTGTTATAAGAGAAGGAACCATCTGTTGGACTGAAAGGGGAAACTTCTGGGGGGAAGATGGTGGAAGGGCGGGACAGGGAGGGGTTTGTGACTGAGATGTAACTTGAAGAAAAAAAAATAAAGTATTTATAAAAGAAAAAAGAATCTACAACAAAGACTGTGTTCCTGATGACTGAGGACCTGCCCCAGAGACTGTATCATTCTAAAAGGTTATGAAAGTAGTTGTTATAATTATCAATAGGTTTAGTGGATAGGTTAAAGGGGTTGTAGGAATTTATAGGATTAATAGTTAAGAAATTGTTGGTGTTTTTTATAAGTGAATTTAGTAATAAATAAATAAGTGTTAAATAATAATTTAAAAGATCAGTTACACTCTCCAGTTACAACACCCATAAACCAGTACAATTACCAGCATGACAAGATACGCAATCAACAGCTCTCTAATTGTCATAATGTCCACTCAACAGGATGGAAATCATTCGTGATATAGTATCTTAGCCAGTTTCCTAGGTCTAGTGAAGTCATGGACCTTAGAAAAGAATCTACTGTCACCACATTGCTAGACCAGCATAATCCCTTACTACATTCTAAATGTTATCATTATACCCACAGATAAGTGTAGCTCTTATCCCTCATCAAAGAAGCCTCTCTTCACAGAAGAGACCATCACAGAAATGATACACAGTATCTGTGACTTGTCTGTAACTATAGGTAAATCTTCAAAACTTGTTTTGTTGCCTAAATCCAGTTTTAAATCCACTATTTGAAATATAATTCCCCTTTACTTTTTCAATAAGAAAGTAACTGTCTTCTTTAAAATACATAGCAATTTTTATTTCCCTACTATATAAGTATATATTAGTATCTATATTACACAATGGTTAAAGGGAGGGAACAGCTGCAGAAGAGTTAATAATGTGAAATTCCTTCTACATGAAACTGAAATAATGAAAAACAAGTGACACCTACAGATTCAACCAACCACAAATCAAGAATATTTAAAGTTATAAAATTGGATCTGTACTAAGTACATATAATTTTCCCCTTGTCTTATTCCTTAAACAATGCACTATAATAACTGCTTGGATGGGAAAAGCAGTTTACACATCATTTAACGTATTGACTAGGACTGGGCAATGTTGGCATACACCCTTAATCCCAGCACTCCAGAGGCAGAGGCAGGTGGATCTCTGTGAGTTCAAGGCCAGCCTGGTCTACAGAGTGAGTTCCAGTACAGTCAGGGCTCTGTAACTCAAAGAAACCCTGTCTAGAAAACAAACAAACAAATAAAACAAAAAAAACAACCAAAACAAAGCAAAAAAAAGTATAGACTAGGATGTGTATAGGTTATAGGCAAATATACAATTTTATGGAAGAGGCTTGAACATGTTAGGTTTTGGAAATCAGTAATGGGTCCAGGAAGCAATTCCTTCCACAGGCCCAGGGAGAATTATGTTCTTTCTGGATAGTTATAAATGTAACAGCAATAATGAAACATAATTATGACTTGCACCAAATTCTGAATCCTATTAACTCCCAGTCACGAAGGCAGTAGGCCATAAATAAGGTGATATATCCATAAATGCTTGGTTATACTAAGTGGTAAGGTGGTCTATGAGTTCTTAGTGGATCATTGTGGTCATTGTTTATATTATTTTCATAGCTGAAATATTTTACAGCAACTTTAAAAGTCAATGTTGTGATTAATTCCTCAAAGTCTTTTCAGAAGTTATAACTAACAGTAAAAGGAAGCTCACTTTGTTAATTTGGAGGTGCTCTTAGTAAGGAGAAATTCATCAAAATGTGGAGTTTGAAGCCAACACTGTAATTAAGTAGACAAGTAGACAGTATTCTGATTACAAATAAAGAATATTAATAGCCAAAATGTGTCAAGCACTTACCATATGACAGGCACTATGTTTTGCACTTTATATAAATTATCTTCTTTAATCTTCACACAAGTCTACTGAAGAAGGTGCACGTTTGATTTGTGTTTGAAAGATAATAAAGTGGGAACCCAGGTGTGTAGAAGTAATGCTACCACAGGAAATAGTTGGATTCTCCAAAGTGTGACTATAACATTGCTTTGACATGTAGGTAATTCAAACTTTTCACAAGTGAAGGCTGTGGTTTTTTCCAGAGTATTCTTTCATAAACTCTCAGCTCTCTCCATTGCAAAAGTTTGCTTCTTCCTTTCTAAAAAAAAACAATTAGAAACCTAAATGCATCTAGAATGTTTTCCCCCAGCGGGTCCTCAATAAATGCAGTTGTTTTAAAGTAGCTTCAATATATGACTCAAATATTAAAACTCAAATATTGCTGTATTTCTGTTTTATTTATATTAAATTCCCTTCTGTTCCATAACAATCTCTTCTATTTTTACAAACACTTTGAAAGGTTTGAAATGATTCTTAGCTCAGTATCAGTGAAGTTCAAGTTGAGCAACAATGTCTATGAAATGAACTTGATGCCTCTTAGGCTGATGCTGCTGCAGTCTAGGAGGCTTGCCTCAGTGAAGGAGGGACACATTAACTCTTTCTGGACAGGATGTCATCTGGGGAGATGACAATCAGCCAAGCCAACAGCAACCTTATTTCCTGATTCAAACATCAGGCTTGTGTTCTGACTCCTACTCACATTGCTTACACTTTCTATTTCTTCCTTCCTCTCACCCTTTCTGTATTTTCCACCGTTGCCTAATCTGACTTCCACTTCCCTGACTCTCAGCACAAACTTGGTATTTGATCCATCCTTGGTTTCCAAAGGTCTGCTTTCAGTTGTGCAATGTTACCCCCAGGAACTCTACACAAAGCACTAAAGACAAAAATCCTCAAAGGAAAAATAAGACCAAGGTTTTTCATGATTGGCTGACACTACAAAGCTCTGGAGACAATTTAGATAGCATTGCACAAACTCTATGCCAGAACTCTGATACTTCACATTAATCTTTATGTTCATGTACCACCAGTCAGAATCTGCTGGCAGACACAGAATTTTTTCAAATTAAGACACAGATTTTCCTTAACACCTAATTAGAGTAGGAGACTTGCAAATTTTATTGCTCATGATTTTTTTAACCTGGAATCAAGAACCAAAAGACACTTTAACTTCCAAATTTATATTAGAAATATGCCAGCCTTTAGGTGACTTCCAATATCAGAAAACAAATATTCACCAAGCATATATTTCGGGCTAACTGTGAAGGGAGATTCAAAGATGATATCATTTGTGGCTGGCCCAAATTCCTGGATAGATTATAACATAAAAGAACAAAATAGCTACAGATTTTAAAATTTCATCACCAAATGTCAGCTTGCAGTATCAATGAACAATAATGTAAAAAAGAAAAAAAAAGATACAGGAAGTACTTGTTGTGAGACTCAGTATAGTGGAGCCCTAGCTTCTGCCTCGTTCCCATATAAATGGATAATACCTGACAGTGAATATTTTTTAAAAGGTTCAGTCACTGACCTACATAAGCCTCATTTTATTTCTGATTCCATCTGGTTCATTTTCCTTTTATTTATTTATTTTTTTGAGTTCCCCATAGTCTTTCTCCCCTACAGTCAACTTAGCTACCAGTATCAACAGGTATAACCAACCTTATGAACATTCTAGGTCAAAGGGCTAAAACTATAACCTAAGCAAGAAAGGCCTTCTTGGCATTTCCATATCTCTGCATGATAGGTCTTAAGGTAATGGTGTGACGTGATGCTCAACAAGACTACAGATAGACCCATACTACTTTCTCTGCTATCATGGAAAACCCCCAGTCCTTACCTTTGTTTGTCTTCCCTTCAAAACTTCAACAGTATTTTGAGCTTCAATGACAGAGTTTTGAGATCATTAAACCTTTGTAACTCCCAGTGCGGTCATGTTAATAATAAAGTTCCATTCCTGCCTTCAGCACTCAATAACTCTTTGTTTTCCGGGATCCATGGTCAATCTCTGTTTACTGGGATTCCCTGGAGCCAGGACATTATGATGTCCTACTAAAATTCCAAAGACCTGTCCTTTAATCAAAGATATGTCACTATTTTTTCTGTGTCCTTATCCAATAAGGTTCTAACTGTCTCTTTTATGCAATGAAACAAAAGCAGCTTGCCCCAGCTATTCATCAATGTGTTTTAAAGACCAAGAAATATGTTGGATAACTATCAATTTCCAGAATCTATACATTGCTATCCTCAAATCTTTGGACAAGTTCTTTGTCCTCTTTAGGCTTCAGTTCTGTTATCAGAATTAAAGTTCCAGATTGCCTGCTGTTTGGCTTGCATAGAGGAGAGTTCATAGAGAGTAAGCAGATGCAGCAAGGACCTGAAATATTGATGAGATACAAAGAGCTGCTGCCTTAACTATCCATTTTGGGGAACATTGTGCCACAAGGAGATTTTACAAAGTGGGACAGGAGGGATAGGGAGATAATGGGCAGGAGAGTAAGAGGTTCTTTTTCATCTAAGGTATGTCTGATTTTTCTTCTTCTTCAGAAGGTTCATTTGCTGGCCCAAGATCCTATTGTTCTTGTTCAACAAACATTCAGAAAACCAAGACTTAAGAAGGGACATTGGAAATATCAGCAGAAGTTCCAAGTTCTGCAGATGTAAAGAGATCATTTGTATATCACTTTCTATAAATAATTAGACTCAGTGAAAGAAAGGAAATCAACTAGCTAACAGACTCTTTCTTTTTAGAAGATTAATTTATAAATTGCAAGTCAATGATTTTATACTGATCTACCTTTGCACTTACTCCTTTACCTAGCTGGATTTCTATGCTACTCTAAGCTCATTTATCCTTGAGGCCAGGACATCAAGAAGTCACAAGCCTATCCCTCTTCAGGTAGGCTAACCAAAACCAGTTGTATCTATGATAGCTGTCACAGTGACAATCAGATAACAAATTTCTAACTTCATTACAATCCAATATGCAAGTTAAATGGCACATATTTCAAATTCATGACAAGTGACAATGTCATGATGGTTAGAAGGAGACATAAAGGAACAACAAGGGACAGAGCACTAATTTCCAGAAAGTATCCATTCTCTCAAAGCATATGAATATGCCTTCCATTTATCAGCCTCTCTTTTCTCTTTGCTTCTTATATGTAATAAAACCACTTAATGCTCAAGCTTCTAACATGTCTGGAAGTAGGTTTATTCATTTATCTACCACTTATATCATTTGCGGCTTCTTGGCTGATCATTTGGGTCTGTATTTGTTCTACAATTTTGACCCTGTGTGAGATCAAAAGTCGGTGACAAGATAAAGAATTGGTACATGCAGATGGATCAGATATACAAGTGACTTTTTAACAATAATTTTACTTTATAGAACATTTAACTCTGTGGTAATTAGCCTATGATACTTTATACACAATACACCCATTATTTCAGAAGGAATTACTAAACAATCCAAAAAGTAACACAAAGGGAAAGATCTTATCTGGCAAGTTCTCATTTAATCAATGTCCTTTCCAATATTAAGACTGCCTTAATGATAAGGAGTCAATGGGGAAAGATCGTACAACTCCAGCAGAGTATTAGGACAATAATAATCCAAAATATACAGAACACAGCAGAGTTAGATGTCACATGATAGCCTACTGAAGCAACACACCAAGACATAGTCCTTAATTTTAGTATTTTTGTCCACTCTTCCATTGTATGTCAAGGTTTTCTTGTGTTTTTTCTAATTTTTATGTTAAGACAAACCATAATAAGATATATATTTCCACAGAAAATCAATTTTCAACTTTTATTTCTGCTCATATATTATTTAATCAAGCAGTTTTCTGATTCTGAGATGTAAAAAATTACATCATAAAAACAATTTCATCTCTGTGAGAAAAGTAACTATCAAAAACCATTTGAAAAGAGAATAAAAATATCTTTTGGCTCAGGGAATTGGCAATGTCAGTCTGTCATGGCAGGGAAGGGATGACAGAGCACACAGCATTTTACATTAGGGCAGCCAGGAATCAGAGAAAAGGAAAATACACAAAGAGGTTGGGGCAAGATATAACTGCAAAAGCACCCTCTTAGCAAACTACTTCCTCCAACCTAGGCCTCATCTATCTTTTTCACACCTTCCAAAACTGCCATCAAATTATGAATACATCAATGGACCAATCAATTCATTTGGTCAAAGTTCTTATGATGCAATAGACTCTGGAAAAACACACACAGGCTTTTCCAGAGGTGGACTTCAACTAACTCTGTAGGTTTTGACAATCATTACTTCTAACAACTGAGTTAAGGTCCCAGCTCAGTTACTGCCTCACAGCATGGAAATGGGCAAATTATTTAACTGCTGGGTAGTTTATAATCTCAAATCACAATCTCATATTATTTTTACCTCACTAATTATGTACAATGAGGAAAAACCTAAAAGGAACCTTACATGATTTCTGTGATTGCATGTGGAACGTATCTTGCATATAGAAAATGGCTAAATTTGTATTATAATATTAACATCTACCTGTGAGCATGGATGTGTTTTGGATATGTCTGATGTATTTCTATATTGCAAGTACCCTACATGCTGTGTAAGACCAAACTAGATACTTAATAGACATTTGAAAAAAAAAGCATAAATAACTTATGAATAAAAGACTATATCCCCTACATGTTCCCATGATATGCCAAGATATGTCCTGTGTCTCCTCATCCCTACTACTTATCCTAAGGCCCAGCTTAAAGTAATTTACCAAATAAATTTTAACTGATGTAGATTTGGCCAGCATAGGCCCATCATTAACTCTCCGTGCTCATTTTTAATTCTATTCATGTCCCTCTCTCAACCCTTTTTGAACTTCACTTTCTCACACCTACTCCTCCTGCCTTACCTAACATACCATGTTACTTCTGCAAGTTTAGAATACATCTTTTTATATGCACAGAATACACAGTTTTGTTCTATTGTTTATCATCTCAAATTGCTCACCATCACTTCAGATTTAACCATCTGTGGTCACCGATTAGCATTTCAACTCTTCAGAGGCAAATACCGAATATCTGTCAAATTCTTTACAATGACTAGCAACAAGCTAGGCACTGAACTGATGATATTTCAGAACTTATATTCCACAGGTATATGGCACACACACAAAAAGCTCCAAGCTGAAGTAGCTACTGAACAAATTAGACAATCCTGAATTCCAAAGACAACAAACAAATAAGTTTGCTCAGATTGAAGATGATAAATTAGGGGCATTCACAAGTTGTTAATATCCACTGCGCTGAAACCACTACTTCCAAGTGGCATTAAAGTTTCAGTACAGAACAGACAGAGCCTTGTAAAATTGGGAGCAATTTTGAATAGCAGAACTGTGGAAGAGAAAGATTACCTCCATACATGGAGCATGTAGCAGGACAGGGAAGAATATCAGGAATAAGGAAGAATGAGAGCATCAAGAAAGCACTTCTCTACAGTTGGAGCAAGGGGCTTTTCCTACCAAGAGATAGGCTTGCGACTAATTCAATCATCTCCCACTGGAGATTCTTCGATGCTCATCTTCTACTTGGAGTAGAATAGGGGGTGCTGTTAGGAGTTGATATGTCCCGATATAAAAATCTAAAGTTACGAAAACATCTTTTAATGCCATTTTCTGCAGATCTCTTGAGGTTAACTGTAGACAGAATGCTGTCCAAAAAGGACAAAACTTGGAAGCAGGTAAGTCGACAGCCTAGCTCTGCCAAGACAGAGCTTCATAACCCCTGCTCTACAATCAATGTCTGGCAGAGAAATGGGGCCAAATGACTGAAGATCAATGCTGTAATGTATGGAGAGAAAATGGGAACTGTCCAGGCAGCCACTGGTATGTCATTTCTTAGTTTTGGAAGCTGCAGACCCTATACTTCCTATAAAATCAGATATATTTATACCTCTCAGGTCTCTAAGGAGGTTGAAGAACAGATAGCTAGAGTCTCATAATTAAATTTTGAGTTGTTTAGGAGTCAAGAGAGTGTTATAGATCTAAGAAGATGCTTTTAAAATTGTGTTGCAAGTTAGTATGAATGTTGAGTGAGATATAGAACTTTAAACTCACGGAGATGGTTAGATAGTAGAATGTTAAAATCAGGTGCCAAATACATATGGACTGGACAATGGAAATGTAAGTTAAGCCATATAACCCTCATAACTGTGGCCTAATTACCTCTGTTGTTTTGTATTGTATCTATTATCATAAGAGAAAGAGCCATTTGTTGGACTGAAAGGGGAAACTGTAGGGGGAAATAAGATATACCTTAAACTTAAAAAAAAAGGAAGAGGATGGGGGTTGAGGGTGGGAGGGTGGGACTGGAGGGGGGAATAGGGAGGGGACTGCAATTGGGATGTAACGTGAAGAAATAAAAAATAAGTAAAAAAAAATGAAAGCACTTTTCTCAACACCGAGCACAACTGCATCTAAACATACATGGGTCCCAGAATCAGTATGCCATATTGGCCATGGAAAAGTACCCTCTACTTTCTGGAATTCCTTGGTGGTGCAATGGCAGGAAGTCGTTGTGGGTCTGTCGTTACAGGAGTTAAAGGTAGCCCTATACTATACTATACTATGCCCAGAGCTCCCAGCCAAGTGCTGGCCTAGAAATCTGCTCAGGGACTCTGAAAATTTCAGGAAGTAAAAAACGATTCAGAATCACAGAGTGGAAAAGACTTCCCATTTTGGGCTGCCAATTAAGGAAGCTAACTACTAGACCTCACTGTGGGTGCATCCATTGCTTTCTTGTGATTATGTGAAGGGGATAAGCTGTAAAAATTTGAAGACCCAAAGGGTGGAACACAGGAGATGCAAAACAGATTGTTGCATTCCCATGGGACATCCCCATCCACAATCAGACATCTGAAGCACAGGAAGGAGACTAGGACCAGCCTGCAGAAATCTTGCAGACTACCTCATTCATTAAGAGGAGTAGGACAGCCAAGAGTAATCACAACAGGCTGGCCCCACAAACCACACCTTCTGGTTGCTAGGCAAACAGAGGGGAAAAACAAAGAAGTCACATAGTAAGCAGGCTCTGTTCTCACCAGGTGGTACTGAGCCTAAGTGGCCATAGAAAGGAGAACCAGTCCAAATTTCTCACTGCTACACACATGGCTGATCTCCTCAGAGACTGGAAACCTGGCCTCTTGTTTGTTTTTAAACACTATTTTATTAGTTTCACCCCTTTGTTTTCTTTGCTTTTACTTTCTAGTATATTTTGAGTTTTTTCTTAAATTTCATTACGGATGTTTTTGTTCAGAATGATTGGTTTATATATGTAGATAGAAAATGTATTCCTTTTTATGTAGAACCTTAATAGGTAAAGATATAGGATGACAGGCTAAATTTTAAAAAGAAGATCCAACTATTTGCTGTCTGAAAGAAATACACTCATTGTCAAAGACAAACACAGTCTGGTAATAAAAGGATGGAAAAAGGTATCCAAGTAAACGGGTCTTTTAAAAAAAATCAAAAAATAGCTACATCCACATCAAACAAATAAACTTCAAACCAAAGTTCATCAGAAAAGACTAAGGTTATCACTGTATATTATTAGAGGAGTAATCTATCAAAAGGATAAATCATATATACACCAAACATCAGCATTCCTAATGCCATGAAGCAAACAATACCACCAAAAGGCTCAGGCACGTCCCCAACACTAATAGTTGGTGACTTGGCTTCAATATGCCATCTCATTAGCATCTATGTCACACACACACAGAGAGAGAGAGAGAGAGAGAGAGAGAGAGAGAGAGAGAGAGAGAGAGAGAGAGGGAGGGAGGGAGGAAAAGGGAGAAAGAGAATACTATAGATCCACTCATATCTATAAACTTATTCCATCCAAGAGATTCAGGATGAGCATTCTTTCTAGTAGGTTATATATTTTAGAGCATAAAGCAAGTCATAACAAATGTAAGAAAATTGAAAGTATTTCTTATATTTTTTCAGATTATAGTGAATACTGTTAAACACTGTTGATGACATGTAAGTATAGCTGCTAGGGGAAGCTGTATGGAAGTAACTTGAAAAGAAAACATAGATGAAGGAAAAGGGTAAATGTGGTACATATATACATTGGAGCATTATTCCCTTATTAAGAATGAAATGATGACACAGGAGAAATGACTCAGTGGTTAAGAGCACTTCTGCTCTTAGAGAGGACTCAAGCTCAGTTTCTAGCACCCACATGCCATCTCGCAATCAATGTGACCAGTCCCGGGGGATCTGATGCCATCTTCTAGCTTCTGGAGGACCAGATACTCACATGGCACGTATACATACATGCAGATAAAATGCACAAAAATATGCAATAAAAATAAGCAATTAAAAAGAATAAAATCATGGAAAGAAGGACACTGTGGTGTACACTTGTAATCCTGGCATTTGGGAGGTATAGGCAGGAGGAGAATCAAGAGTTCAAGGTCGTCCTTGGTTAGCTAGTTATAGAGTGAATTTGAGACTGGTTTGAACTACATGAGACAGTCTATCAAAAACAAAAACACAAAAGAAGAAAAAATCATGTTATTACAGGAAAATGGATGGATCTAGATATCACATGAAGATAAACTGGACTCAGAAAGGCAATTATCACAGGACAGGGAATAATGGCTCAGCAGTTAAAAGCCCTTACTGTCTGCTCTTCCAGAGGATGTGCATGGAGTCTCACAGTGGTCTATAACCCCAGTTCTAAGAGATCCAATACCCTCTTTCAATCTCCAAGGGCAGTGCATGCACATGGTGCACTTACAAAAACATAAATAAAACATCCATATATATATAATTTTTAATTTTTTAAATAAAATTATTTTTAAAAGACAATTGTCATGAGTTTCTCTCATATCTCCATAACTTACTCACACACCACGGTTATCACCTGTATATTGCAGGTGCTAATGAGAGACTGACTGATCAAGCTGCTAATTCCTCCTAGTTTTAGGAGTCAGATGGTTCAGAGCAGTTCAAGCTAAACCATGCGTCAAAAAGATGCTCACTCTTCAAAGAGTTCAGAATATTTCATGCTTTCTTTCCTAGAAATGAAAATCCAGCAAGCTTGCATTTATAAATAAGCAAGTAGTTTCAGTGCTGACACAGGTAGGGCCGCAGGTACATAGCAATTTAGTACTTGTAAATGTTATCTGTGTGCATATAAAGAAATTTCCAAGGCTGCAATGCAAAAAATGAAAAGCTATTAGTACACTTCTAAGAGTCATATAACTGGCAACTACATTTGAAATTCTGCCTTGCAAAAATTCTATGGAAATGTATTTAGAAGAAAGGATCTGACTCCTCTTTAATAAAAATGACTCTAAGCACCTGACTTCTGGATGATACAATTTTTAAAAATTTTTGGTTTTCCCAAGCAACACGAAATATATGGTAACCAGCTTTTCACATATAACTGCATAGCTGCCTTTTAGACATAACTCATATGTTATCTTCTCAGTGAGTAGATTGCTAATCAACAAAGTCAAAACTGAAACCATTTATAGTGTGCATCTGGCTGGGGGGTGGAGACACATACACACACAAATTAAAGTCAAAAGGGTGGAACCTTTATTCTACTTACTACTGTATCTTACATCTAGAACAATGGCTGCCATATAAGAGACATGTGCTGAGCTGGTTTTGTGTCAACATGACATGAGAAGAGGGAACCTCAATTGAGAAAATTCCCCCCACAAAATCGGCCTGTGGACAAGCCTATGGTACATTTTCTTCATTAGTGGCTAATGTTGGAGGACCCAGAAAATTGTAGGTGTTAGCCCCCCTGGGCTGGTGGTCTTGGCGCACGTAAGAAAGCAGGCTAAACAAGAGAACAAGCCAGTAAGCAGCACATCTCCATTGCCTCTGCATTAGTTCCTGCATCCCAGCTTACTGTCTTGAGTTCCTACCCTGATGTCCCTCGATGATGGACTGCAAACCTGTAAGATGAAATGAACTCTTTCCTCCACAAGTTAATATGGTCGTAGTGTTTTATTACAGCAATAGAAACCTTAATTAAGACAGTATGCAATGAACAATTGCTGAAAGAATGTTGAATGAGAAAGCCTAGTTTTCCATCTTAAATAAAAATAAAATATCCCATATATATAAGTGTTATTTCAGAGTGAACAACCCTTTTCATGTCTTCACTTGATAACACATTCCTGATTTATATGACATTGTTTATTAAGAGGGCGTTCGTTATGAGCACTTCAAATGGAAGCCATTTGGTTCCAGCACAGGCACAGTTGAAACTAGCCCTGGGCAATACCTGCATTAACTTTGTCTTGTACTGAAGTAAAACTCATTAAATCATGCCCAGTAATAAGGAGTTTATAAATACCACAGGGTCAATCTTTGACAATTTCTGGGAAAGGGTATGCTAAGTATTTCATAGCATTTTCTCAGAACTGTTGTTGCAATAATTACCTTCGAAAGCAATCTCAAAAAAGTGACTTACATTTCTTCACTATGGCAAATGCTGAAGTTCACAAATTTTGTTAGTTAGACATTTTGGTTCTTTTATGTACTTGGGCACAATAAAAGGAGCTCTCTATTTCTAATCCATAACATAACACTGGCATTGCAGACGATTATTGTTCAGACATGTATCCTCTGATGGAATGATTCCAAATTCCTGTGCCTTTCTAGCACTGGTCTATAAGTCTCACATTCACTGAGGTCAATACCAATCCACATCCACCTACTTCCCCTTTAACTAGGAGTGATTTCTTCTAAATTGATGTGTTTCGCTTTTGAATGTGGTGCTTCAAAACAAAAGAACAAGCTACACAAACCTATGCACAGGGGGTTTTTGGGGATTCAACATAGCCTATTGGAGTATGCACATTCCCTATTCCCACCATAGTTAAATATAGAATAAAATTAAAATACAGTTTTTCTGAAAAGCTCTTCAGGGGCTTTTCTCTGTCAAACCACACCCTCTGCCTTAGCAATTGACTGTAAATTCTTGGGGGATAAGGTCTAAAATAGTTAAAAGGTATCATCTTTCTAATAGCATGGCAATATCTTAGAAAACTTGGAATAGCTCTGCCTCGGGACTCAGCCATACCACTTCTGGGTATACATCCAAATGACTCCTCACCGAATCACAAGGAAGTTGCCTCATCTATGTTCATAGCAGCCTTATTTGTAGTAGCTAGATAGTGGAAACAACCCAGATGTCCCTCAACCGAACAATGGATTAAAGAACTGTGGTACATCTACACAATGGAATACTAAGCTATCAGAAACAAGGAAATTATGCAAATTTTAGCCAAATGAATGGAACTAGAAAAGCTCATCCTGAGTGAGCTCACCCAGACTCAGAAGGATGCACAAGGCAACTATTCACTTATAGTCAAAATTTAGCTATATAGTACAGGATAACTATACTACAACCAACGAACCAAAGGGAACATGGACATAGACCTTTTTTTTTTTTTGTCTGTTTGTTTTCTCTCCCTGTCATTGAGACACTTTTCCCTGGTGGTACTGCCTTGTAGGCCTCCAGTGTATGAGGAGGCTCTTGGCCCTCATATGACTGCTGAACTGGGGCAGGGGACTGTTATGGAGGGACACTCCACTCCAGAGGAGTGGGATGGAAGGGTTAGGGGGTAGAGGGTGGGAGGGTGAGACTGGCAAGTGTGGAAAGAGGACACTATGATGAAGATGTAACCTGAAACAATAAATAAATTTTAAAAAATAAAAATAAAAAAACTTAATCCAGGATCTATTCTTATTGCCCACATTTTACAGATAAGACTATTGATATAAAGCACTTAGGAGATAGGTCAGTGGTACTGGAGATATTGCTCAGTGGTTAAGGGCATGTACTATTTTTACAAAGGACCCAAGTTTGTTTCCCAGGAACCCCATCAGTGACTCATAACCACCTGTACTCCAGCTCCCAGAGATCATGTGACTATGGATCCTTGGGACACCACCACTCATGTGCATACACACACACACACACACACACACACACACTCATACACACATATACACACATAATTTTAAAATATTTTTAAAACCAGAGAGAGAGAGAGAGAGAGGTCGATCAGTGGGTAAAAGCACTTGCAGCCATACCTGATGATGATATGAGTTAAATCTCTGGAACCCACATTGTAGAAGGTGGATGGAGTGAACCAATTCTGCACAAATTGTCTTCTTACCCCCATACGTGTGCCTTGGAACTCATGTGTCACACATATGCATACCCAGGATACAGACATATGTATACATGTGCACACACACACAAATAAATAAATCTTTTAAAAATTATGTAATTTAGTATTGAGATGTCATCTTGATGAATTTTCCTTTGACAAGTATGTAGTGTCCTTCACAATCTTTTTTGATTAATTTTGGTTGAAAATCTATTTTATTGGATATTAGGATGGCTACTCCAGCTTGCTTCCTGGAACTATTTGCTTGGAGCTGACCCAGACTCAGAAAGATGCACATGGAACATATTCACATATAACTGGATTTTATCCATATAGTACAGGATAACCATTCTACAATCAATAGACCCAAAAAAAAGCAGGAACATGGACTTGTTTACCTGTTAGTGGGACACCCCACCCTACTGGAACTGCCATGTATGCACCCTGTGCAAAAGGAAGCTCTTAGACCTCATGAACTGAGGGGGGAAGAGAAATACATGGAGGCACACCACATTGCAGGGATGGGATGGGTGGGAGAGGGGGTAGAGGGTGGGACAGTGGGACCAAGAAAGGGTAGACAGAGGGGGTGGCAAAGGAGAAATAACTTGAAGTAATAAATGAATGTTAAAAAATTATGCAATTTATTTCAACTTGCATCATACCACAGGGCTTCCCATTATCAAACTGTCCAAAGGTTATTTTCCAGAAAATTCATTTAAAATAAAATCTAACTCCTCCTCAACCTCACAGACAAGGTCTCAGGCCTTTGTGTACCCACTTTGCCAGTGAAGCATCATGCCTCTCCACCTACACAGCGTGGAGCAGGGTTATATATGCTTATCTTTCCATTTGAAGCCCCTCTTCCTCTTCTTTCCTCTGCTCCATTCTTCTGTCTTCTTTGTCTTTAGACATGGTATGCCCTCTGCTTGTGACTCCTTTTACCTTCTCTTTGCCAGACCAGTATCTAATACAGTTTTCAGATCCTAACAGATCTCTTCCTCTTCAAGACTGGACCAAGTGCTCTTTGCTTGCACAGTTCTCAGGAGCACTTCCATGATGATGCTGGCCATATCTTATCCTGACTACTCCTTGTTGCTCATTTTGGCAGAAAGTGTGAACCTCTGGACAGCAGGGGTCACACATGGTGCAATCACTTTTTTCCAACACCTACATCAAGCCAATATTCAATAAGTGTTTCTGTCACTCCTCACAAACGATTTAAGGAAAAGTTTTGCCCCATACTTAAACTTAATTTGTGTTCCTGAACATGTTTATGTCTCACACAAGAAAGCAGCAGATGAAAGCAAATAAAAATGTTAAATTGTTACAAGACTAGGGAGGATGATTTTCCTAAATGACAGCATAAGTCAAATTCCTATTGTTACAAGCATTTCTTCTATTTTCTTTATGGTCAAGGTTCTGTAGTAGATATTAGGAATCCAGAGAAGAATAACAAAGGCTCTGTGTCCAACAATTTTATATTATAGTGCGAAGGGCACAGAAAAGCTCTCCAACCCAAATGCAGGCATGGAAGGTAATAGAAGTAACCATACAAGAAGTACACATTCAAACCAAACACATTAACTTATTAGGAGGATCTAGAATAGTCCCAGTCTCTACTTCCAAATTCTCAAAGTTGTAAGTCACTTGGATTTGACATAGCAATAATCAAGGACCAAAGAATTTGCGGATCTTGTTTCATTTTATTCACCACATGTTGTGATGTTCATTGTAAACTTGACTCAGTTCAGGATTACCTAGAAGACACAGGTCTAGCCATGAAAGCAAACAGTGTTTCTGGAGAGATTTAACTGGGGAGAAAAAAA
>CAJQZJ010000892.1:193289-242811 GCA_907164525.1 Lophiomys imhausi | reverse complement strand
AAGGAGGAAGCTGGGTGTTTTATTAAATGGTGAAATCTGTCAAAGTCCCAAAGACTTGTGTGACACAAACCAGGTCATCCTATGTAGCCTGAACTCCCAATTCCAACAGAGAAATAGACACCATTTATAACTCAAAATATCTAGCAGTAATAGGTCAATGCCCTTGACTTCTCATGAACCAATTATAGCAGATGCAACCTAATAACAATAGAAGAAGAGGTAGCAGTGAACATGGGCCTCCTCGCCTCGTCCTCACACTTGCAGTCCTGTCTTCCACCAGCAACCAACTATAAACAGGAAAGTAATATTTTAGAAGGGCCATTCCCCTGCCTCTTCTTGTTCTAGACTGGCAGAGAAATATCTCCCACCCCTTGCTCCAGGGAGAGTCAAGCTACCAAAATGGTCAAAACATGGATGTTAATATCTTCCATCCTAACAGTGTCCAGGGATTTGCTAGTTCTGAATGTCATTTTCAAAACTCCATCCCAGTCCTTAAGAAAGATCCAAGTTTTCTAATTTCTTTCTATCCCCATTTTTTTCTTTAAGAGTGACCAGGCCAAGAGGAAAAAAAAAGTAGAGTTGATGATAAGAGAGAAAAGGGGAGTAAGAAAAACAGAAAAAAAGAAAGAAAACAACTGAACATTCTATTCAACCTATGAACACAGGAGAAAACTGGAACCCTGACAATAACAGAAAACCTAGATTTCAGGGCACTACTTCACAAAGTAGTTGGCAATTATTTGAGTGTGTAACTCCCAAGAAGTTGTATAAAACTATAGACTCTACTCAACAGAAAAATTCACATTTACATACAGTTTATAGCAACTTTGTGATTGCTTCTAGGACAATGTTTTCCAAACTTACCTGAAGTTCAGACTCACACAGATACATATACATCATGTGTGTGTGTGTGTGTGTGTGTGTGTGTGTGTGTGTGTGTGTGTGTATGTGTTATGCATATATAGCTTTGTAAGCTTTCCACTTAGGTCTGCTGAATCAGATTATCAGGATGGGGCATATGTGTTGTAAAAGATTATGCTAATGTCCAAACAGGTTCTGGAACCACATCTTTGGTGGTATCTGTACTGAAGATCAATATTCTGCATCTGGCATACACATCATCTGACATCCTTAAAGTTTGGCCTAGCCTTGTGCAACCACTATGGAGGTCAGTCTGGCGATATCTTAGAAAACTTGGAATAGCTTTGCCTCCGGACCCAGCCATACCACTTCTGGGTATACACCCAAATGACTCCTCACGGAATCACAAGGAAGTTTCCTCATCTATGTTCATAGCAGCCTTATTTGTAATAGATAGAAACTCGAAACAACCCAGATGTCCCTCAACCGAAAAATGGATTAAAGAACTGTGGTACATCTACACAATGAAATACTACTCAGCTATCAGAAACAATAAAATTATGCAATTTGCAGCTCAATGGATGGAACTAGAAAAGCTCATCTGAGTGAGCTAACCCAGACTCAGAAGGATGCACATGGCATCTATTCACTTATAGTCGGATTTAACCATATAGTACAGGATATGTATACTACAAACAACGCACCAAAGGGAACATGGACATAGACTTTTTGTTTTTGTTTTGTTTGTTTGTTTTCTCTCCCTGTCATGGTTCCCTGATGGTACTGCCTTGTAGGCCCCCAGTGTATGAGGAGGCTTTTGGCCCTCACATGACTTCTGAACCTGGGCAGGGGACTGTTATGGAGGGACACTCCACTCCAAAGGAGTGTGATGGAAGGGTTAGGGGGTAGAGGGTGGGGGGGCGGGAATGGGAAGGGTGGAAAGAGATCACTATGATGGAGATGTAACCTGAAGCAATAAATAAATAAATTAAAAACAAAAAGTTTGGCCTAGCCAAAGCCTCAGCAATATGATGAGTAGCACATCAAGAACTCTCTGACACTGGGTATGGTAGCATATATGTAACCCCAGCTTTGGACAGGCAGAAACAGGCAGTGTCGGGCAGATGTCTGTGAGTTCAAGGCTAGCCCAGTGTATAAAAAGAGTTCCAGGCCAGTCAGGGTTGCACAATAGAACATTGTCTCAAAAACCAACAATGACAGATCCTCCTTGAGGCACACCATGAAGAGGGAGAAAAATGCCTCCTGCAGGAATAGCCTGAGTCCCAAACTTAAGCTTATAAATTATGAGTTTTATGAAGGCATGAAGTAATTATATGTTGCATTTACTGCTATATTCTCAGTGACAAAAGCAGCACCTGGTACACAGAAGGTTCTGTAAATGTTTATTGTGTAAATCACTCAATTAATGAAGTAAAACACAAATTAGTGAATAGGGAATCCTTTAAAATTGGCAGTTGACTGTCAGATACAAATACAAATGTACAGATTCATTTCTATTGCCTACAATCCCTTTAATAAGAGTCCTCTTATTTGCATAATAAATATGAAACTCACTATTATTTTAGTAACCTTACCAATATCACAAATGACCAAATTCTAGATATTAATTTTCTCCTTCCATGTGTTAATTTTCTCATGTCATGTGTTGATTCATTCAAGCTGTAACAGGAATGCCTTGAAATTAGTGATATATATATACATATATATGTGTATATATATATGCTGACATTGAATACAGCTTTACCATACTAAAAACCCTGACCCCCTGAAGTCCCAAAAATGTAATAAGAACTACAAACACCAGAATTGTAATTTTTGTGACTCATCTCCCAATTAAACTCTGAGTTACACAGTTAAATATATGTATGTGTTTGTGTGTGTGTGTGTATAAAACCTGGCTTTGTTACTAAGATAGGGAAGGAAGAAACAGATAGAATGGTTCTAATCACAGTATAGGCCCAAACTGTATGTAAATCCCCATTGTTTTGTCATCTTTTATAAATTTTTATTATTTTATGGTGATCCTGGTAAACAGTTGAACCTAAAGCCAGGCCTTATAGCAAGTGTCTCTGATAACAGATTCTTAAAATAATCATGTAAGACAAACATAAGTATTTCCAGCATAGAATAATTTGAGTTTAGAAAACAAATAATAGAGAAACTTAGATATAAACTTAAGTCTCTAAAATCCATATTTTCAATGATGCATCCATTTTTTGTGTAGAAGATATCTATGTAAGGTAGCAGTTGTCACAAAAAAATTATAAGATAATTAATCCAGATGGTTCCTGACATTCTAAGAGCTTTGAGTATATAGGGGGTTGTTTATTTTTTATATGTAAGTTATCTTTATTTTATGTTGACTGGTGTTTTGCCTGCATGTATATCTGTGTGAGGGTCTCAGAAGCTCTGGAAGTGGAATTGCAGATAGTTGCAAGCTGTTGTGTGGGTTCTGGGAATTGAACCCATGTTATAGCCAGTGCTCTTAACGACTGATCCACCTCTCCAGCCCCAAGTATATAGTTTTAATGTCATTTAAAGAAACATAGGAAGGGTGTTATTGAACACTGTCACTAGGTGACACATTTATTGAACACCTGTGTTGGGAGGAGATCACAATCTAAAAGGGGCAAAAAGATAGGAGCTATTAAAAAAATAAAGCATGAGATGCCTAGAGTCGCCCACAAATACTGCCAAATGAGTGACCAGCAGCCTAGTACAGGGAGCAAGCAGCTCCTGTTCCAAGGGAAAAAAAGACTCCTTGGAGAATCAAAGACTTCCTGGAGGGGACAGGTTAAGCTTTCACTTGAATATGGACAATACAGAGCAAGAAACTGAGAACTGAAGCAGAAATGTCAGTTTGAAGGTAATCAATAGCAATATTTTATCCATATTATGTTATAATATTAATTATATAATTGTGTGTCAATCCATTGAAAACTTGAGAATATGAGTAAAAACTATAAATATCTAAACAAAGTACCTAAAGCAATGGTTCTCAACCTCCCTAATGCTTTGATCCATTAATACAGTTCTTCATGATGTGGTGACCCCCAACCATAAATTTATTTTCATTGCTACTTCATAACTGTAATCTTTCTAATGTTGTGAGTCATAATGCAAATAGCTGATATGCAGGATATCTGATATGTGACCCTTGTGAAATGGTCACTCAACCCCCAAAGGGGTCTTGACCCACAGGTTGAGAACCACTTCTTTAAAGGCTCTTTTGGGGGGGCGGAGCTGATGAGATTACAATCTAGAACATGACATGTGCTAGACAACCAGTGAGCTTTATTTCCAGCCCATTATGTATATTCTTAGAGGATTTTTCTAAGAATTTATCTGTTATGTATTTAGATGTATGAATAGGTGTTCACATGTTTTAATTTTGAACTTACAATTTTATGTGTATTTGTGTAAAATTTTCATGCAGTCCAATGAGAAGGATCCAAGGAGGTATGGAAAAAACTTTGATTCACAGACACAAACATCACCATCTTTCTTTTTTCTCATAACCGAAGTCCACACCCAGTACACACACTACAAATGACATATTCAAGACAGAAGGTCATACTAACGTAAGGGGCCTGACAGAAATGGAGAAATCTTAGAGACACTTGTGTCTCTCAATCTGATTAATAGATTGTTGAAATAGTGGACCCCAAAGAAATCGAAATTTCCCCAGGAATCTTATACTGAGAGAAGGAAAAAAGACCAGTCACAGCAGGAACTTGTCTCTCAAAAAGAGACTTCACACATTTCTTACAGCTTGTCTGACTACCTTACATGATGAGACTTAACCCCAGACAAAGATGGGGCCAGGGTAGACAGGGCTATACCTTGACCAGGACTGCTTAGATGTGAAAATTCTTAGCCTTCTATTTGAACTTTAATCTCAAGGTAGGTTTGGGAGGTTCTCTGGATCTCTCTGTCCCTTTTCACAATGACTATACTAAATAATCAATCTCATTTTTCTGCTTTCCACTATTAATTTGACTCCTTTAATTGGCCTATTGAGGATGAGGGCACAGGCTGTTTAATCACACTAACCTATCATGGAAGAAGAACAAATAGGTAATAGTTGATTCTATGTGATTCCACACCCATATTTCAAATTATCCATGTCTTTGAGTATGTTCAAACACACACAGGAGAAAGACTGGAAAGAAAATATTTTTTAAAATTAATCTGCAAGTGAAACCTTGATTGATAGTTTCTTTTTGCGTTTAGGATGTTCCAAATTGTCCTCAGTGAACATGCACTATTTTGTAATCTCAAAAAAGCAACGCAATGAAACATAAGCAACATAAAATCACAAATAAATTCAAAAGAGCCAAGAGCATTTTTCTCAAGATGCATGCTCAGTTTTGGAACAGCTGAAACTGAATTAGCAATAACAGGAATACAGAACACAAAAAAGCTCTTGTGTTGTTGGCCAAGCCATGACTTCAAGGCTCTCGATGGAATCTTTGCCTTTTGTATCTGGTCTTTGAGGTGCCCAGCAGGTTTGTCAGAGAACTAGGTCCTGGGGTGGAGACAGGGAGGAGAGCAACTCCTCCATCCACCCTGAGGTTGTGGCTGCAAATCTTAATGTCTCTTCCAGGTTTCCCGCCATCTGGAGCACTGGAACCCAGGTCATTCACTGCTACAGGCAGGTTTCTACATCCAAAACACAGGCACCCTGGCCTGCAGCCACAGCTCCTTGTGAAGCTTGCGCTCTAGTGGGTCATACCATAAGCATGAAGAGCAAGGGGGCAAAAACCCCCGCTGCCCTTGCTATCCAGGGCTGCCTGGAAGCAGATTTGTCATGCTGGGCACCACACAGCTCCTCTCCAAGTTTCACCTTTGGTGACACAACTTTTCCGTGTTTCTTTTTTAGGCAGCCACATCACGAGGTTAATGAGCACGCTGAAGTTTGTAATAAAACCGCCTGCCAGATACATGGCGACTGCGGGACGCTGGTTGCCCAGGGCTTAAAGCAAGACCAGCAGACTGCCCAGTTCCCAGCTACTTGGAAAACAATGTTCCCAGGATGAAGAGCAGAGGAGCGCCCTACCCTGCTTGCAAGAGAATGACTCACATTGTTCTGTGAGCTCAGAAAACCAACTGGTGCAAATCCTAGAGCTCTTGGAAGACTTAACATTCCATAAACCCCCCAAGGGGAGAGGCTAGCATACACACAGAGAATCAAAGGCGAAATAAACAGGTCAATTCTCGATGCTTTCAGAGTCAAACTTGAAAAAAGATTCTGAAAATATCTATGGGGATATTCAAGAACTGCACTCAGCCTGCCTTCTTTGGGCTGTTTACTTCTACTTTTATCAGTAAGATAAATATTTTAAGAACTTGAGCTATTTACTAACCCTCAATTTCAGATCAGTTGCTACCTACATTATCCGGAGCGATTTTTAAAGAACTGGGTCTCGTGTTTGTTATTAAACTTACCTATAACCACTCAATAGATACGTCACTGTTAATTATGGCTGTTAAACATAGGTTCCTTCAGCACAGAGGAAAACATTACATGATTCCCAACTTTGAGAACTATAATTAATACGCTTGTTCAAAGCGGGTGTCTCTGTTAACAAGATATATTTTTGGAAATATTATCTAACTGAATGCAGCATAAATAGTATGAAAACTAAAGCTCACATTTTTAATTTTTCCATTTAAAATTAGTTATATAATAAATAGTGAAAAGTTTATTCCATGTGACTACATTTCAAGGAAATGGGGGTGGTCTCACTCACCACCTTTAATATAGCTATCAAGTGAGAAGAGCCAGAAATGAGACTCCTCCTACTAGCCTAGTACACTCAAAGGAAACACATTCAGTTAATAAAACCACTGACTTCTGTTGACAGGAACAGGAAGGAGGGAAACATAGAAGGAGGGGTAGAATTGAGGAGGGCTGAATAGGGAAATGAAACATATGATTCTGATGCACACCAAACTGAAAACATATACCATGTAATGAAAAATAAAATAAACAAATGGAGTTTTACTCAACAGTGAATTAATTAGAAATGTGTGTGTGCACAAGAACACAGGTGAAAAAACTCCCACATACAATGCTGAAAGTTGTTTTTTTATGGTAAAATTGTACTATTATATTCAAGCTAACAACTGCTTAAATGTTATAGCCATAATCATATGGCCAATTCCCTACCACAAGAGCTCAAAGGAATGGGAAAGTGATAAGAAACATACTTTTCAAAGTGAACAGTTAGAATATCCAAGGTCAGTGGGAAAAGAAAGCACATCTTTTATCATAGGAATTGGTTTCTTTCAGTGCTGCAGCCCAAGACACACAAAAGTGTGCTACATACCAGTAACTCAAAAAAAGAAAAAGAAAAAAATCAGACATCTGTTTCATTGAAAAGATCACAATACTATAACAATCATACGTGTATGAGCACATTCTTGCTAATTACATCCCTGTTGACGGATGGAAGTAAACTTACATTTGTGCAGACCAGGATTTGAAAAGATTTAAATGTGCTGTCTAGGACGGCAGTATATAACAGTGGTTAGGAAGTAAATGTACCCTCAGACAAACCTGGCTTGAGTCTTCATTCTTTTATCTTTTTATTTTAGAAGCACATACACAAAAATGTTTATTAAGTGAAAGTTGGACTTACTACATGGTAATTAACTAGCTACAGGTACATTTAAATTAATGTGTGTGACCATCATAAAAGTCAGAGTGATCTTACTGAAAAACATGTGCTCTGGCTAATTTCATCAAGCCAGGGTTAGAACCAAAAGTCAGTACAGGTTGACAATGACATCAGACTTGAGTGACAGCACTGTAGTCATTATCACAGTTAAGCATTATAAAAGAACGTTAATGGTACAGAGTAAGAACCCCTTAAGTAACAGTCCCCGATCTTTGGACTATCATTCTCATATCTTGATGATATTACACAAGATGGTTTCCATCTCAGAGACTCAGTTTTTTTTTCATCTGTCAAAAGTGAAGAAAGTATGTATATTCTATTCCCCATAAATTATTATAAAGATTTAATGAGGCATTTTATGTCAAAACTCTGGCATATTGTCTTAGGGTGCTCAATAAAAATTACATCTCTAACTTATCTAGGTATTAGAAAGCTACCCATTGATAACTGGTTCATTTAGGGTAAAGCTTTGTCTCTGGAGATCATTAGTTACAATATAAATATGCTCAAGTGTCTATCAGATTAAACCACCAAGAGACAAGGACAAAGCCTTTCTCTAGTATATTACCTTCTGACAACACAACAAAGAATTGAAAATAACATAGTAACAGTGATGCTTTTGTTTCACCATTTGGTTTGCTTGAAACATGGTCTTATATAACCTAAGTTGGCGTTAAATACCCAACACTCTGCCTCTGTGTCCAAAGTGCTAGGATTACAAGGATGTAGCACCACATATGGCAGAACCAATGACTTTTAATGGATTTATATGGCATATCATTCAACAATCATTTATTTATTACTATGAAACCAAGCATGTGCTAGTGATTTACAACTTACTAACTGTATAACCTTATACAAACTATACAGTCTGTCTGGGTTTACTACTGCCATCTCTAAAGCTTATACAGGACACACCAATCATTATTTAATTTGGCTGCCATTAAAAGCTGAACATGGGTTGGAGAGATGATTCGGAGCAGTGGCCCAAACTTTCTATTGCTGCAATCCTTTAATACAGTTCATCATGCTGTGTGAACCTCAACTATAAAATTATTGTCGTTGCTACTTCATAGCTGTAGTTTTGGTACTGTCATGAATTGTGATATAAATACCTGATATGTGAGCCCCATGAAAGGGTTGCTTGACCCCACAAAAGGGTCACCATGAAGAGGTTGAGAACCACTAGTCTAGAGGTTAAGAGTGCTTGCTGTTGTTCCAGAAGACTGGAGTTTGAGTCCCAGTATTTACATGGGGCAGCTCACAACTGCCTATAAGTCTAGTTCCAGGGAATCTGTGATCCTCTTCTGGTCATATGTATATATATATATATATATATATATATACACTCATAGATAAATATAATTTTACATATATGCATATATATATCAGTACCACAATGTATAAAAAGACTAAACAAGATATATAAAACTGATACATACCTAATAAGTAGTAAATATTCAACAATATAGGTGTTACAGTAATAATGACAGTGATGTTCATTTTTTTGAATGATATGAATAGAACATGCTGCTGTCCAAAGGAATTCTCTGCCTTGCCTAGGTCATTCAATAACTACTTCTTATTGTCTAACCAAGTGTAAAACTATTAAGTGCCCTAAGGTGAGACAGAGTAGAGGTTTTCAAATAAACAAGAGAAGGGAAGAAGACAAGGAGAAGTATCAACAGGGAAAGGAAGCATGTTGAGAGGCAGGTGGTGGCTTGTCATATACCAAAGACTAAAACATACTTTGGTATCTGACCAAAATGTACTATAGTGATAGAAATCAAAACAGTAGCTTTCCTTTAACATGATAATGACTTAAAATAATATTGTACATTAACAATATTCTAGATATTCACACTAGTCCTAATTATATGGATGTAAACATTTCTCATCAATATGTATCCTTTGGAGATGTGCATGTTACTACAAGTAAACTTGAAGTACTAAAATGGAAGTTGGAGTCTTGTTATTTTTTCATTGACTATTTTCTATTTTGGCTTCTGATTAGATCTAACTTTCACCAAATTAATTATTTTCTTTATTTTCTCCTCAGGTGTTACTGACAGGATCCATAACTATGAATTCCTTTAAACCAAATACAGACCAAATCTGATTGATGTCTCTGGGGACAGGCCAAGCAAGCAACCTGAGACCAGACCTATTGTACTCTCTGGAATGTCAATAAAACTATTCAACAAAAGCCAAGGGTACTGCCAGATTGAAGAAAACCAACAAGAGCAACCACCAGCCTCTGGCCTTAGCCTGTGGGAAGGTCATTAGTCAGAGACTGTAACAACATTTCTATTTGAAATTGAAAGCTTAGATGAATTTAGCAGAGATGGAATCAAGGGTAAGCCATGAGACCTCCTTTACAGTAATGTCAATATATAGTAATTATAATTTACACTTAATGTTTATCACAACTCAGATCTCTTAAGAAAATAGTCCTTTGTTTTTTACCATACCCCAAGATCAGGAATATATCTCTGTTTAAAAACTTAATCCCTTCATTTTCAAGGTTAATGCCCTCAAAAACCTTTCTCTGGAGAAAATAAATGGCCATCCATTCAAAAAGAAATTGAAACTAAGCATTGGAATAATAGTCAAAATGACTACTATAATTAGAAAATATGTTAATGTGCATGTATATGCACATACCTACAATTGTTTCATCAAGATGACATTCAGCCAGGGGTCGTGGATTACACATATAATCTCAAAGCTTAGAAGGTAGAGGCAGGACCATCATGAATTCTAGGCCAGCCTAGCCTTCATAGAATATTCAAGATTAGCTTCCAACCTCATCTCCAAAAAGAAGAAAGGGGAAGGAAAAATAACAAATGTAAGATTTAACTAAATTTTCCCACCTCCAATACAATAAATAGATAACCTATATTTCAGATGAAACATGAATGATGTTACACAGTAAAATGTGCCTGAAACTTTCTCCTCACTCTGCACTGATAAGTCAAAGTGATGACTATGTGTTCTGAACAGGAAAATGTGCATCACTGACTATAGAAAATGAGTTACACAGGTATTTATGATCTGTACTAACTGCTAAAACCATATTATGTGCCTTATCATCACATCTCAAAGGTAATGTTAAGATGAGCACAGTAACAGACATGTAGGCTTCCTTCTACCCATCATTCTTTAATTTGTGTGTTTCTTCTGCTATGAATTGTTTAATCTTGGCAATTATTTTCCATTCCTTTCAAATTTCTCAACTCCAAAAATATAAGCCTTAATGAAGCAGACACTAGAAAGCCTTTTTATTGGCTATATTTGAGGAGCTGCAACACATTCTAGTTGTTCTATGTTGATTGTAATTCCCAGAATGACTTGATTTGGACATAAAACAGCACAGCTGCAGAGAGACCTGAAATGCTAACAGCTTCATCTTACTACTCATTGCTTCAAAAATGAGTCTTCTGACTTGCCATCCAAACTCTAATTCCAATGCCCTCCGCCTAATCCAGCCCCTGTATCCACAACTGCCACATATCTATCTCCCTGATATACACAAAGTCCTCAACGACTTCCATAATGTCATAGCCCACATCCTGCTTGACTCAAGACTTAACCTAGCATCCATTCCCACTCCAATTTCACCCATATCACTAGCCCTAGTATGCAGCTTGTCCCCCTTTAATGACTTGAACTCTATTCTAGGTGAGCTATATGAAAATGGTAATAAGATAGGGAGACACTGCAGTATCTTTACCTTTTACCTTGTCCCTCCTTCTGGCTGGGACATCTGTCATTAAGGAAGCTGTACAATTCCAGAATCAAGAAAGAATACAATCTGGCACTCATCTCCTACCCTGTACTCCCAAATGTCAAACACTTTTGATTAGAGACCAACTCTGGCATCCCATCTCCCTGAAACTGTAATCACCATCTTCACCACACAAGAGACTATGAGGCTCATGACAACTGTCTACTAACCATGGGTCCATTATGACATGATGAAAATAAATAGACCAGCATCTATGTGAGTAATCGACAGATTATGATCACTGTTTTTAAATAAGAAGTCATTTACATCATGACTTATTGCCAGTTAAGCACCTGTTCTAAACACCTGCTTTGCTAGGACAAAGAGTAAGCCTGACACTAGGTCACAGTGGCCAAGATGACCTTTTGTAATGGAATTCAAAATTGAAGCCATGTTATGTTGAGTAGCCACAATGTCCTGTGCCTCTTGGGTAGGGTAGAAAGACTACTAGAAATGCCCACCAAGGAAAGGAAAATGATATGTGTTCATACATGTCACAGTCCACGACAGCAACAGCTGTGCAAATGGGTGGCTTCATGGACTATGCATGGGACTGGCCTTCATCACTCAGTGACCAGCATGAACTCAGACCTGACACAAATGCTCTCACCAGAGAACCCACAGCCCATGTGGCATTCAAACCTGCCTGTGGCTGTAGGTCTAAACACAAAGGATATTATGAGTAAATCAACATATCCAACTCCAAAGATGTCGCAATGAACCAAATAAGAGATTTGGAATGAAAAGTCAGCTGGCATTTTACTTGATCCTAAAAAGATTTCCTGTCAATTGTCACCAGCTACAAGTTGCCCAATTCCACAGAAACAGCTGCAATAAAAGGGGCACAGCCTTAACTAAGTACTTTCCTAACAGAAGACTGCGGATAGATCTTATGTGATATGACAGAGACGGGTGAGTAAAAACTATGCAAATATCTATTTGGACAAAAACATGTTATGCATCTTTTTCTTTCCTGAGATGAAAATGAATCCTCTTGTTCAAGAACTACATGACCTACACAATGTACATATATAAGCATTTTAAAGTATATACAAAGCATAAATTAGTACACAATAGTGACTAGCTATATGAGGCCCTTTTACTAATTTTCAAACAGAATCAAGTGCTCTACCCTGCCCTCTCCCAAATAGAAAAGTCTGACCTGTCTGATTACATTTTTGAAAATTATCAAAGTTCACAAGCCCTGGCCTCAAAGAGCTGAAGGACATTACAAAAAAAAAAGACAATCCATAATTTATATGTTCTAAATGCAGTGTTTGTTTTGTTTGGGATTGGGGCTTTGTTTGGAGTTTTTTGTTTGTTTGTTTTTAATTTTAAAGGGATTTGTTTGTTTTTAAGAGAAAGTTTCAGGTTGTAAGACAGGCTGGTCTTAAACCTGCCTCAGTTTCTGAAGTACTGAGATTACAAGTGAATATCACTACACCCAGCCAAAACCACATTTCATTCAGTAGTACAAAATAAGTTACTGATTACTTACTATGTGTGATTTAGAATGTCTAGAAATGTGGTACTCTACAATAATCTTCAATGTAGTGATGATAGGCTGTGGGCATGGGCCCCCAAATGATAGGGTGGGAGGATGAATTTAAATGAACAGTAGGCTGCAAAATAGATTATGAAGTTCATTCAAGCTGTTACTAAATTAATTGACGTGATTCAATCATTTGTCACAGCATCATTCAAAATTAAATGTGTTTTTGAAATATCTATTAAATATTTTGATTCCATATCTTGCTATGTTACAAAGACTATGCTAATGAACACCTGAGATTTGAAAATACCAAATGTGACCTATATATATAGGACATTTGCAAATAACCAAACCTCCTCATAATGTCAATGAATTTTATTGGTTAAAATACTGAGTAGAGTTAAATTTTGAGTTGTTTAGGAATCAAGAGGGTGTTCTGGATCTAAGAAGATATTTTAAAAATTATGAGGCAAGTTAGTATGAAAGCTGAGTTAGATATAGAACTTTAAACTCATGGAGATGGTTAAATAGTAGAATGTTAAAGTCAGGTGCCAAATACATATGGACTGGACATTGGGAATGTATGCTAAGCCATATAACTCTTATAATTGTGGCTTATTTATTTCTGTTGTTTTGTATTGTATTTATAGTTATAAGAAAAAGAACCATTTTTTTGGACTGAAAGGGAGAGCTGTTGGGGGGAAAAAGAAATACCTTAAACAAAAAAAAAAGAAGGGAAGAGGATGGGGGGGTTGAGGGGGAGGAGGGTGGAAGGGTGGGACTGGAGGGGGGAGTAGGGAGGGGATTGTGATTGAGATGTAACTTGAAGAAATAAAAAATAAATTATTATAAAAAAATACTGAGTATATCTAGTATTGTTCATCTCCAACATTATCTTAGTCATATAAGACAGTTGAAAGGAGAAAAAAAAACTACTTGACATTCACTATTTTGAGAATGCTCTATAGTCAATGTCCAGCAGCAAGGCTGAAAGGGCAATCTTGCTTTTAGCTAGAAAAAAAAAAATCCCCATTCCTTAGGTAAGTAAACTCCCATCTTAAAAGTTGCCCTATTAAATTAATTCCAGCCACAATTCTAATGGCTAATTACACAATTCCTACATAGAGGAATGTGGTTCCAAATGTGGTGAGTCAACAGAAGAAAATGTCGTGACATATGCCTATTACAAAAAATTTCATTGAGTTACAGAGACCTGTGCTTCTGCTTCTAGATTTGTTAATCCATTTAGAACAACTGCAAATTATATACCTAAACCAGCAAGACATTTTCCGTGAATGAATCTGGCTCAGAATACTTCTGATGGAAATCAGAAACCAAAGTTGAAGTAGTCTCAGGTTCAAATGGAAATGAGTTACTTGGGATCAATCAGATGCTAATACCTTTAGTTGCCCTTACTTCTCTGAGTGCTATGTAGAAAATGACACCTCAGGGACAGGTATATGGGTGTAGTTCAGTGATGAAGTGTTATTCTCACATGTAAGCCTCTCACATGATCTCCAATATGTCAAAAAATGAGGATCCTTAAGTCATTTTTCCTTATCATAGGAAGGTATCTTTGAGACCTTTCATAATTAAGAAAGCCGTGAAAACATATAGCAGCAGTTCTACTTTCAGAACCTACTGATACTGTTAATGTGTGGTCACAAATGACCACCATGTCTGAGTGGGTACCCAAACCTCAAGTTGACACTTCTAACCCTTAAGACAACAGAATTAACCCTCCAAAAAATTTTCTGGAGCCTTTAGCCAACCACTTTGCTTACTGGGAAGAGAAATGCCTCCACTTAGAAATAAGGATAAAGGCCCTAAGCTGAAGACTGACAACTTTCCGTGGGGGAGGGCTGGGAGTGCCCTAGAATCTCCTGAAAGAAGGGTAGAAGTGAATAAAGAAGAAAAGAGAATAGGAGAAAGAGTGGGAGGGAAAGGAGCCCTAAAGCTAGGGAAGAATTGACACCCCCCATCAATAAGAGCTGGAGCTCCTCCAACTCCCTGCTGTTGCAAATCCAAGTTAACTGGAGTGAGTTCCTGCGTTTGAGGGGACTTGCGATCCTTAGAACCCCAGCCTCTACTGTGGCTAGTCCAAACACGTGCATCTGAGCCTTTGTCCACTGCTCTTCCTCACCTTCTCCCTGTGCCTGTCTCTGTGCCCTAGTACTCAAGGCTGTCTCCAGTTTACATTTCCGAGCTAAGCTGTGCACTCAGCAAGACAACCTCTAGCACAAGCTGGTCGTATCAGAGGACACCCCTTCTTTTTCTTGAGTTCATCCCAGCCTGAGCCCTGCTCTACTGCAAGTCCCCATCCTGCCGGCGGGAGGGCCCAGGCTGAGAAGTACACTCTAGGGGATATAGGACCAGGTGCCTTGGGCCAAGTGGCTATATCCCAGAGAGCTGAGGAAATGGATTATGTCTTCCTGCAGAGGCCCCCTCCCACTAGGCACTGGTGGCAAGGGGACAACAGCCTTTGTTCTCCCGGGGCTTGGCAAGGCTGCGCTACTGAGGCGCAACACAGGCGGCGCCAGGATATCCAGAATGCTCACTTCTGCACGCGGCATGGCAAATGGTGCACGTTCCTGCCTTCTTCTTTGAGTGGGATAGATAGGAAGTTGGGAAGTAAGGGGTGTGAGGTGAACAGAAGTATGGAGGAGGGGTTCTGCATATGGGCCAGGTTCTTTGTTTGCATTGGGGGCAGGGAGAGGGGAGTTGAACGTGGGTCTGAGAGTGGGACAAATTTCTGAGTATGTCACCATGTTGTACCCTCTCAGCACACATATGCACACTCCTGGAGCATTCACACACACACACACACACATGCACATTCACATTCACATACATACAGACACACGCACATGCACGCGCGCACGCGCGCGCGTGTACACACACACACACACACACACACACACACACACACAGATGTCCACTCAGTAGCAGACAGCTCTGTTCCCTGCGCTCCAGGCTGCAGCAGCTTCGTCTGTCCGCAGCGTCGCCACCATGCGTTCAGAGGGGCAGTAGAAGAGACTGGAGGCACTCGAGGGGCCACGGTTCCTCTAGGAAGGAGGGAAAGTGGTGCAAACTCACACTCCCCCAAAGGCCTGGACCTCCCGGGTTTGTCCAGGGTCGAAGAGGTCATGGGCAGCTTAGGGTCTAGCAAGGAGACTAGGAGCCACTGGGCGGCGCGCACACAAGGGGGGCGAGGGCAACCTAGCGAAGGGAAGAAGGCAGACTGGCAGGTGGGCTTACCCTTAGAAGCATCTTTCTCCTCTTTGGGCTTGGTCACCTTTCCACTCATAGATCCCAGCTTGCTTGACAAGGTTCGTCCAGGAGAAGGAAGTCCTCGCCGAGCGGGCTGGACTTGGGAGAGCGCTTAGGGCGGCAAGTCGCGACCGCGAGCTCTCAGTGTGGCTCCAGGAGGAATCCGCTTTTCCCCACTGCTGCCGCTGCCCCCGCCTGCAAAAGAGTAGGGAGGAAAAGAGAGGGGTGAAGGAGGAGCCGCCGCCCGAGCCAGAGTGGCCGGTCGCGGGAGGAGCCGCTCACCGCGCTCCAGAAGTGCAGAGACAAAGCGGTGTGACCGCTGCTTCAGCGCCCCGCGGCTCCTGCCCGCGGAGAGCGACGCTCTGGAACCTTGGGTCACCCGGGAGGCGCAGCCGGGACTCCCGGCTTCACCGTTAGCCTGCCAGGGCTCTGTGCCGGTCGCTCGCTCCCCGGGCACCGGCCACGCCAGGAGTTGCCTGGGTGGGCTACCCGAGCTCTGACGGGCTGCTTCCCCCCCCCCCGCCTCTCCCAATCTGCTGCGGGCCGCCAACTCAATCAAAATAAAACCCCAAGGAAGGTTTAAAAAAATTCAAAACAAAGACGAAAATATTCACTTAAAAAAAAACAAGCCTCCGAGAAAGGGAAATGTTTGAACATGTGATGAGCAACGCGTCAGCCTGTTACACCACAGAGCCACGCAGCTTCTCCTCGGCGGGGATTCGGAAAGAGAGGTTCACCTCTTTCTGTTTAATCCATTTTCAGGTTCCTTTCTTTTGGCCAAAAGAGGGACCCGAGTTGCCTAGTGGCAGAAAGCGGGAATTGAAAACCCTTACCTCTTCTCTCTCTCTCTCTCTCTCTCTCTCTCTCGACCCACACCCACTCGGAGCTCGCCGGCTCCCTCGCTGCCACTCTCGGGGCAAAGAACTCTCGGATCCCAGAGAGCCACAAATCGGCACTGGGGTGCGTTCTGTATAACGACAAGGTGTGGGCATGCGGGGGGCGGGGGGCGGGGGGCGGGGGGCGGGGGGCGGCCGGCGAGGGCGGGGCCCCACAAAGCCGCCTGCCGGCTGTAGTAAAAACAGAGCTCGGCAGGGGCGCGCCTACGTCAGCTGCCGCCTAGCAAAAGCCTGGCAGCCTAGCGGAGTGCGGACGATCCTGTCAGCGGGGCGTCCCCAATCCCCCAGGACAGGCAGGATCCTCCAGTGCTGTCTCAGCGGGCTCTTTTGATCCGCTGTGAACAGCGAAGCCAGGAGTCCCTAATCTCCACCCTTGTTACTTCCTAGACTTCCAGTGCCTGCCTTTCTGGCTGCACTGGTTGCCACCTACACTTTGGGGACTCCGCTGTTGGCAACTGCGGTGAAATCTCAGTCCTAGAGTCTGTGACTCTTCACCTTTGGCCAGTTGTCCAAGTTGAGACAGACCGATTCTCCAAGATGGGAGAGAAGGGATCTGGGTGTCAATAGGGCAGAGAGTGAAACTGACCCGTGGTTGCCGCTTCCCACCCCCACCGCCACACACTGGCCCCTCCTCCTAGGGCTGTAGGCTTTGGTTGACAAACTGAATGCAGGGTCCCTGCTGCTCCAGTTAGCCAACCTCATGTGGAGTGAGGTGAGACTAGCCTCTAGTGCTGCAGAAGAACATGTAGGATACGCTTATCTCCCAGGGTACACTCAATGGCAACCCATAGAAGATCTCTAAGAGTTAGAACTAGAAGAAAAACCGTTCAGAAACCAGAAATCATATATGGGACATAAGGGAAAGAAGGAGTCAAGGAACAGGAAACCAGGAATAGGGGGATCAGTAATCAGTCCCTGGATGTTAGGAAATCTTTTCCCTTACTGTCTTTGACATGTGTGTGCTGTTAGGGAGTGAGGTGGCTGATAGCGTGATTTAGTCCACAGAGCCCGCAACGCATTCATCAAACTATACATGCTATCCTGACCACGGAGATTCACTAGCGAGTCTCAAGCAGAAAAACCATTCACTTCATCCCACTCCACTCCCACCCTTTCCTTAATTTGGTTTTGTTAATGATATTAAACCAGGCGAAGAAATCATATAGATGGATTAGTCCTACTGAATCCCAGGCACTAACTCAATTATAAGAGCCTGCTGTGGCTGTGTGGGCTGCCTCTGCTACCAGCCAGGGTCTGAAGGTCAGTAATCCTCTAAACCCAATTTGCAGCCTTCATGCTCAGTCTGGGAGGAACTGAAGGCCTGGTTTTCTTGCAAATAATATCTAATAACCCAGAGCTTGATGACACAATGTAATTACCCAACCCAAGGTTAGAACCTTAATTAATATCAGCATTCTGATAAAGAAGAAATTTCTCTTCAAAAGACAGAAATTTAAAGGGTTGGAATTTTATGTGTGTTTAGAGGAAAAGAAGAGAAAAACAATAAAAAATTTTCTATATAATCTATACCCATTAATAGTCACCATTTCATTTAGTGCTTAAACTGTGCCAAGCACTGGTGCTAAATCATTACATAGGCATCTTATTTAATCTTGTCAACATCCCTAGTAAGTGTTGGTATTACTGTTTCCATTTTCAAATGAGGAAAGTAGGCCTTGGAGTGATTAGATAAATTTTTTTAAAATCAGGTCTCCCTATAAAGTTCATGCTGGCCTTGAACTCCCAGGTGCTAAGGATACAAACATAAACCACAATGTCAAACTAGGTCTACATTAGGTAATTTTCAAAAATGTCACACATCTGGTTATTAGTGAAGTCTGGGTAAGAATCCAGGGGTGTCTACCTCTAACACCAAAGTTATTCTTTAGTACATCATCTCACAGCACTTCCACCAGCCTCTTAAAAGGGGAGAAACACTTTCACCAGACATATCTTCAAATCACAAACTTATAAGTCTTTGTCAACCTCCCTAAACACACATACATGCATACACGAGTGGGCACACACACACACGTACATGTGTGTTACTCATCTCCTGTTTACCTATATCATTTGCTTTGTCTATATCCTCCTGGTAAGCTCCAACAGGGTCATCACATTATGATTTTAGAGGGTTCTGTCTTTACAGATAAGCTCTATGTATCGCAGCTCTGGAAGCCAGCTTAAAGGACAATAAAATAGCAAACATAGCAAACACGGGGTGGAACCTAGGTTAGCTATTATCACTAAGGTGATGCAAACAGATGTTTGCATGGGAGAATAGATGAAGTATGCCTGTCCATGAGTACATGTAAGTAAAAATATGTTCCCTCATTTTAAACTGTTCTGCAAAAGAAATAATCAGAACATAAAGAAAATAGACACCTCACGTAAAAACACTATAGTGATGTGTGCCCATGTTGAGACAAATCAATGGTCATCATAAGCACTTTAGTGCCAGACACCAGGAATTATGACTATTCAAGTGCATATCCAAGCAATGTTATCTAAATAAATTTTCTGAAGACTCTGTTAGGGAGGTTATACCCAGCCACTTTTGTAAAGGGAGTGGGGCTGCCCCTTCTGACATGTTTAATATGAAAATGTTGCTAGCACTGGCTCCAATGAAGGCATACCCCAGGCTCCAGTGTCCAGCTCCCAAATACTTAGTGTGCAAAATGACCTTCTGAAAGAGGCTCTGACATCTGTGCTAGGATGATGAGAAGGTGCTCACTTCACTACATATGCAGACTACCAAGAGATCTGGTCTGCCTTGCTTTCTTTTGTTTTGAGGCAAGGTCTCACTGTGAATCATAGACTGGCCTCAAATCCACAAGCCTGTTGTATCTCTCTCCTACGTTCTGAGAACGCTGGTAGGGCTCATAACTTCTTCAACCTACAGTAGTATAGAGTGGACTTCATGCTTTGTTCATTTTAGAGGAAACTGGAAGTGATCAGACAGAGCTGCCTGAAACACCAGGTGGCCTATTTCACACTTATTCTAGGGAAAGCCTATCACCATGTATGAAGTGTACCCACCCTGATACTGGAGAGTTTGTAACTAGGCTCTCTAGCTGATGGTTTATGCTGATCTCCCTGACAACAACCCACATTGCTGGCAAGTCAAGGAAGAACCTCATCTTAGATATCTAATCCAAATTACCAGATGACATCAGCTTCATCTTACACCTGGCTGCATTCTTGTGGAGAGAGAGACCCTTTCAATGGAGAACTATTCAATGGTATCTTGTTCAAATTCCTGGCCCAAAGACTTGTTTTCCAAATTAAGTAGTTTTATTGTTGTTGCTTTTAGCCACTTCACTGATTTAAATGTAGTCTTAGTATTCCCCAAGTGTCTGTTATATAACTAAAGACTTGGTCTTCAGGGTAGTGCCATTAAAAGGTGAAAAGGAGGGTCATTGTAGGTATATGTGTGATCCACTACAGAACTACGAAACGGGTTGTGGGTCAGAAAACTCTGCTTATCTGACTTTCTTTCTAGTCAAGTAAGGACTTCTATACTCATACATACAACATACACCTCTCATTCCCACCACAATATGCCTGACGTGAATGCTTGTCCTGTTACATACTCCTGCCATTGTCATTCCCTACCAGGCATGGAACACTTTTTCAGAGTCAGGGTCAGCATCTTGCTGATTGAGCTTGCAGCTTTCCAAAACTGAGTTAAATAAGTCTTTTCTTTTCTTTTTATGAAGTTAGATGTCTCAGGTATTTCACTGTAGTAATGCAAATCTGATTAGTACAGGTGCTAAGATTTAGGGTAATATGCTATATAGCAACAACTTTGTAATAGAAACCCACAGCTCTTATACACCTATAAGTTCATATCATTTCATAACACACAGCTAATGTCTAATGCACAGTTAATTGAATCCAAGCTGTCCTTGTGCTTTTAGCAATAGAATGTACTAGAAGTTATGCTGTGTCAGTTCTGGTAAAGTCTTTAAAAGATCAGGAAGAACTGAGATCTGGAAGAACCTTCTCTTGGGGGAAATCCAGTTACCATGTAAGACATTGGACATCCTGACACCCATGATCTGAAGAAGCCCAATATCATAGTTACTTTTTGTCAACATGACACAAAGCTTGACCATACCCGAGAAGGGGGATCTCAACTAAGGAATTGCCTCCATCAGATTGGCCTGTAGTGAGGTCTGTGGAGCATTTTACTCCTTGCTAATTAATGTGGGAAAGCCTACTTGTAGGTGAGCCCATCTGTAGTCAGAGGGGCTGGGGTTGTTTAAGGAAGATAGCTGAAGCCAGATGTGGTGGAATACAGCATCAGGGAGGGAGAGGCAGGTAGATCTCCATGAGTTCGAGGACAGCCTGGACTACAAAGGAAGTTCCAGGACCACCAGGGCTGTTGTTACACAAAGAAACCCTGTCTTAAAAAAAAGGAAGAAAGAAAGAAGAAAAAGAGAAAGACAGAGACAAAGAGAGACAAAGACATAGGGGTAGCTGAGTAAGACAAGGGAAGCAAACCAGTAAGTAGTATTCCTTCACAGTCTCTGCTTGAATTCCTGTCTCCAGAATCATGCCTTGAGTTTCTGCCTTATAGGCCCAATGAGCCCTCCCTCAAGTTGCTTTTGGTCGGTATTTTATCACAGCAACAGAAAGCCAAATAGGACACTCAAGCTGGCCACAGGAAGAGGACTGAGGAACACAGGTGATGGCGATAGACAGGAGTCTAGATACCCAAAGTCAGACCATCCCAGCCTGCTGCCAGACTGTCAAGCTAGAGTTTACCAGATTTCAGGAGACAGAAGAGAGCCATCCCTTTCTGCACTTCTGCACTCTATCCAGATTCTTAATCTACACAATTATGATAAAATGGCTATTGTTTGAAGACATTTGGCTTTGGGCTACTATGTCATACAAATGTTTGATATAGGGAATGAGAATCTTAGATTATTTTGGACCCAGGATTTTCTGGTTCCTGTTGTCTACTACAACTCAAAATAGATTTTAGAAGTGAATGACAGCTGTAAGACAGGGAGATGTCAATAATTTATCCATGAACTGCTTAACATTAAAACCTTCACAAGCCACAGCAAGCTGATATGTAATTTTCTGCCTCCTTTGAAACTGAGCATTTGAACTATTATAATGTGATATCAAAATGCTTGTGAGAAACTGACATCTTAAATGTTTTGTCACTTGCTTGTCCAGGGAAGGAGGAAATATTGAGCTAGAGCTTATCCAAGGACTCAGTTACACTTCAAAACAATGGATATCACTAGAAAGCATAGGCTGTCCATCAAGAACCTCTATCATTCCACATTTCAAAAAAAAAAAATAGATCTCATTGGAAAGCGTGAGCTGTCCATCAAGAATGCATACCATTCTCTAGCACTTAGAATTTCCTATGGTAAGGAGGAGTGAATGATCAATATTGGCCTTTATCTCACATGGTCTACTTTTGAAAGTCTTTGTTAAGTTTTTCAACATTAGGAGGATCCTGGAGCAAAGGCTTGGAAGTTAAGAGCACTGGCTATTCTTCCAGTAGGCCTGGGATTCCTTCCTAGCACTCACATGGCAGCTCCCAAACATTCTAACTCCAGTTACAGGGCATCAGACTCTTTTTACCTCTCTGGACACCAGGTATGCATGTTGTATACACCCATATAGGAAAATCAGTCATGCATATAAAAACAAATAAGTCTTTAAAACACACAGTCAACTGACTTGACCGTCATTTCTTACCACACAATATGCAAAACACTTTGGCCCAGGTCAGCTTTCCAAAGTTTTTCAGGTATTGTTCTTGCCTTTCCTCCAGCAATCATTCTGACAATGCTAAAAGGTTTTCCTTTGCTTGAGAAAATGTTGGGTTGTCAGCAGACTTGTGTTTGGCTGTATCTCCACTTCTCTGACAAAGATGCCCATAGATGATAAGGACTCTGTGTAGCATTTCATGATAAACTCCCAGATGCCCATTCCAACCAAGGCCTACCATAATGCCTATCACATAATAAAAGGCACAATAAAGATGCGATCTGCATAATGCTATTCACAGACCCACTAAGTTTCTTGCCTATACTAAGAATTTATTCATATAATATCATTTTATACTCAAAACAATACCATGTTACTATCATCAGCTCCATTCTCCAGATCACAGAACTAATTCAGAAAGGTGAAGAAACTTACACAAACACAGCTAGTAGGAGGGTTATCCAGGGCAATGGCTCAAATAAGTCTTTGCTTCTGAAATTTCTTGCTCCTTCCTCTCTATAACTTGACATGTTCTGCAGTTATTATGGAATTATTAGCAACTTTAAAAGTTCCACAGAGAGAAATTCAAGCATCAGAACAAGAACAGAGTTCTCAGGACTTACTGGCAATTTCATTCTTACTCTGTAAGTAGCAGACTCCACCCCTATATGGTTCACACAGAGGTATGCTATCCACACTCCACTTCTATGAATGGCCTGCTAGATACTTGTATGGACTGTAGTCAGTAGGCATCCTTCAGCTCTCGTTTCTGTGAGAGTTGCCTCAGTTGAGAGCCACTTAAACAGACGTCAAAGCCTTCATGTGGCGGTCCACATTGCATAACTGACTCCTGGCCTAATGTCAACACTCTCATAGACTTCACTGCTCCATGCCTGTTTAGTCAACGCTGTGGTTGTCCTGCTTCAAAGTTCAATTACTCACTCTGCTCAGTCACACCTTCTCCCCTTTCCTTTCCCTGTTCCTAATTCCTAAAGAAAACCTCCTACTACAAACGTCATGGTTGATTGTCACATTCTTTCATGGAACTCAGTCTCTGACATTTTTCCCTGCTTCTCTCAAATTCTGATTTATAGCCCAAACCTTTGCTAGGAATCTTTTATCTTCTGAAAGGTTGTCAAAGGTGTACAACCTTCCAACACTGTGGTATGACACTGTCATCTACACATTTGTTGGGCCACAGTCATAGCTATCAGGGGATTTTGTGGCCTATGGATCACAAGTTGGACATGCCTGGTTTAAGTTATCAGTGTTTCCATATCTTTGGACTTATTCCTCTCTCAGGTAGTTCCTTGAAATCTTTTCTACTGTATTAAGGCTAGGGGGTCTGGTTTTATGCCTATCACAAAAATCTGATGTTCAAGTGGTGTTATATGTAGCTATAAACTTTAGGGAAAGAAGAGCTATGAAGAAATTTGAAATATGAACAAATATGAGGACAAGACAATCTGTGTCCATAACCATAAGATAATTATGACAGTACTTTTCATCATTTGCAACTGTTTGTAACCCAATTGTTTTGTGTCAGCCAGTGTTCCACTACTGTAAGAACCAACACATGGTAGTCAATTTTTAGAGAGAAAACTTTTCTTTGAACTAATAGTTTTGGTGTCCTGATTGGTTAGTTCTTTGCTTTTAATCCCATGGAGTATATAATGAAGGCAAGCTTGGTTTGGTTTGTATAGCAAGTTCCAGGTAAGCTGGTGCTATATTATAAGAGCCTGCCTAGAAAAAGAAAAGAAGAGAGAGGGAGAGGGAGAGGGAGAGAGAGAGAGAGAACAATGGGCAATTTATCTGCTCATATTATCATAGATATTGAATAATAGTATCAGGACTTAACCTCAGAAATTTTTGTTTCAAAAACCTATGCTGACATTTTCAAGAAGGCTCTGATTGCCAACAGGTTAGAAGATTCTGGAAGAATCTGTAAATAATGAGTGACGCTCAGATTTTATTGTTAGTGGAGATGACATTTCTGAGCCCCACATTAAATTTTGTCAGTTAAGAGAGCTATGACTGTTGAAGTGCAGAGGAGTCCCTTCTGTGGCTCCCTTAGACACTTCTCTAACTCTATCCTTCTTTGTTCTTTTTTCTGAGATACTGTGCTGACAGGGTGGATGTATGCCTAGTCACATGGTCTGAGTGACTTTCCCTATTATACCCCTGTGAACTTACCTATCATTGACTCCTTCTGTTAAGGGGAGGGACAACATTTCCTTATATTCTAGATGTTGAGGTAAAAACACAACTTATACCTCAAAAGAGACATGTATGGGTTACCATGGCCTGGGGAACACATATTTAGGTCACTCCAAATTCCAAGATCCAACATGGAAGCAGTCTCGTGAAGTTTTTGTAGTAATAGAAAAAAAGTATGCCATATATCAAGGCACTTCTCAATATACATTGGTGGCACTATTTAGTAGGTGGTCACAGCACAGAAAAGAAATCTCAGCCATAGGATTTAAATTGTATTTAGTGATGCTTCTAGTGTTTTAGTTGCTGGAAATTATGGGTTTTTTTTAAGTTAATACATTCCAAAAGGTTTTCATCTGTTACTGTGTTAGGTCAGACACAGATCTAGACAAAGAAGGGTTCTGTAGAAGGCTGAAGATAGCCCAAGATAAATTGAAATTTGGCTCTGGCCCTACAATATTCCAAACTCTCCATAATTGCTGAAGTTCTAGTCAGTTAATCAGTTTTGAAAAGGCTTCAGTTTGAAAGTACGATTTCTTTTTAGAAACTTTTGTCCACATAGGTTAGACTTGATCATTGAGAGCAACTCAAATCTCAGATGGACAGAGTAAAACAGACTCTCTCTTCTTAGGATGCTGTGAATAGTCAGACAGCATGATGAACAGAAATCTCTATGAGTTCCTGCTTCATATTAGCTTTATGTAGCTAAAACTGACAACTTCACAGATTTCTAGCAAATTTATTTATTTACTTATTTATTTACTTATTTATTTTTATTTTCTGGATTCAGGTTGTAGCAATTACAGACATTTGCCTGATTCCCTAGAATGAATCTGTATTTTCACTCTCTTCATGCCTCTCTTTTAAAAATATATTAAATTTAAAATATATTAAATCCCTCAGCATTGTAACATACTTTTGTTTTTATTAGATTTATTTAGTCCATGCATGTGTGTATTTGTATGATGTGGGTGTGGATGTGCGGGTGTGTGGGTGGATGCATGTGTGCATGTGCACATGTGTATGCAAGCATACATATTCATGCCACAGCATTAATGTGGAACCCAGAAGATAACTTGTGGGAGTCAGTTCTCTCCTATCATGTGGGTTCTGGATCAAGCTCAGGTCATAATGCTTGACAGCAAGTATACTTACTTGCTTAACCATCTTGCTGGTTCAACATCATAATATTTTAGTGATTATTTTCACAATTGTACCCAAGATATTACCATAATCCATCCTGAACCTCACCACCAGCTGTGTGTTATTATAAAGCAACATCTTGTGAAGTAGGATAACTAGAGTTCAGCATGTGAGAAGACTCTAGGAAAATGAGAACTTAAGCTTACTGTGTTTCTAATTGAAAACTCTGAGCTATTCACCTTTCCTGAGCAAAAGAGTTATTGAAGCTTATGGGAATCAACTAAATATAAAATTGTGTCCTGCATGTTGTGAGAATCTTGGCAAAAAGAATGGTAGGTTGTCTTTCTTACTCTGTTAAGTGCAAAGTAAATCATTGATCCAGAACTATGAGATCTCACAAAAGGAGGCCAGAAGCAGAAAATATCAAACCCAAGTTTCTTCTGTCTCTAAGGGTTCAAGAGGATATGAAGGAATGTATCAAAGAACAGGTGGGGACACTATAAACCTAGAAAGAAGGCTCCCTCCCCTAAGAACTTAGTTTCCTACCAACTGCTAGCCCTATTACAACTTGATTAGCTGCTTCCTTGACCTGAGATAACTTCACTAAGCTATTAAAAAAGTAGTTTAACAGTTTGTGGGAAGATAGAAAAGTGATAACGTGTAAACCACCACCATTGTCAATAATGAAGACAAAAGGAGGAGGATATGTAGAGGTTCAACAGCACCATAAGACAGACTAATTTACCAAATCAACAGTTTAGTAGATTAACTACAGAAGAGGACAACTGTGGCTGAGATCCAAAACAATGGCCAAGCAGAGAACATACAGGAAATAACAAGCACAAAGACAAAAATATCAAAATGGGAATTGTGATGGAAAAAATGTAAGAGATTTCAAAGGCAAATCCCAAAGAATACTAAGAAAGGAATGACACATGGGGTACAATAAAACAACGACTGGAAAAGAGATTCTCTGAACACAACAGCTATAGAATTGAAATTATGTAAAAATAAACACATAGAACTTAATATATGTTTTCATGAAATACCAGTGAATTCAAAGTGAAATTTCAAACAATCTGAAAAAAATAAAAATTAATCACTTTATCCCAAAATATACACAGAAAAATCTTTCATCAGATAAAAACTATATATTCTTATAGTATTGACAAACAAATTTGAGAAGAGAAATTAGCTAGTATTTGTCTTATGATGTTTGAAAAACAATCACAAATATAAGAAGAAAGAAAGAGGAAAGGGAATAACAAAAAATATAGAATTAATAAAACAGTTAAAAGTTGTTCTTTGAGAAAAACCAATAAGAAGATAACACTCTTGGAATTCAGATTAAGAAAAAAATGAAATAATTATTTCTAAGTCTTGAAATATGAAAGGAGACATAACCAGAAATAAAACCAGATAAAAAACAATAGTATGCTAAATTATTCAGCAGTACAGTTGAAATTCTGAAAAGAAATGCTTTTTCCTTTTAGTAAACTAAATCAACTAATTAAGAAGCAGAATTTTTCAATTGCTTATTTATCAAATAAGAGAATGAAGTAATGAATAAATATTTATCAGTGAAAAAGTCACCACAGTAAGGGAGTTTATGGGTTTTCATACTTCTGTAAATATTTGGAGAAAGCAATATTTCAATATTATTTAAATTCTCTAAATGCATAAAAAGTAGGCAACCCCTTTCATTGCTTTTTATGACCTCAATCTAAATTTAATCTACAAACATAGAAAGGGTTATAAATATATTAGTATATTTTTATTTTTATAATTTTATGAACTTTATAAATATAAAATGTATAAATATAGATAAATCTATAGATACTGTTATTTTTTAATATACATGCAGACATTTTTAATACAGTCCAGGAGTCTTTCAAAAAATAAACTTATGATCAATTAGGATGTGGTATACTTCACCCTTCCCTTCATTCAGAAAACAATTTTCAAAGTATTCATTTCCTGTACCTTAATTTTGGAATAAGTCAAGTAATTTGACATAAAGAATAAAATGAGGTGGAATTGTGACTCTTCCCAATGTAGGCATAGAAACCTTGTCCAGATTTTTTTTTACATTTATTTATTTATTCTAGTTACATCTCAATCATAGCCTTGTCCACATTTTCTTACCTTCTGGTTATCCCTGCAGTCTCACTGAGACTAGCTATATGAACCTTCTTGATTTGAATGATAGAAAGATGAGAGTTATCTTATAAAAAAAAATTGTACTAAGCAACAGAGCCAGACAGACCTACAGTGACAATTTGAGCCACGTACCTGAGCCCAGAATAGAACAAGCAGATTCTGACTAACATGAAGACACACAAATAATAAGTAAATTACATCTATGTAAATTTATATGTATACATGTATATATAGTTGCCCTCTACACCATTGATGGTTTGGCTGGTTTGCTTCACAGAAATTACTAATCTATGTATACTATTAAATTACGCAATGTGAAGGAAATTTAGTATCAGTATCAGAAAATTCCTCAACATAATTTATGACATCAATAAATTAAAGAGGAAAATAACATAAATGATGATATTAATATAATCTTAAAAGTCATTTGATGATATTTAGTTACACTCCTAATGCATTTCTAACATAAATATGATTAGAAGGAAATATCTTGAAATAGCACAGTTTACCAAAAATGAATATATAATTCAAATATAATCACAAGTGGCAAAGCACTGACCCAATGAAATAAAATTCAGAACTAGTAAAGAATGCTTCATATCCCCGTTATTATTCATCATTGCCTTGGAGTTTCTAGCTGATAAAAAAATACCAAAAGGAACTAATACAAACATCAGAAACTATAGTGATATGTTTATCTGTTAATGTTATGTTTGCAGAGCTAGAAAAAAAAACACTCTAACAAAATCTGTACAATTTTTTCAAAGAATTTGGTAGGTGAAAGGATATAAATTTGGTTAACACACACGTACGCACACTCAAAACATAGTGTTTCTCTATTCAAATAATAAATATTGAAATGAAAATGGAATAAAATTATAATCACAATAATGAACATACCCTATATAATACTGAAATAAATTTAATAAAAAAGTATCAAGCCACTATGAAGAAAACTGCAATGCCATTGTGAAAGACATAAAACAAATCCTGACAAAATGAGTGAAATAATAAGAGTTGATATAAGACTTCAATTTTCTCAATACCAATATTATATCTTCAAATTCCAATTTAAATCCCCAATGTGGTCTTGAAGTAGAAAAACAGGATATTCATATAATATATACTTACATGCAAGAATAAATGCCCTAGAATAAGCATTAAAAGTAAAAGAGAGGGAGAGAAGGTGAGGGAAAGGCAAGAATACTCTCTAGCCATCAGAATATACTCTAAAGTCACTCTAATCAAATGAAATGGCAGCAGCACATAAGTAATAGATGTGATTAAGAACAAAATTAGTAATGTAGAATTATACATAGATAATCATTTAAGACATTTAAAGCATAACAGAAATTGGTATTTCTTTTCAGTTGGGCAAAGATGGATTGGAAATGCAGTATTGATGCAATTGCGTATTAATGTGACACAAATCAGACTCTATTTACCGAAAATAAACATTATATCTAGGTAAAGAAATTTGAAGAAAAGCAAAAGTTCTGTAAGAAAGTCTACACAACCCTGTAATGGAAAGAGCCTCTTAACCAATTCCTCAAGCTGAGAAGTTATAAAAGTCATTTTGCAACATACAGCTTTTCAGAATTTGGGCAAAAATCACCATAATTCAAATAGATCAACAAAACATTGAAAACATAGCTATACCTTAAAAATATATGAGTTTATAGTGAGAATATAAAGGCTGGGCTTGCAAACAAAGAAAAAAATACAAGAAATACAAATTGACAGAAGAAGAGGAAGAAGAATTGGAAGCAGAAGTGGAAGCAGCAGTAGGAGCACCAGCACATCTCCCCTAAAGAACCCAGGCTGATATGAAGCCAGTTAAACCAGGAATGGTAAATCATCAACATCCTTTACCCATAAGACTAACAACATTTACGAAGTGTTATAAGGGGGAGAGGGTGGAGAGATGGCTCAGCATTTAAGAGTGTTCTGCTTTTTCAGACTGTAGAAGGCCCAGGTTCAGTTGGCAGTACCCACATAGCAAGTCACAACTATCTGTACCTCCAGGTTCAGGGGATGGTTTCTCTTCTCAGCTTGGTGAGTTTCTATATACATGTGGTACATACGCATACATGCACACACACAAAAAAAGAAATTAAAATTAAAAAAAAGAAAGTGCTGTAAAATCAACATGGGACTATTGCAAGATGAAGTGTACTGCTGCATTGCTAGTGGAATTGTGAATTTGTTTCAGGCTTTTTAGAAAGCAATGGGGCAACATTGAATGAAATTAAAAGCAATGTTCATCTTTCAACCCAGTTATTTTATTCTTGGGAGTCTGGTACTGAGTAAGAAAAATGGCAGTATGTAAATGTATATAATCAAGATTTTATTGCTATTTTGCCTTTTAGTAGAAAAAAAAGTGGAAGTAAAATGAATGCCCACAAAAGTAGAATTGCTTGGATAAGTTATTTGCATCTATATCACAAAATGTTATCTAAGCAATAAAGAATCAAATTAAATGATTTTAGTTGATTTGTAGGTGTTTGTTGAATGGGAATAATACAAGAAGAATAGTAACAAATACTGTCTTAACTAAATATTGAATATTTTATGTAGCCTTGCCTCGTCCAGAACTGTGTAATCCAAACTATCCTGGAAATTAGAGTCCTCCTGCCTCAGCCACCCAACTACTGGGATTACAGGTCGGTTCCTAGCTTTGTTTTATATTTCCAACTCACTGAATTCCCATAGTCCTATGAGATATGTACTATCATTCTTATTTTTTGGATGAACAAAACCCTAGAGAATCTAAGGTCACATCACTCTTAAAAGGCAATGAAGGTATGATACAGAAAAGTGTGGCTAACAACATAATTTCTCTATAAATTACAATTTAAGAGGTAAGTATAGGTTTTTGTGCACATATGTAAAGTATATGTGTTTAATACAATTCTATGAAAATGAAAATGTTTCCACATACATACTAATTGAGTAATATAGTTATCTATTTTACAGTTATATTTTATATGAATAAAAATGTAGATGCATGCATACTAATCTAGTAATATAGTTATGTATTTTATAGTTGTATTTTAGTGTGTGTGTGTGTGTGTGTGTGTGTGTGTGTGTGTGTGTGTGTGCGTGTATTGAAAATTAAGGAATAGCCATATTTCAACAATGGACAATCCTACAGTAGATGTAGTATCTGCTCTGTATGTGGCAAAGAAAGGAAGTATATTTTAAGTTCATTCAGATCTCCATTACTTGATGCCTCTGTACTCCCTGGTATTGTATTCATCTCTCCTATATGGCAGAAGAACTGTATTTAGAAATTCCAGGTGTTTCCCATCCTACTGAATCTGAGGGACTCCCTGGAATCCAGTCATTGCTTTCTTAAATTGTCCAACCTAAGGTTTCTAAGACCCCACATCTGCACACAAATCTCAGATTTGAGAAATAAAGCATCTGCCTCATATCCGTACATTCTAGAGAAAATAAACCTTCCTTGTATGGTGTTTTATTCTTCCTTCCATCTATGGCAGAAAGATCTAATAATTTTATTTTTATTTATTATTATTAATGTGCATGGCATATAAATGTGTATGCACATGTGCATGTAGGTGAATGCTTCAATACATGACAGGCAGAAGTCAATGCCAGGTGTCTTTTTTTCTATTGTTCTTTATCTTACTTTTTGAGCAAGGGTCTCTCATTAAGTGTGGAGCTAACAAATTGGCTAGATTGAAGACCAGTGTGTCCTAGAGACGCTCTTGTCTTACCTCCCAGCACTGGGATAAGAGGCATGAACCAACATACGGATCATTTTACACATATAGGTTCTGAGGATGGAAACCCATGTCCATCTCATGCTTGCATAGCAAGCACTTTACCCTGTAAATCATATTCTGTGCCCTGAAAACAGATTTAATTGTTAACATGCCCATGATAGGCACACTGTGCTCTCAAGTGCAACATGTTTTCAAAGGGAAAATGGGTTGTGGTATCTTTTTCCATGACACTTGGGCTCTTGAAGAAAATATTTTTTTTATTTGTTTTGCTTTTGTTTGGTTGGATTTGGTCTGATTTTAAACTTGTATCTTTTTATGTTGAATTTCTATTACTTTTATTTTATTCATTGTACACAGTGGTAGGTTTCAGAATGATATTTTCACAGAAGTTTATAATAAATATAATAAGTCTCTGTGTCATTATTCCATCTGCTAGCAGTCTCAAAGAAAGACCTCTTTTAGAGGAAAACATGTAATATTTGTCCTGATTTGGTAAAGAGACGGTATTTGAGCAAGATTCAGTGTTTCTGAACATGAGGTCAGTATCAGATTCCCTAAGGTATTGAAAAAGTCCAGCTCTACTGACTCAGAATTCCAAGAAATGAGAGCCAAGAATTAGTATGTTTAAAAAGCCCCCAACATCATTCTTATGTACACTGCAGTGCAGACCATAACAAATTACATATATTTGAGTATGCAGAGAAGTGAGAGAAGACACAGGAAACATAGGAAACTAACAAGGCCTAAAAGCAGAATGTAAAACAGTATCTAACTCAATTTGACTGGGGAGTTTAGGGTTAGTAAAGGCAAAGATAACAAACAGGATTGGAAAAGTGGGTGAGACTTTCATAAACGCCAAGGTAAGGAACAAAATGGAAATTGTTGACACATTTAAATAAACAAATAAAACAACAGGGGAGCTACAGTCCTTTCCAGTGCTTCCCAAATTGAGTGATTCATAAAGAATGACCAGAGTTGTTTGCTGAAAATCCCTCTACTAGAACCTTCTGAGTAAGAATTTTCAGGGATGTAACCCAGATTTTATAGGTGACTTCTGGGCAGCCAGTCTTGTTTTCATGATTGGGTTTGGGACCCACTTCTTTACTGATGGGTATATTCCTGAAAAGTTGTTTTAATACACAGAGATTTGATTATTGGAACCACTTGTTCAAAGTACTAGGTAAGTGCACTATTTAGAAGTAACCTCCAGCAAATCTCCTTGTTCGGCAAAAGAAACAGAAGCTTTATTCTCCGTAGCATTTCAATAAATTGCATACCTAGGCTAAATGCAAAACCCTTGACAACCTTCAGTAAAATGTTACGTGTTTGAGTGCCAAGTGATAGTGATGCCATATGGCTCCACTAAATGTAACATGGGAAAAATAACTGTGAATGTTCAAGTTTCACCTAGTCTTGCAACACAGTGAATGAGCCTCAAGATGATACTGAATAAAAGTAGAAAGCGTTAGTAGGATGTGATACTAAGAAGGCTTAAAGTGGCAAATGTGGTCATTTTGAAGTTTCAGGGAAAGGTCAAACAGTGATGTAGGAAGACCATTTATTCAACTCATGCTTTAATGAGGAGTAGATTACATAACTTTCAGGGTGATTTTTGCAAGTTCAAAATTTCATGTTTGTTATTTGGACACATGTATCTTAAAGATAGAAGGCAAAAAATACATGTGGAGAGGACACATATAATGTTTAAGTGTTGGTCTAATTCATTTTTTAAAAAGTATACAAAGGCATTTCTGAGTCAGCAGGTTTGTTTCCACAAGCTTTGTGATATTTCAAAAGTGTAATTTTCATTTAAAGAAAGCATTTCTCTTATAAAATATATCTTCATTCCTATGAAAACACCATTATTGGCAAGAGGGGATGCTGCCCTAGGAGTCTGCTTAGCACAATGCTCAAAAGCCAACTCTGAGCCTTCCAATAACTAAGCTGATTCTTTTCCTCTATGTGGCTCCTAACCTCTCATCCAAACCTTCCCAGCTCCCTTTCAATTCCTATTCCTTCCCCAAGGCCCATAGCTGTGAACAGGCTGGAAACCAGAAATCTGTCTTAACAGCAGTATTTCAGGAAGGAAACAAAATCCAATCAAGTCTTTCGTGAATCTGAATTGGAATGCCTCTTTCCTAAGGACTGCCTACAGTCTGAACTACAGGGATCCCTTTCTGGTCCACTCTACATTACTCTTCCCTGTTACTTAGCAGAAAAGGTGAATACAGATAAGCCATGTACTGGGACAAATTCACATTCAGGAAGTACTGGGAGAAGAAAGAAAAGGTACCCTAGTCAAAATAAAGCAGATCTGGGTACAGAAATTGAGAAGGGGTTAAATTGAACAGATTAAGTGTTTTCACAGTGACTAATCACTTGTCTTTTCGGTGGGAAGATGAAAGGAAAAGAGTTAAATTCCCACACATTTTCATGGCTTTATTGGTGTTTTAGGAGCACAGACTTTTGATTTGTAGGTTATGTTCTGCCCTGACATTTGTCTCCCTGCCCCAGGCAGAGGAAGCTTGGGTCTGTGTTACCCAACAGGATCCCAATTCCCGAAGTATTTCCCCCAGTGAGTTTGGTTTCACCTACCTTAGAAGTGGAGATGCAATGGGCCTGGTGGAGAGGAGCAAGCAAGATCCCACCATGAACCAAAAGCTTAAAGGGCCCGGTTTTTATTAGTGCCAATGGTCATGCACTCCTGAGGCCAGAAAGATTTCTTGGTTATATCGTCACCATGCGTTTCTGAGGTTTATCAAGAGTCTGTATCAGGGCCAAAGTATCCCCAGGTCCTAAAGTTCCCTTTGGCTTTAAGGCCTTCAGTCAGGAAAAACAAATGCAGAAGATTTTCAGGGGCCGGTGGACCCTGTTCCGTTCATATCCGACTGTTCTGGGGAGTGGTAAGTCACAGGGTCTATACTGAAGCTATTTTTAGTGAAACTAAATTCCTTCCCCAAGTTCTCCTGCTTCCAATTTGTTCTAAGTGTAGGAGACCAGCTGTGGGCAGATCATCTTACTGGACCAAGGCTCTGTCAAGGCGAAGGCACCAAAGCTGGGAGGTGGAGCAAAGCTCACAGTTTATGGTGGTTTGACCCCGTCTCACGTCTCACTATCTCCAGAGGAGGAGGATCCTTTGGAAAGTAGAATGTTACCACATCGGGTAGTGGGTATTCCTCTCCATTATGACAGAAACTTAATACATAGATGACATGAGAGAAAAAAAATGAGAAACTGGCAGCCCTTTCACTTTCTTTTCTCGCTCCTATAAACAACAACAACACACACACACACACACACACACACACACACACACACACACACACACATACACTTAACAGGTTCTGCAGAGCAAATCCACCTCTTGGCCAGATTTAATACTGACATCATCCCTGTGCCGAGCCAGGGATGACAGTATGAGGAAAATTTGTGTCTAGTCACTTTGCAGCTGTTCTTCGTTGTTCTAAGGGGCTGTTTTAGTGGGGAGGGAGATTCAGAGGAGTTGGAGTTTTTTTTTTTTTTTTTTTTTTTTTTTGGCTTCAGACTTTGGCCACAGGTGTTAATTCAGAAGGAGACAGCTCTCTGGGCTCCTGGGAGTGCTAATTGCCTTCTCAGATTCATCTAGGTTAGTGGCTTACAAAGTGTGGGCTGTGACCCATTAGACAGTAATGCAATCTATTTAGTAGGCTGTCATCCGCACTTAAAAAATGAAGAGAAATAAAATGATTAGAAGGAATACAATGAAACAGAATCAAGAATAGAAAATAATGCATTGCTTGCAATAAGGGTGACTTCCCTAAAACTCCTGTTTCTTCTAGGTGTGTGTGCCACATACAATGGCTTTCTTACTATTTCTAACAATACTATTTCACTTTTTTTTTGGGGGGGAACCATTAATCTGGAACATTGGGTAGAAAAGAATATGAATCCCCAGACCATCTTTAATTTCATAAATTTTACTTCTACTACTATAGCCCCTATTTTGGGAGAGTTTGTATGTATTAAATACTACTCTTTTTTCTTAGTCCTCTTTAACTATTTTCACAAAGGTAGGTTCATCTCTGTTTTATAGGAAAAAGAGCATATCAAGTTCAAGCACTTATTAAGAAAGAAGAGCTAGTGCATGGATCTATGTCTGCCTCTGAAGTATATATTCTTAATAACTTGAGACAACTTCTCTCTTTAATTGATTATTTACAAGGTTAAATTCATTAGTTACACAAATGTGAAAATATTCACAGTATTAATAGCTTTATATAAAAGATACAGGCTGGAGAGTTAACTCAGCTGTTAATAGCACATTCTGCTCTTGCGGAGGACCAAAGTTCTGTTCCCAGCATCCATGTCAGGTGTCTTCCAAACCACCTGTATTTCCAGCTCCAGGGATATCCAATTCTTCTGGCCTTAAAGGGCTAAAGGGCACACACACACACACACACACACAAATCATTTTTTAAAGGAGTAGACAATCTATAATAAAAGAAGATGAAATGTTTAGAAAACTAACATCAGATTCATAGAAACTTCCAGTAATCTCTTCATAAATGAAGTACATCATCTTGAATTTGCTGCCTACTTGAATGACAACCCCATGCCGCAAATCCAGCCTCAAGACTCTAAATAACACCTAAAGGATCAGCCAAAGGATCTCAAAGCTCTGTCTCATGATCTTGCCCCTCAAGTTGCTTCCATTCATTTCCACCAAGAAATCTTGTCCCAGGGCACATTTCGTTTTTGTCTTTTTATAGTTTGAGCTAAATCAGTTCAACCACTTTTTAGTTGATGAGAGAAAAAAATCGTAGTTATTCCACTTCCAAAATAAGCTCTTTTGGGTACACAGAAAGCTCAGAAAAGGCTGAAACTTTCAAACTTCCCACTTCACATATGGGAATGTCTAGGTCCTCATTACTTTTACATTTATTTTTTAAATACCTAGTGATTTGCGCATTTTGCAAACGCCTGTGTTCTGTTGTTTCTGTAATTCCCATGGCATACACTGTGTGCATGCCCAGTGTATTCTAGAACAGAAGCACTTGCCTCAACTAGTGCCACCAATTTGGAAAGTGTGGATGTGTGGAGGTGGGGAGGGTGTTAATAGAGGGAAATACAGACTATGGCCGCTTATGGAGCCTCTGCAGGAGTGCTGAATGGGTGAAAGAGGACTAAAAGGCAATTTCCTTTCTGTTTCCTGGTTCCTTGCATAACCCAGATCAGCAGGGAAAGCCTGCTGGCTTCATGATGGAATTCTCTTCAAACATGGGATGGCTGAAATTTGACCCACTGGCTATTACTTCCTCCGGTAAGTGGTTCCTGGCCCACATGTCAGAGCTTCTCTGATCTATTTAGAGTGAAAATTAATTGAATCACAAACATACATAACATCTCCAGGCAAAATGATTTCCATTTTCACCAGTGTCTTTACAAAGCACTAGGACCATGGGAACTGTGAGGAGTCCAGTCTAAATCTCAGTTCCCTACCTTGGAGCCTATGGTTTCTTGGCTGGGCTTCACTCTGAGGGAAAGTTATTCAACCCCACCTGCAGCCACATCCTTCCGAAGCTTTCAAAACAGGAACAGTTGTCTCAGTCCTCGCGTTCTACTGGCAATTCTATTTTTGCCAGGCTGGAATAGGATATATTACAATCTTGCTCTGGACTGAGCTGGGCTGACTTGTTTAAAGGGATCCTAGGTCCCAGCACTCCCCAGCCCAGGGCATGTTTTGGCCCATGACTGTTTCATTTGTCACCTTCATGGAAGCAGTATCTCAAGAACAAAGCAAAGGAGCTCTACTTCTTAACCTTACCTTTCTGTCTGAAACTTCTAGGAACAAATGACATTTAATAATAGAATCCCTCCTTTGTTATTTATAGCATCAATTGCTGAAAGCTGTTTTAGGCTTTTTTTTTTTTTTAATCCCAGCGTTTGTCACAACCTCCCTGGGAAATTGAACAGAAGGCAGTTACTAGAAGTTCCACTTTGCAGATGGGGAGATTGAGGGGTCAGTGCAAAGAGACTCCTTCAGGGATGGACAATGAGTGAAAAAGATCTGGGAAGAGATCCCATTAGTATGAGAGATGATGTTGTGTTCCTTTGCTCACCTGTTCATTACTATTTGCCTCATAGAAATCTGGCAATCTAGCCGGGCGTGGTCGTGGTGGCGTACGCCTTTAATCCCAGCACTTGGGAGGCAGAGGCAGGCGGATCTCTGTGAGTTTGAGGCCAGCCTGGTCTACAAAGCAAGTCCAGGACAGCCAGGGCTGTTACACAGAGAAACCCTGTCTCGAAAAACCAGAAGAAAAAAAAAAAAGAAATCTGGCAATCCTTTTGAGCCTCTCAGCTGTACACCTTGAATTCCAAGATGAATAAGCTAAAGTGTCCAGTATCTTTAACAAAGAAATGTCAAGGAAATAGAACAGGAAGGGTTAGGGTTATTAGTTATAAAAGACTTGAGAAATTGATCAGATACCTACAATGGGTGAATCCTGTTTGCATCAAAAATAAATTACACCAAATGTAAGAACACATATAAAAAGCAAGAGGGAGAATTTTATTGCTAATATTTATTTAATAGTTAAGGAACTGACAATTTTTAGATGTGATAATAACTATTATGTTAAAATTATTTCACCATTTAAAAACATATACCTGGTGGTTATAGGTGAAATAGTATGATTAGTGAGACTGAAATGAATGGATAAAATGTACAGATGAAACGGAATGCCCCTTGAGTTGATGATTGCTGCATCTAAATAATAAACACAAGTATTTTGTACTTAGCTCTTTAATCTTGTATGTACTTGAAATTTTCAATAATAGATGCATATCCTTATTTGTTTTAAAAATATTTTTACATTTTTATTTATTTTTACTTTATGTATGTGAGTGCTTTGCCTGCTTGTATGTCTCTCTACCATATGCATACCTGGTGCCTGCAGAGGCCAGAAGAGGGTGTGAGATCTTCAGAAACTAGAGTCATAGACAGTTGTGAGCTGTCATTTGAGTTTTGGGACTTGAACTTAGGTTCTGTGGGAGAGCAGCAAGTACTCTTAACCACTCTGGCATTTCTCTAACATCAATATACATTTCCATTTTTAAGTATGTGTATGCATGTGAGAATATGGTTTGTACATATGCAAGCAATATCCTCAGATGCCAGAAAAGAACATTGGATACCCAAAAGCTAGAGTTGTAGGCAGTTGTGACTCCCCAGATATGAAGGCTAGGAATCAAACTATGGTTGCTTCACTACCTGCTCTTAGCCACTGAGCCATCTCTCTACCCACCTTATTGTTGTTATTGTTGTTGCTTTTAAGAAGAGATATCATATTGTGCTTGCTCTCAAAGAATTCCCAGAGTCTACATTCCTTCAAACACTTTATGGACAACCATTGGTTATGAGCTCCGTTAAGAGCTACAACAGTCAAGGAACCTAAGACTCCTGTACATTTGTGTGGGTGGGTTCAGATAAATGTTAGCTGGCACACTGTCAAAATAATGGCAAGAGTAGCTCTGGCTTATGTGGGACCCTGTATCATTTCTCTTGTTATCATGAACTTACCAAATGATTAATGTCTGATGGACTGGAAGAGCCTTTAGAACCTAAGGTAGGGAAACTGAGTCTGAGAGGCTATAGTGAGCGCACAAAGCCACATAGTAAACAAATAGCAATATCCACAGTCAAAAATATGAAGCCATTGATTTCCTACACATGTTGTTCTCTTTCCACTCAACATACACACACATACACACACACACACACACACACACACACACACATGCCACACACATGCACGCACACCTCCTGTATTAAAATTCTATCCTCCAATACCTCAGAATGTGTTAAAGGTTAGATGCAGGATAAAAGTTAAAAGTTAGATGCAGTATAAAACTTGGAGAGAGAATTCATTCCACAAATATTCATTGTACCACAATACCTCAGAATGTGATAAAAGTTAGATGCAGGGATGCTGACATGTACAAGAATGCAAACAGACCCATACTTATCACACTGCACAAAACTTAATTCCAAGTGGATCAAAGACATTAACATACAGCCTGACACACTAACTCTAATAGAAGAGAAAGTGGGGAAAAGCCTCGAACTCATCACACAGGTAACAACTTCCTGAACAGAACACCAACAGCTCAGGCTCTAAGACCAACAATCAATAAATGGGAACTCATGAAACTGAAAAGCTTCTGTAAGGAAAAAAACACTGTCATTCGAACAAAACAGCAACCTACAGATTGGGAAAAGATCTTCACCAACCCCACATCTGACAGAGGGCTAATATCCATAGTTTACAAAGAACTCAAGAAATTAAATGCCAAGAAACCAAAAAATCCAATCAAAAAATGGGGAACAGAGCAAAACAGAGAATTCACAAAGGAGGAATCCCTAATAGCTGAGAGACACTTGAAGAAATGCTCAGCATCCTTAATCATCAGAGCAATGCAACTCAAGACTACTCTGAGATTCCATCTCACACCTGTCAGAATGGCTAAGATCAAAAACTCAAATGACAGCACATGCTGGCGAGGGTGTGGAGAAAGGGGAACCCTCCTCCATTGCTGGTGGGAATGCAGGCTTGTGCAACCACTATGGAAATCAGTCTGGCGATAGCTTCGAAAACTTGGAATAGCTCTACCTCAAGAACCAGCCATACCACTTCTAGGTATACATCCAATTGAGTCCACAACGAATCACAAGGAAGCTTCCTCATCTATGTTCATAGCAGCCTTATTTGTAATAGCTAGAAACTGGAAACAACCCAGATGTCCCTCAACCAAGTAATGGATAAAAAACAAAACAAAACAAAAAAACAAACAAAAACAAAACAAAACTGTGGTACAGCTACACAATGGAATACTACCCAGCCATCAAAAACAATGAAATTATGCAATTTGCAGCCAAATGGATGGAACCAGAGAAGCTCATCCTGAGTGAGCTAACCCAGACTCAGAAGGATGTGCATGGCATCTATTCACTTATAGTCGGATTTTAGCCATATAGTACAGGATATCTATACCACAACCAACGCACCAAAGGGAACATGGACATAGACTTTTTCTTTTTCTCAATGAGACACTTTTCCCTAATGGTGCTCCCTTGTAGGTCCCCAGTGTATGAGGAGGTTCTTGGCCCTCATATGACTGCTGAACTGGGGCGGGGGGGACTGTTATGTAGGGACACTCCACTCCAGAGAAGTGGGATGGAAGGGATAGGGGGTAGAGGGTGGGAGGGCGGGACTGGGAGGGGTGGAAGGAGGACACTCTGATGGTGATATAACCTGAAGCAATAAATAAATAAATTAAAAAAAGAAGAAGAATGTGGGAAATCTTGTTGGCAATAGAAAATGTCATAAAATATTCAACAATTTGTAGAATCAGCTTTTTTTTTCAAGTTACTATGATTTTTTTAATTAATAATGTTGGGGTTACACGAAAAAAGTTAGATGCAGGATAAAAGTTGGAGAGAGAATTCATTCCACAAATATTCATTGTACCCCTTTGAAGTAGCAAACTCTTTTTAGGGTACCATATAGCTATAATGGTAACCTTTCATAAACACTGTCCTGATACTGGCTAGTCATGAAGATAGCATGCTCATTTGCAGCTACAGTATGTAAACAAATACTGAGAAAACTGAAAGAAGTAGTGATAAAGTACCAGTGGAGTTCAAAACAGAAGCAAAGCACATTAGAGAAGAGTAAACTCAAAGGTTATCAGTTAAGATGTCTTTAAAAGAAATTGTTGTTGAAGTCCAGCTTTAATCCATTGTGATCTGATAATATCCAAGGGGTTATTTCAATCTTCTTGAATCTGTGGAGGCTTGCTTTATGACTGACTCTATGGTCAATTTTGGAGAAGGTTTCGTGAGGTGCTGAGAAAAAATATATTCTTTTCTGTTTGGGTGAAATGTTCCATAGATTTGTTAGATCCATTTGATTCAAAATGTCTGATAGTTTCATTATTTCTCTGTTTACTTTCTGTCTTGATGACCTTTCCATTGGTGAGAGTGGGGTGGTGAAGTCTCCCACTATTAAGGTGTGGGATTCGGTGTGGGATTTAACCATTAGTAATTTTTCTTTTATTATTGTGGATGCCTTTGCATTTGGGACATAGTTATTCAAAATTGAGATGTCATTTGTTGGATTTTTCCTTTGATGAATATGATGTGTCTTTCTTCATCTCTTTCGAATAATTTTTGTTGAAAGTCTATTTTATTTGATATTAGAATGGCTACTCCTGCTGGTTTCTTGGGTCCATTTGCTTGGAAAACCTTTCTCCAGCCCTTTACTCTGATAGGTAATGCCTACTTTCTTTGTTGCTGAGGTCTGTTTCTTGTATCCAGCAGAATGGTGGATCCTATTTTCACATCCATTCCATTAGCCTGTGTCTTTTTATTGGGAAAGTGAGTCCATTGATGTTGAGAGATATTAATAACCAATGATTATTGATTCTTGTTTTTTTTTAAGCTGGTGGTGGTAGTGTGTATGTATCTTTCCCTTCCTTTTGGTTTTGCTTGTGTGAAATTATTTATTTCCTGTGTTTTCTTGGGTATAGTTACCCTCCTTGTGTTGGAGTTTTTCTTCTAGTATCTTCTGTAGGGCTGGATTAATGGAAAGATATTGTTTAAATTTGGTTTTGACATGGAATATCTTGTTTTCTCCATCTATGGTGATTAAAAGTTTTGCTGGGTATAGTAATCTGGGTTGGCATCTGTGATCTCTTAGAAACTGCAAGATATCTGCCCAGGCTCTTTTGGCTTTTAAAGTCTCTGCGGAGAAGTCTGGTATAATTCTAATAGGTCTGTCTTTATATGTTACTTGGCCCTTATCCCTTGTGGTTTTTAATTCTTTCTTTGTTCTGTACATTAATGTTTGATTATTATGTGGCAGGTGGATTTTCTTTTTTGGCTCAATCTATTTGGTGTTCTGTAAGCTTCTTGTATGTTTATAGGCATCTCTTTTTTTTAAGTCTTGGGAGTTTGTTAGGTATTAAACAATACTCTGGTCCTTTTTCTTAGTCCTCTTTAACTATTTTCACAATTATAGGTTCAGCACTTATAAGTGGATATTAGCCATAAAGTGCGGGATTACCATGATACAATCCATAGACTCACAGAAGCTAAATAACGAGGGCCCAAGGAAGGATGCTTGAATCTCTCTCAAAAGGGAGAAAAATCCATGTGAAGTAGATGGAGGAATGGAACTGGGGAAAGAGGGCTTGGAGAGGGGGATGGGGAGATCAGGTGTAAGAGGCATCTCTAGGACATGCTAGAGACATGGGATGGAGGAGGCTCTAGGGAGTCTGTGAGGGTGACCGTAGCTGAGATTCTAAGCAGCTGCGGATATGGTGCCTGAAGTGGCCACCTTCCATAACCAGATAGGACTCCCAGTGAAGGGATAAGGACACCAACTCACTCACAAAACATTCAATCAAAAATTTGTCCTGCCTAAAAGATGTACAGGGACAAAGAGCAGAGATTGAGGGAATGGCCAACCAATGACTGACCCAACTTGAGACCCATTCCATGGATGAGAACCAATTTCTGAAACTATTAAAGATGCTCTGTTATGATTGCAGACAGAAGCCTAGCATAATTGTACTTTGAGAGGCTCCACCTAGCAGTGGATCAAAACAGATGCAGAAATACACACCACACATTACACGGAGATCAGGGAGTCTTGTGGAAGAGTTGGAAAAGGATTAAGAGATCCTGGAGGGGACAGGGACTCCACAAGAAGACCAACAGAGTCAAATAAGCTGCGCCCTTGGAAACTCACAGAGACTGAACCACCAACCAAAGACCATGCATGGGATGGACCTAGACCCTCTACACATATGTAACAGTTGTGTGGCTTGGTTTTCATGTAGGACTCCTAACAGAAGGAGCAAGAGCTATTTCTGACTCTGTAGTTTGCCTTTACATCCACCCCTTTCCCGAAACTGGGCAGCCTTGTCTAGCCCCAACAGGAGAAGCTGTACCTAGTCCTATTGCAAGTTGATATGCAAAGGCTAGCTGATATCCAGGGGAGGCCTCCCCCTTTTTTAGGAGAAAGGAAGAAGAGGGGGCTGAATGGGAGAGGAGGGGAGAGGAAGGGATTAGGAGAAGAGAAGGAAAGGGAAGCTGTGATCAGGATGTAAGGTAAATACAAAAATAATTTTTAAAAAATGAGTAAAAATGGAATGCTATATCAGAAAGGGACACTCAAAGTAGAACAAACATCATAAGTATGGTAGTGATAGGAAAAGCAGACTCTAGTGGGAACAGTATACTAGTTAAAAGGCAGCTGTAGAGGAGAGATAGAAATGGCCTAAATTAGGATAAAGGCAGAAGACCTGAGAAGAATGTAGTCTTTGGATTCAATGAATTCCATGGCATTCTCCTTCAGCTTTGGAGCTACAGAAGCAAACAGAATAGAAGTCATATGATCTAGTCCACTAATAAGACTAGGTCAAGGTGCCCCAGTTCTGTGCCAAACCCCTACTAGACCATAATCAAAACCCACAAACTCAAACAAGGGAAAATCTAAGGTCATTACTCTTGTGAAACTTGAGATAGCAGTGTTGTGGATAGAAAGTATCAGCTAAGTGATCATTTCATTTGATTCCACTTTTAAAATGCTAACAAAGGATCTATAAGGGGATGTTGAGGAGGTATGAGACAGAGAAACCACCTTCCTCTGATCACTCATAGAAAAAGTGTCTCTAAAGGAAATTATAGGAAAGGATATTGAGATTAGAAGTTACAGGAATTTGATAGCAGAGGAGTGAGGGTTCAAAGAAGTCTCTCAAGTAAAAAGAAGGCTCTGAATTGGGAAAATATATTGAGAAAAAGTCATTGTGATTATAATACATAGAGCTAAGAAGAACACAGCCTGGCATTATGTTATAAGAACAGAGAGGCAACAGACTATACATGGCCTTATGGATCACATTAAGGAATGAGTATATTATCCCCTGAAGCAATCAAAAGTCATTTAAGTGTTCTAAACTGGAGGTTTGAATGTTAAGATTTGCATCTTGAAACATATTGCTGGCAATATTATGGAACTTAACTGGCAGATATAGGAGCAGGAGTAAGGGTCTAACTGTCCATCTATTACAGAGAATAACATATGAGTCAACAGGGGGTTTGGGGGGGCTGTAGTGATGATTCAGCAGTTAAGAATGTTTTTACTCTTCCAGAACACTAGAGTTTGCTTCCTAGTACTCACGATGGGTAGCTCACAACTGTGTCTCTAGCTCCAGGTAATCTGATATTTTCTTCTGATTTTCATGGGCACATGCACTTACACACACACACACACACACACACACACACACACACACACACACACACAGAGAGAGAGAGAGAGAGAGAGAGAGAGAGAGAGAGAGAGAGAGAGAGAGACCCACACAAATAAATCAGTAAAAAAGTCAGCAGTGGTCTGCAAAAGCTTATGTATAACTAATATTTTATAAACTCTGTGAACAAATACTCAATAGGAATAATTTATGAGAAAATAGATTTATCTTAACTCTCTGTTTTGGAAGCTTTAGTCTATGGTTGCTTATCCAAACTTAATTGGGCAGAACATAGTATCAGGACCATGTGACAGGGGAGGGTTGTTCACTTCAAAGCAGAGAAACAGAGGTAGGAAAAGGTATTAACAGAGCCCTAAATGCCTGTCACCTAGTACCCTAGTTACTCATGAAGTTTCAGTATCCTCCTAAAATAGCACCAAGAACTCACCAAATATCCCAATATGGGGAAGATTTAATCTTCAACCATAGCAAGGTAATAAAATGAATATGAAATATAAAGAAGTCAGGGGTGATTAGTAGGGTTCTGACCACAGAAGCTTAACAGCAGAAGTGGAAGTTGGGACAAATATATTCAGGAAGAGAATAAAGATAATGAGGTTACTTTGGCATCTGGTAGATACTCAGTGCTTGCTGGCAGTACTACCATTTCTAGGCCAAATAAACAAACAACCTGGGGAATCATGGCACTCCCTTCTTTGTTGCTGTTCTTGTCACCTGCATTTGGTATCTGGGCTTCCTGGGAACTCTCTTCTTGAAGAGTTTCTTATCAGTGGACTTTGAGAAATGAGTCCATTCCCTAAGCAGAGTGACAAAGGCAAGAAGACTGCATCAGTCTGAGAGTCCTAAGAAAGACCATAGGGTCACTGCCACATCTTACTTGTTCCTGGAGAGATTTACTTTCCAAACATGAATTCATTTGTTCTTTACAACGGCTATGCTGTGATGAAGATAGGAAATGAAAGAGTTGACACATATGCAGGCTAAGGCCAGAGAAATGAAGCAGCATGCCCAGTCACTCAGGAAATGAGTTCACCTGGGACTGACTTTTTTGTTCATCTTTCTCTATCTTCCCTTTTCAGTGATTGTAGCACTAGTGTATGGCTTGACACAGAGAAAGGACATAACAAGAACATAATGCAAGATATATAATTCATCATAATTAAACACAGGAAACAGCATTTTCCTACAGTTCTTTAAATATTGTTCCTATATAAATCTATCTTGATAACTTTTCTGCTGTCTCATATATATATATATATATATATATATATATATATATAATTTCCAAAGTGCCAAGTGTAGTAAATCATGAACTCTAGTCTTTTAGAAGCCACACGATGTTTATTCCAAGGTAATTTAATCAAGGGAAGTGCCCTGGATAGGCAAGGAGATTGTCATCTTGGAAAATAAAATTTGCAAAGGAAGCAGTACACCCTCATTCCAGAAGCCTGTATCAGCAACAGAATTTGGAATGCTAGAGATGGGGGCATCAGGTTAAGGGGACCCAGGTAGGAGGAAAGTAGTGGTTTTGTTGAAACAATCCAATGAAGGAGGAGGAAGAGGAGAACAGGGAAAGAAAATCAAGTCAACTTAAGTCCTTCAGGATACGACCTGCCTGTGCTTAGGGTACCCTAAGTGCCACTTGGCACTTTGGAAATTATATATATATATGAGACAGCAGAAAAGTTATCAAGATAGATTTATATAGGAACAATATTTAAAGAACTGTAGGAAATGCTGTTTCCTGTGTTTAACAGATTTTTGAGAATTAATGCTTGGTGAGCAAGAAGTAAAGACTTTGGATCTCACAATATATCTTTAGGATTTTTTATTGTAAATGAGAAAACCTAAACTTTAATAGCACAGTTGGTTCCTCTACTAGACTGACCATGGCTCTGATACCTTAATACGTATATATTTAGTGGAAAGAAATCTCTTTCCCAATCATTGCAATAAAAACTCCAGAACTGACTAGAGCAGCAGTGGGTAGGGGAGGGGCTCACAAGGTTCATACCCATAGCTGTAGAACTCTTGGTGACTAGTGGCTGCTAAGGGACACAGAGTCAAAGTCCTTTGAATACGGCCCCTGACAATGCCCATGATCTAGTGGATGACCATAAAACCATGTACACAGTGGCAGCACTAAATGGATTCAATAGGTTTTTCAAAGTAAGGAAAAGTAAATGGGTGTGTTGGAAAGATGGCTCAGCTCTAGCACTTGTTTCTCACAGAGGACCCAGATTTAGTTCCAACAGCCACATGATAGCTAACAACTGCCTGTAATTCCAGTACCAGAGGACCCAATACCCTTTTCTGGTCCCTGGTGCACAGGCAATACATGTAGGCAAAATATTTATGCTCATAAAATAAAAAGAAACAAATCTTTACAAAACAAGTGGACATGAAGTTGGGAAGGGAAAGTGGTAGGTAGGGGTAATGGGAATAATTGGAAGAAATTGAGTGAGAAGTAGATTTTTTAAAAATACATCATATTTGTGTATGAAATTCTCAAACAATAAATTCTCGAATTGAGTCTCATTAGACTGATGAAGTCATTAGCTTATTTTCATTAAATTTTTGTAGCCAGGAGATCAGTACTTAGCCCTGGTTGACCTGGAATTAACTATGTCAATCATGTTGTCCTCAAACTGACAACAATCTACTTGCCTCTGCCTCCCAAATGCTGGGATTAAAAGTGTGCACCACCTTAAAGTTTTTAACATAATATTTTTAACAATTCTTTGGGAATTTCATACAAAGTATTTTGATGTTATTCATCCCATTCCTCCCCCATTTTCTTTCCCTCACCTCCATACCATGCCCCTGACTTCATGTCTTCTTCTTAAAATATAATTAGTCTACCAATTAGAGAGAAAGGAGGCACAAATAACAAGGATGCTTGACAAAGCCCTGATGAATTAATTGTATTACTTTATATGTACCTAAAATTATATCACACACACACACACACACCAAAAATGAAGTTATGCCATGAGCCGATAATGGTCCCCACAAAAGCCATGGGATTATGTAACAAAAAATTCTAGTATCAGGCATGAGAAACCTCCATTTGAGTAGATGATCAGGGTAATCCAAGTGACTCCCCAAACAAAATAGCCTATTGCTGTTCCCCTTAGTTGCCTCTCAGAGGTTGAAGGTAAGTTCTTATTGCTGAAGACACCACACACTTAGGACACAGGACTCAGATAATTTGAACTAGATCTAACTTGAAAGCTTCCTTCCTCCAGGATAACTTTAATAGTACCAGAAAATACTTTGTAAGCTGACAAAGGAGGGAAGCAATCAATAGCCCTATCCATCCGTGATGCCTATGACCTATAAAAATGGCCAGCATGGCAAATCATCTCTAAAGGCATTACAGTGGCATTAATATCTTGGGGTAATCAACATATGTGTAGTTGGACTTAAGGCCTACATGATAGGAAGGAAATCAATATGGTACTAGGAAGTTAGCCAACTACCTGGAACAGTGATGCCATGAATCTTAGAAGAGAACCCACTACCAGCATTTTACTGAACTAGCATAATTCCTAACTGTATTCTAAACCTTATCCTTACACCCGGAGATAAGTGTAGCTCTCCCCTCTTCACAACAAATGGAGATTATTATACAGAAAACCACAGCTGGTCATAATGCAGAGATAAATGCATTGTAGAGGGGTCAAGCCTCAGTGCATGCATCTCTAGCACAACTGTCACATTTAAGGCTCAAGGAACATCATGGGAAAGGGGACAGAAAAATTGGAAGTGCCAAAGGATCAAGAAGTCTGCTATGAGAATATGTCTCCTAAAAATAACAGGGAAGCTACACTCCTGATACCTCAACAATATGGCTGCCTAAATGGGACCTGGGACAATGGCAATATCAATAGTCATGCTAATGTGGAAGAAGGAAATCTCTCAGCCTCCCACTCCTAGACAAAAAAGCCTCAGGCAACCAACAACTCCCTAGAGAGGATAAATTAGCCTCTAATTGGTGGTCCAGTACAAAATGGTCATCCTTGAAATCATACCACATGCCACATTAAATGAATTCAGTGGGTTGTATTTATATATTTATACTTGTTTGTGTGTGAGTTATGTGTATATGTGAGTGTGAGCTTATGTGTGAGAGTGTATGTGGTGTGTGTCTGTGTGTGTGTGTGTGTGTGTGTGTGTGTGTGTGTGTGTGT
>CAJQZJ010000892.1:160668-170796 GCA_907164525.1 Lophiomys imhausi | reverse complement strand
ACACACACACACACACACACACACACACACAGTGTTAGCCATTATTAATCCAAATGCGGCAATATCAGTTATAACATCTTTCTCCATATTCCAAAAGGGAGAAGAGGAAAGGAGAAAGCAGAAAAAGGACAGGGATGGGGAGAAGAAGCAGAAGTCTCATGAGGACAGAGGGCACACAGTGGGCAGGGAATTCTGTTTTCACAATGGGATAGAAGACACCTCTTCCGCCCTGTGAATTGCTCTCTGGATAGTTTTGTAGGCTTTTTTTCCCCTCTGTTTACCACCTTTTTGTTAAAAACAAGTTTGTAAAGTGAACCTAAGACTTTTTTGTCCAAGGCTACAGTTTACCATACATAAAGTATAATCTTTGTGGATAAGTGTATTGAACAGGCTAGGAAATATTGACTACCCAAGAATCTGCTGACCTAGTACCTACCATTAGTGGGGAGTATCAAGTCCATATTTTCTACCATAAATCAGAAGTGCTGATCATATTTGTATAAGTATGATCACACTTGTATAAGGAATTATAGTGCTCAGTTTTCCCACACAAGAATATCATTAAACAGAAATAGGATGCAGAAGAGAAGACTGATTAAAAGGGTGGAAGAGATGGCTCAGCAATTAAGAACACTTACAGAGGACCTGGGTTCAGTTTCCAGCATACATTTGGTGGCTCACAACTTGCAAGTCTAGTTTCAGAGAATTCAATGCTTTCTTCTGAACTCTGCAAGCATCTGTACACATATGGCACACATACAAACACTCAGCCACTCACGTGTGTACACACACACACACAGACACCTACATGCACACATATACACACACACTAAGATGATAGATAGATGCATAGATACATAGATATATAGATGAATAGATAGATATAGATAATACACACGCAAACTATATTTAAATGAAACAGCTATATTTAGGACATTGATGCTCTAAAACCATATAAACAATAGCAGTATCTCTGGTTAACTGATAAAATCTGGGTATGTATTAACAGAGAAGAAAACTCTAGGTTATTATTGTTGGTGTGAATTCAGAAACAAATATGTATGTGCAAAGTCAATCTTCTTTCCTCTAATGATTACTTTAATGCTTAGCCCTCTTATTTTTATAGAAAATATAACTCACTAACTCAAAGTAAACTGTCAGTTATGGGTTTTATCCTAGGCTCTTTGAAGTAAATATCTAACTTGTAATGTTTATTCTTTTCTTATTTATTTCAAGGATTGTAGGTTACTTAGAATCTAAACGACTATGGCTTGCTTCCTGTCTTTAATTTTTTTAGATGTATTTATTTTATTTTGTGTTTATGAGTATGTTGCCTGTGTGTATGTGTACCAATAATGTACATAGCTGGCACCAACCTAGTTACAGATAGTATGAACCACCATGTGCGTGCTGTGGAACTGAACTTGAGCCCACTGCTAGATCGGCAAGTACTCTCAACCACTGAGACAACTCTTCAGCTATATTTCATGTCCTTAATGAGTTTAAGTTCTAGGATGATAGCCACTGTCCATTTCATGCATTCTGTCTATTCTTTAGTAGATTGTGTATCACTGAGAAAGTGGCCAGTTCCCACTCTAATCTTTGTTTACCTGGCCTCTACAAATGGTTTGCCTCATCCTATGTGCATGTGCAGCTTTCCCAAAGCCACTGGCATATTTATAAGCAACATCACAGTGTCAAAGTAGCAACGAGGTACTTGCTTGTTTTGAGGGATGAAAGTAGATCTCTCTACTGCTCAAAGAATGTCTTTGGATCAAGATGCATCTATATTCACAGCAAAAAAAAAAAACCTCTGGGTGAAATTCTGAGGGGAAAGAAGGTAAGGCACAGGTTGATTCTCTGCCTTCTTGTCTTAGCAAAATTAATCTGGACTATTCTGACTAGCTCTCCAGAAGAGAAGTGATCACAGAGGGATCTGAGATCAGAGTTTTAGAAACTGAGAAATGTGTATGGAGGTGACATCAACCTACAGGAATATACAACAGTCAGAGGAAATGGCTGGAAGGTTAATGGATTTTGGGATCTAGCCAAGCTCTATGTTAACATTCAAGGGTCAATGAAGCCTTATTTCCTCAATAACCAACTAGAGTTATTTCTTTTATTTTTATCTTTTTATACCTTTTAGCACTAGTTAAAATCAGTAATGTTGGTATTTCAGGGAAATGTCTCCTCAGAAAGTAAAAGTTGATGTAAGGTGATCTTTACACATTCTCTCAGGAGGCTTGATTATTGAAGCCTCCCAAGAGTCTCATTAACTAATGCCATAACGATGACAGTCCTGGCATAGGTCCTTTCCATTAGTTTAGAGCCACTTATCTGTTCAAAGTATAAAAATATATTTCTTGTGAGTTCAACCAACAAAGTTTTAAATCAGATGCATACACATATTAATAAAAGGATGACATTATTTGATATGGGCAATGGCTGCTAGAGCAATGTCCCAAGAAAGATTACATGCAAAATTCACCTGACAGCAATTTGACCACAAGTGCAAACATGTTCGAGGGTACATGCTACCAGATTACCCAGGTTCAAGTTCCAGCACCCCCATGGTAGCTCATAACCATCCATAACTCAAATTTCAGGGGATCTAATACTCTTTTCTAGCCTCTCTAGGCAGAAGTCACACAAATGTTGCACAAACATACACGCAGGTAAAATATTCATGCATATACAATACAAATAAAAACTGCAATATGAAGCTTGTTTGTGCACAGACATTTATTTCAATTACATGCCTGGGAATTTATAATAATTGATTTGAGGTATATATTGTTATTTCGATTGCGGTTTAATAGGAAACAATGAAATGTTGATTCTACTCTAGCAAGAAGAAAAGGGTGAATCATTTAAAAAATAATTCTTAAATCCGTCAGAAATATGATATCATAAGATAACCTAATTAGACGAACTCTAGAATAAGCAACCCCTCAAAGGAGACAGATATATTTCATGTTTGTGAAGGCAGAGGAAAACACTATGGTGTCACACATGTAGTTAAAAATAAATCATTAGACACTGCTGAAGTGGCTCAGGGGTTAAGAGCATGGGCTGCTCTTCTAGAGGACTCTCGTGTGATCACCAGCATCCACATGGTTTCTCAGAATTATCTGTATATACACATATAAAGAATCCAGTGCCCCTTCGGCTTCCATGGACACCAGGCACACACATGGTGCACAGACATACATGCAGAAAAAATACCCACACACATAAAATAAATACATATTTTAAAAAATCATGTTATCATTTCAATTATTTCTTAATGATCAAGTGTGCATTAGCATTCACCATCACAGAAGTCACTAGAAAGAGTAAAGGAAGGGCAAACAAGTGTGGAGAACTTCCCTTTGTCACAGATACAAGGACAGGAAAAGGTGAATGTCATCCTCCAAGGTACCAGAACTAAATCACATTAGTTTCCTCAAGTCTTTCCAACTTGAAAGTTTTGAAGTTTCCTGAAAGGAAATGGGAGCAAGTCTGTTGTCCCAATTTATAGATGAAATGCATTGTTTCAGGAGGACAGGTAGAAAAATTGTTTTCCTGAAAAATGGGCAGGGATCCATTTCAGTCTCAGAATCCTCCAAGTTCCCTATCAGCTAGGAGAGGGGAAAGGAATTCTTATACTGCATCAGTTATAAACACAAAATAAAATGTTTCACAGGGAAGAATGGTTAAGACCACTGAACTCAGAGAAATGAAGGAAGAAGTGGGGGTGCATATATACTTGTGTTGTTTTGGGCATACATGTGAAAGTAAGAAGTGAATGTCAGGCTCCTTCATTAATAACATCACTTTATTGTTTTGAGACAATATCTCCAACTGAAACTAGAGCTTGCCTATTGGCTAGACTGATGGGCCAACAAGCCCCAAACATCCTTCAGTCTCTGCCCATTCAGCGTTGGAATTACAGGTGCATGCTATTATGCCTGGGATTTCACATGGATTCTGTGAATCTGAATACAGTGTGAAGATGCTTCTATGGCAAGCACTTTACTGCTTGAGCATCTCTCTAGCCCCATGAATGCCATTTTGATGTAGTCTTGGCTGTCAGTATGCACAGAGCAAAGAAGAGTGTAAAGATCAATTTTTTTTCTTGCGACATGCAGCTTGACGAAAAGAGCATAATTACAGCATTCTGCACCTTGGATATTTATTTGTTCTGGAGTAGATACTGTAATCCAAGTTCCCAGACCTGTCCTTTTTAGTTCTGTGAAATGCTTTATTTCTGGAACCATTTGACATTTTGACCTTGTTCTTGGGTATTGGCACAGGAGGTTTCTTCACCTTGACTGTGTTGTTGACTGCATGCTTGAAAACCTCATTTTAATCCAGCTTTGACTTGTATTTGGAATAGAAGATTGTTTTAGGTTTCATTTTTATTTTAGCTTATCTTTTAGAAAAGATTTATTTATTTTTATATGTATAGTGTTTTACATACATATGTCTGTGTACCATGTCCATGTAGTGCCCACAGACACCAGAAAGAGGGCATCAGGTCTCCTGAGAGTGCAGTGACAGATGGCTATGACTGGGCATGTGGATAGGGAATTGAACCTGCGTCCTCTGGAGGAGCAATCAGTTTTCTTAACCACTGAGATATCTCTACAGTCCCAATCTCAGTATATCTTGATCAGAAGTTCCTTTGGCTTGGTATTTGTGGAAATTGAAATATTAGTAAGCATGCGAATGACATGATTGAATTTATATAAATGATTTCATATGCTTTATGCTTCACCAAAGTTGTATTACTCATATGAAGTTATAGTTTATGCTTAATTTGCTTTGCAGAATTTTCCCTCTGCAAAACTGTAGATTAATTACAGTGCACATTTTATTCAGCATTAAAAATTTCTTCAAAGCTTCTTCAAAGACCACTCAAATATGGCATGTGTCACAACATTCAGAAAGAGCTGATGAGGCATGCTTAGCCACTTCCACTCATGTGGTTCTCCTGTGATGGTTTCTAAACTCTGTAGTATTTTCGCTAAAATGTCTCTATAGTGTTTTCAGTTTCTGGATTTTCACCTATAAAGTTTTCAGAAATATCTCATCATGTTGCTCAAAAAAAAAAAAAAAACAAAAACAAAAAAAAAAAAAACTGAAGTTGGTTTTGTATTGAAGCCTGATCCCTTTGTTACAAAAGAAACCAAGATGTTTTGGCTGTAAATTCAGAGGCTATATTTTATCCAAAGTATCCAATACAATCCCAAACTGGTTATTTTGTGGAGATCTTTGTTGTTTTATAGAAAGATTTATTTTTGTCAATTTTGATGCTCCTCTTTTTCCCTTGAGACATCATTTTTCCTCTGCCCATAGAAGAGGGCCCAGTAACAAATTCATTTTGTCTTTGGCTTAACCAGAATCACTTTCTTGTATTGCATACTTCTCAGCAATATTTGTCAGATTAGTAGACAATATATGCTCTAAATCAATAACCACCAGAAAAATAAAATTGAATGATTAAAAACTCACAAAAAACAAGTACTGTAGTCAACAGGGCTACAATCACCTCATCTGTCACACAAAGCCTTATATTGTTGCTGACGTGTGCTTCTCAGATGATAAACTCCTACTGTCATACAATTTAGACAATTTATATTCATCCAGGACTCATTGTTTCCTCGGGTGACAAGAGAACCATATAGTGTAGCCTGTAATCATATTCATTTTAAAGGTGGTCATCCTTATTGAGACCAAGAGTAGAGAACTAGCCAGGCATTTTAGTGCACGCCTTTAATCTCAGCACTGAGGAGGCAAGGCCAGTGGATCTCTTTGAGTTGGAGTCCAGCCTGGTCTGCAGAGAAGGTTTCAGGCACTCTAGGGTTACATAGCAAGACTCTATCTCAAACCCCCCCCACACACACACACAAAAAAAAAAAGAACAGAGAAGGAGAGAGGGAGTTGGAGGAAGTTAGAGAAGACAATTGGACATCCATCATAAGAAACATGCTCCCCCTACAAAGAACATGAAATAGAGAATGGAAATTTGCAAACTAAGACCTGATCTTAATAGGCAATAGCTTACTTTTACTCATAGTTACCCTATGTTTTGTGTGTTTTGTTTGAAGTATTCCCTAGCTTGAATACAAAGAAACTGAAACTGTACATTTTTAAATTTGTCTTTCAGGTTATGTAGTTAATAATTCCAGAGCTGGAATTTAAACATAGAATTCTGCTGCATGTGGTGGTGCACACCCTTAATCTCAGTACTTCGGAGGTAGAGGTAAGCAGATCTCTGTGAGATCAAGGCGAGCCTAGTCTACATACTGAGTTCCAGGACAGGCAGGGATATGTAGAGAGACCCCATCTCAAAACCAACCAAACAAATAAAAAACAAGCAAACAACAACAGAATCCATGGACAACTGACTCGACCAGAATTTCTAACCCTTGTGTTATGTTGTAAATGAAATGGAGATTCTAATACTTAATCCAGAAGATTATTGGATAATTATCATCAAACTCAATAATACAATGCATTATTACTTAGCATGAGAACATGGCATCTATTATAAGTAAGTAAACAGTGATATTTTCCCAGTCACATTACTGTAGTAGATTCATTAAGACATCTTTAAAATGTTTACTTGTATTTTTTTATGTGTATGAATGTTTTGTATATATATATATACACACACACACATATATATACATACACAAGTATACACATATTGTACAACACTTGTATGTCTTGTGCCTGAGGAGACCAGAAGAAGGCATTGACTCAGCTGGAACAGGAGTTATGGATGGTTGTGAGCCATCATATAGGTGCCGGGAACTGAACCTGGATAATCTGCAAGAGCAACAGTGTTCTCCAACACCCTCATTAAGTTACCTTAATCATGCATGGATTCTATTTTCTTAGGTATTTAACAACAAAACTGCCAGTTTGTCAGATTATACCAATAATTATTGAGTTCTTACTATATGCCAACACAGTGCTCAATGCTTTGCACGTAGCATGAATCAGCATGACATCCCTCTAACAAAGATATTGGCACTACCCCTACTTTTATGGAACAGGAGATGGAGACCAAGAGAAGTTAAATATATTTTCCAAGGTTTTCTGATCCTTGTGGAGTTTCAGTAACTTGAATTCAGAGTTGCTGGTTTATCTAGATTAGCTTATTTTTCAGCATTTGATTTTCCACTCAAATCCATTCTCAAAAGCCTATGACATGGATCTGTTTTCTTTTCAAAGCCAATGACTAACCAATGGGTAGTGCTGTCTAAAATCATTTAAAAGAGAGGAGGGTAAGTGACTTTGAGAAAAGTCTTAGTTGGCTAGTCAGAACTTGATTTCTGTTCAGGAATATTTTAACATAATAGTAGTTTCAAGATGTAAATTAGTGATATTTCCCAAAGCAAACAGTAAAAGTAAAACATAAATTATGTTTCCTAGCAGTATCTGAATAATGCATGTGCATGATATGAATTCTTACTGATATTTTAAATTTCAAATGGAAATGTGATCACTTATATTATTGTTTGATTAAAACTGTTGAAATTAGTGGTGTATCATATTACACGAAATGCAAGGAAAAAGATAAAGCTCCAAAAGGCAAATTATATATGAATGTGTGGTGGTTTGAATAAGAAATATTGCCATCAGCTCGTATGTTTGAGCTCTTGGTCCATATTGATGGCACTTTGGAAAAGGTTATAAAATTTAAAAGGTAAAGAGTCTTACTGGAGGAAGTATGTCACTGAGGGTGGGCTTTGAAATTTTATTGTCTATCTCCACTTCCCTACTTGATCAACACTATGCTTCTTGAGTGAGTGGAATGTGACCACCCTGTTTGTCTAACTTCATGTGAACTACCCAGAAGCCAGCAAGGCCAGTATACAATATGAATGATAAGTTACTTCTCTTGGTCCCCGATGTTTGTAGTATACTTTTATGATGTGATTCATATGTACACATGACACATGACTTCATGAGCAGCTTTATATATTTGCTATCTTTGGATATTCTCTCTCTGTCTCTCTCTGTCTCTGTCTGTCTCTATCTCACACACACATACAAACACACATGTACCAGCATGCACACACACATGCACATGCATATATACACATACATGCACATACATACATACATACATACATACATACATACATACATACATACACATAGAAAGAGGGCCAAAATGTATATTCTTCAAGGATGTAAGATACAAATTAACAATGCTTGCATTCTCCAAAAGCCTAAAGTTATCAAACAAAAGTAAAATTAATTTTTAAGAAAGAAAATTATGTAGGGATGTCAGTGAAACTGCCACATTGTCTTATAGGATTCCACACACAAGGAAAAGATCTGGATTAGATAACAGTAAAGTTTATAAGAAACGAAAACACCATGAGAAAAGAATTAGAATTTCCCCAACTAGAAATAGTATATAATTTTTATTTATATCTCTTTGAAAGTGATTCTGAAAATTAAATAATAACTCATTTTAATTGGATTGTTTATTTCTAAATGTTTAGGTCTTTTAGTTACCTGGGTATTCATGACACTAATCCTTTGTCAGACGAATAGCAGTCAACAATTTTCCTCTGTTCTGTGGTCTGACTATACAGCTATTTGCTTCACAGATCTATTTGCTTTAGAAGATTTTTAGTTTATTGAGATCCCATTTGTTGATTGATTGTCTTATTTCCTGTGCTACCAGAGGGTGGGAGAGCGGGACTGGGAGGGGTGGAAAGAGGACACTATGATGGAGATGTAACCTGAAGTAATAAATAAATAAATTAAAAAAAAGAAAAACAGAACTCATAAATTTGTCAAAATGAAAAAAGTCAAGTTACTGTAACTGCATGAACTTATATCTGACTCCTCTGTTCTATTCTATTGATCTATGAACTGGTTTTTTTTTTTTTTGTGCCAGTGCCATGTTGTTTTTCTTACTATAACTCTGAAGTATAGACTGAAATAAGGAATGGTGATACCTCCCATAGCATTCTTTTTATTCAGGGTTTTTTAGGCAATCCTTGGTCTTCTGTGCCTCCACATAAGTTTTTGATTTTTTTCTATGCCTGTTCAGAACAGCATTGGAATTTTAATTGGGATTGCATCGAATCTGTAGATTAGTTTGGGTAAGATAATCATTTTCAAAATATTAATTCATAAATTAATATCATTTCAACCATGAGCATTGGAGACTTTTCCGGTGTGTGTGTGTGTGTGTGTGTGGGTGTGTGTGTTTCAATTTCTTTCTTTTTTCATTTTTTATTTTTTTTAATGTTTTTTCATTAATTCAAGTTAAATCTCCATCAGAGCCCCCTCCCTCCACTCCTTCTGGTCCCACCTTCCCACTTTCCATATCCCGCCTATCATACTTCTCTGGTGTGTAAATGTACCACGGGTTTTTTAATCCATTCTTTAACTAAAGAATGGTTGCTTCCAGATTCTGGCTAGTATGAATAAAGCTGCTATGAACATAGTTGAGGAGATGTCCTTGTATTTGGTGAGGAATAGTTTGGATGTTTACCCAGGAGTGATATGGCTGTGTCTTAAGGTAGACCTATTCCAAGGTTTCTAAGATATCACCAGACTGATTTCCATTGTGGTTGTACAAGTTTGCACTCCCACCAGCAATGGAGGAGGGTTCCTCTTTCTCCACAACCTCCCCTGCATGTGCTGTCACTTGAGTTTTTGATCTTAGCCATTATGACAGGTGTGAGATGGAATCTCAGGGTTGTCTTGAGTTGCATTTCTCTGATGATCAAGGATGCTGAACATTTCTTCAAGTGCCTCTCGGTCTTTAGAGATTTCTCTTTTGTGAATTCTTCATTTAGTTCTGTACCCGATTTTTGATTGGATTATTTGGTTTCTTGGTGTTTAATTTCTTTAGTTCTTTATATATTTTGGACATGGTTTCTTTTCCATCATTTCCTCCCAGCTTCTCCATGCCTCCCTACCCATTCAATTCCAAGCCTCTTTAGAAAACAAAAAGGCAATTAAAAAGTGGGGAAAAGCCTCAATTTGGCACATGTGACAACTTCCTGAACAGAACACCAATAGCTCAGGCTCTAAGACCAACGATCAATAAATGGGATCTTATGAAACTGAAAAGCTTCTGTAAGGCAAAGGACACTGTCATTAGAA
>CAJQZJ010000892.1:116545-127460 GCA_907164525.1 Lophiomys imhausi | reverse complement strand
TTTTTTTTTTGGTTCTTTTGAGACAGGGTTCTTCTGTGTAGCCTTGGCTGTCCTGCAACTCACTTTGTAGATCAGCCTGCCTCTGCCTCCCAAGTGCTGGGATTAAAGGTGTGTACCACCATGCCCCCCCCCCCCCAAGCTTATAACTTCCATTTTTTAGATCTATGAACGAATTACTTTGTCTTTGTCTTCAATTCTTCAGCTGCTGATAGTACCTTTCATAGGGTTGTTATGAAGAAGAAAATGGAGCTCTGCTTGCTTAGAAAACTGTGACAAGCACTGATAGAAACACATAAACTTGATGTAATTTTTAACTTATAGTAAAGTTGAAAGAACTGTAGAAGAAACTTATACATTTCTTTTTTCTGGATTCACAAATGTGTATATTGGTCTGTGGTGGTTTGAATAATAATGTCCCCTGTAGACTAATATATTGAATGCTCAGTCAACAGGTAGTGGAACTTTTTGGTAGGATTAGAAGGATTAGGAGGTGTGGCCTTGTTGAAGGAAGTGTCATTGAGTTTGGGTTTTGAGGTTTCAAACCCCCACCCCCTCTCTCTGCATGTGAATCAGGATGTAGCTCTCAAATACTGCTCCAGCACCACACATGGTAGCATTTAATGACACTCTTCCCCATCCACCAGCTCTTAAATTATTTTTGATCTGTCCTCTGTAGTGTTTCCTGTACCTTGCATGGGTGATATATGAAGGCTAAGTACTCATCAGTCACATTTTCCCAGTATTTTGACCAGATATGAGTCTGGATTAACTATTGCCCTCTGCATAAAACAGTTTCTCTGCTCGAAACAAAGAGCATCATTAATCCTTGGGTATAAATAGAAATATTTAGAAGGCAATTTGGACTCATATTCATTTAGAGAAATAATTATTATATGTTTATTTCACATTCATAGACACTTGTAGTGCTCCCATTGTTTGACTGTTGTAAACACTGACCACCCATTTGAGTTCCTACTTTCAATGTTGGGAAAAGAATGTTGAAAAACAAGGTAAGTTGCTGCATCTTACAGTAATTACACTTTTAACCTTTTGATGAAGCATCATGCTATCTTACACAAAGCCTCCACATTTTACATTCCAAGCTGACCATATTGATTCAAATCTTTCCACATCCTTAAAACCATTTGTTATTTTCTGTTGCTTTGATAATAGTTATTTTAATAGATACTAAATGTTATCTTGTAGGTTTTCATTTGTGTTTTTCAAATGATAGTGATGTAGAATATCTTTTAATGTTAGCTATTAATATACCTTCATTGGTTTCTATATCATCTGTGGATATACAATCATAAATTCTAACATTTTTATGGCTTTAGCTCATATGCCTAGGGATTTGTAAACATTTAAGTTAGATTTTGTATTTTATGACCTCATTGTTTTACATAAGGATATCCAGTTCTCCAAGGACCACACATAAGAATGACTATCCTTTTTTCATTCAGTGGTCTCAATGCCCTTGTAGAAAACAATCAATCAAACACAGATAATGTGGATGTATTTCTAGAATCTTAATTCTGCTCTGTTAATTGATGCATCTCTCCTTACGTTTTTACCACACTGTTCAGTTTACTATAATTTTCCTTCTATATTTACTTTGGAAAGTATGAGTCTTTCAACATTGTTCAACATTAAGAAGAATAGCCCTGAGGGTGTGAGTGTGGAAGAGCCACACTTGAAATATTATTTATTTAAAAGAATAAAATATTATTTTAGTTATTTGGTTTCTCCTTAAATTCCATACAAGAAAGGGAGATATAGTGCAGTGATAAAGGTTTGTCTGGCATGGATGAGCCCCTGGATTATGCACAGTTTCCAGTGAAGGAAAATGCCAAATACGTGGATGAGCGTGGTACCACACACCTTTAATCCCAGCACTTGAGAGGTGGAGGCTGGCAGATTCTGTGATTTTGATGCCAGCCTATTCTACACAGAAAGTTCCAGGTCACCCAGGAATAAATAGTAAGACCTTGTCTTAAAACACATTTACATAGAGATTTTAGAATCAGTTTTTCCATTTGTGAAAATCAAGTCACCATGATTTTAACAGATTGTACTACATCTTTACATCAGTTTAGAGATTATTAACATAACTGTATAACTACTTTTCCATAGAAATGACAAATTCCATGACCAAGGGAAATCATAGAAAGAAAGATTTGTTTAGGCTTATGATTCCAGAGGGTAAAGGTCCATCACCAAAACCATCATGGTAGGGGAAAGAATGGCTGCACACAAGCATGGAGATGGAAGCTAAGAACCACTAGGAGGAAGTAAAGAGTTAGAATTGAAATGGTGTAAGTCTTTAAGTTCTCAAAGCTCCTTCCCCTGCCTCTAGAGGCATTGCAGATGTGGTTGCTATGTCACATGTCACATATGCATCAATAGGTGGCAGAAAGGAGAGAGACCATGTCTACTTTCAGTATTCTAACCTATGAACATCTGAATAGTAGCCTAACATTCTGGGGGGGGGGGAGAAAGCCAGATACCAACACCAGTTTGCTGCCATGGGGCCTGGAAAGGGAACTAGCTTATGTTAACCACCAGTCCAGCATCAGGCAAGCACCAAATGAGTTCCCAGGACAAGAAGCAAGCCAGAGAATAGGGGAACCCTGCCTGGCCCTGGATGATGGGGTTGTGGGTGTGAGTTTGGAAGAGCCAGCCCTGCCTTCTGCCTGCTTTGTGGTGGTGTTGGCTAGGGAGAGATCTCCTCCCTTTTACCCTCACCACCAGTGACAGATAGGTTATCTGACCAGATGGAATTACAAGAATAGGAGAACTGTCCCTGGCCCTCACATGCTGCAGCATTCTGGAGAGCAGGCCCTGCACCTTGCGTGGGCAGCACACTACAGCTGGCCCTGGATATGGAGATTGTGGTGAGCCATCCCTGAGGGAGTGAGTGTGGGAGGACCAGTCCTGCCTTTTGTCTGCTTTGTGATGGTGTTGGCAAGGGAGAGATCCCTTTCCCTCACCACTGGTGACAGACAGGAGATCTGGCCCCTATGGGGTCACAAGAGCGGAAGAGCTGTCCCTGCCCTTCACATGCTACAGTACTTGGGAGAGCAGGCCCTGCACCTTGTCTGGGTAGCACAATAAATCTGGCCCTGGATGTGGGGATTGTGGGTGAGCCACTTCTCAGGGAGTGAGTGTGGGAGAGACAGCCCTGCCTTTTGTCTCCTTTATGGAGGTATTGGTGGGAGAGAGATCCCCTTTATTCTCTTGTCCTTGCCACAAGAGAATTGGCCCTGGTGGGGTCATGAAAGCAGGAAAGTTCATCCAATCCCTTACCTGCTGCAGCACTCGGGAGAGCAGGCCCTACAAGTGGGGTTGTAGGCCCAGAACCAAGGCTTTGAGTTGGCCTATCCCATGGATGAACTGCTAGATTGCATGAAGAGGCCAGTTCAACAGACCCAAAACTACAGGATCTCCATGACACAAGACAATAACAGAATATCTGAGAGGAGTCCCAGTGAGGTTCCAGTATTGACAAAGTAGCAAAAGCCAGAGTCCTCATACCAGACCAAGGAGTCATTATAATGAACATTTGCAAGCAAAAACATGTGGATAAAGTGGAATATTGTGGGACACACTAAGACACAGTGCAGTTTCCACAGTGAAATTTTTTTATGTGGTGGGAAGTTGCAGAGGTAGAGGGTGGGTCTGAGGGGAGGTGGGGGAGGAGAGGGAACAGGGTGCGTGATGTGAAATTCACAGAATAAAAAAACAATAAAATTTTTTTAAAAAAGCTATTCCCTAGTGACACAACTCTTCCAATAAGTACACACCTTTTTAACCTACCCAAACAGTGCCATCAACTAGGTACCAAGTATTCAAACATGTGAGCTTGTGGGAGACATTCTCTCCAAATGACAATACCTAACAATGCTAAATCATTCAGGACACTAATATCCTCACATGTATGTATCTAACTTACACTAGCAATGCTTAAAATTTTCTTTCCTTTCTTTTAGAGACAAGGTATCAATATGTAGCTTAGGCTAACCTCTAACTCAAGGTCCTCCCATCTCAATATCCTCATACTAGAATTATAGGCATGTGGCACTATCCTGGGCACTAAGACATACAATCTATAAGAAAACATTTTGTTTGCTTGTTTGTAAACAAGGCCTTGCTGCATAGCTCAAGTTGTCCTCAAACTCATGATTTTTTTCCCATGTAATAGGATTACAAGTATATACTTTCTTACCTGCTTGTTTATGGTTTTTAACATAAAAGTTTTGCATCTTTTTGATATAATTTATTGACAAGATTTTAAATTATTTTGATGCTATTGTAAACAGAATTGACTTCTGAAATTCATTTATCGATTTTTCAGATTGAATGCATAACAATATTGTTTTGTCCAAAGAAGGCCCCCAAAATGGCAATGTTGTTGTTAATATCCTAAACAGAACTCCCACTGATAAATAGAAAAATTGTTATTGGACAAACAGAAACTTAAGCTTTCCTCAGGAATCTCACAAGAGCTTCTATTTACCAGGAAAGCCACTACTTCTTCAATAGTCAACTCCCTGGAGCAAGGGCTACATCTAGTCCCTGAGTAGCACAAACAACTTACAACAGATCAAAGCCCTCATACTAACTCCCAGGTCCTTCTGGTCAGCACCTCTACTCCCACTGCTACCTGTCCCCTTAAAAACAATTTCATAAATGTCCTTTATTATCTTAAGGAATTTTCTTTTTATTCCTTGTTTTCTTGGCTTTTTTCCCAAAACATACCATGGATATTACATTCTTCTAAAGTATTATGGTTTGTTTGAGGGGATTGGTTTTCTGTTTGGTGTTTGTTTTGTTTTGTTTTGTTTTGGGTAGCTTACCTCTTCCCCCTGCCCCACTTGGTATTGCTGACTCTGAAAACTGCAACATTAAATAATTGTGGCTAACTGTTTTTACTAAACACTTTCTGGTAGGGATATTTACAATGAGCAAGGTTTGAGATAGCTCAAAGGAAGCTCTGAATATGAAACTTTTTGCATGTCCTCAGCCACATCCAACAGTGAAATGTCTCCAGATATGTGATTTGGAAGATCTCAGTTCATTCATCTTTGAGTGGCTGCTAAGTTATTTATTTTCAAGGCTACTGTTGAGGTGAGGAGACTGGGATGAGAATGGGGAAAGCTAAAACAAGGCTCTCTATTGTTGAGATTCAGCTGATTTTCTTGAATAAAGTGTTCCATTTGTTTTTGAATGACTTAGGTTAGTTTCTCAAGTTTTAGAAAATGTACATCTTCGCAGTCTTTGTTTCCCTTGCTTTATGGGAATATCATTTTTGGATGTCTTCAGTCTGTAGTTCTGCAAGCACTTCCCTTTTCTATTGGTTTTGATTGTTTGTTCTAGATGCATATTGTCTCTGATCTTGTGAAATTTATGTTACTTCTCTAGATTCTTTTCCTCATAGGGGCAGATGGAAAGATAAAGGCTAGATCAGCTTAAGGTTATTTTTCTTACTTATTGAAGACACTATAACTTCTCATAATGAAACATGCAATTAATGTTTATTGTGAGCTGTATTCTTTTCAAATTTAAAACTTTCCATTATAAAATATATGAACACTGTTGATTTCAAGATAGATTTTTATGAGTTTTAATAACATTGGTTTTGGAAGGCATGATAAAATTTATATTATATTAAGACAGCACTATGTCATAGTTTAATTTCCACTCTTAAAATTTTTCTGAGGGGTATATATTGTAAGATTGCAGCTTCTATAGTTAACATATTCTATGAGGTACATTATGATAGTCCTATTCAGAAGGTTTTCAGGACCGTTAAGTTACTTCGAACTGATTCAGGCTTTTTGATTAGGGGTAACCAGAAAACACTTTACTTTTGCAGGTCTCTGACTCAACCCCAGGTATTATTACACTACCCAAATCACTACCATCACTATAAAATTCATTGCATGGAAAAGTAGGGAGAGATTAATTTAAAATCCCAATGTTTTAGTTTGTAGCATTAGATAGTTAAAGCTAAAAGAAATCATAGAGGTCACTGTTAACTGTCTCTTTGTGTACACTGGGACACTGAGGCCCAGTTGGACAGAAGAACATCTCAGTGTTATTTACAGCTAGTGGCGGAGTGGAATTAGGACCATGGTCCACTGCTCTTTTCTATTAGACGAGTCTGCATCTCTTTCATCCTTTTTCTCTTAGCCTCACATTTATCTGTATGCTGTTTTTTAAACTATTCTAAAGGCATTTTCTCCACCTTAATGAGCAGTTAGAATGGAGACAGCTACATGTTTTTTAAATCATTAAATCATGTTTGTATTTCAAGTAATATGATTTCCACTTGGACATAAATTAAAAAGCCAAGATAAGTCAGGGCTCCATTGCAGACCGGATTCTCCTCCTTCCAGACACCAGCCAGATCACTGTTGGCAGGAAAGTGAAGGGTGGAAAAGAATTTAGTTAACCCTGAGTGGTGACTCAAATGTTTAAAACGTCAATGTCTATAGTGGTCAAGAAATACAGCAAGTTTACTCACAGCCCTGAGAATTGCTAGCATCTGTGTGACCTAAAGACTTTGAGGTAGAGCAATACCTGCAGTTTGTGTAGTTTAAAATGAAGCAGTCTAAGAGGAAACATTATGGAGAGAAGCCAGATAAAACGCCAGATATGTAAGGATTAAGAATAATTATAAAGCCAGTGGTGGTGGTGTACACTTTTAATTCCAGAAATCAGAAGGAAGAGGCAGGTGAATCTCTGTGAGTTTGAGGTCAGCCTGGTCTGCAAAATGAGCTTCAGGACATCCAGGAGACAGAGAAATGCTGTCTTGGAAAAAAAAGCGTAATTATAAAATATATACTCTCTTGGTGTAGAAATTAAGTTTCTAGGAATGTATCCCTTGGGAATAGTAAGAAAGCTGTATAAATAAAGAAAAAATAAGTAAATACATAAATAAATAGGAATATGTAAACAATCATTGTAGTGAAAAGCTAGGAGTAACTTAATACTCAATAGATGGTCAAGTAAATGACAATTCCTCTTTTCAGTACTCTTTTTAGTCAGCATATAAATAATGGGTTTATCATGGATGCATATTACTGTACTTTGCTCATATTTTGTACTACTACATTACTCTTTCTCACTGGTCCACCTCTTCCCCTCAAATAGCTTACCTCTGCTTTCATGGCACATATATATACTGCAAATTCTGGACTCCATATATGATAGAAAGCATTCACCCCACCTACTACACATCTACAAAAAATATGCAGTATTTCCTAATTAAAAGTTTAATGTTTAACCGCAACATAAAAAGACAAACTGATTAATACAGAAGAGACTAAGCAACAGTGAAGAATGAAACTACATATCTGAAAAACTGTATCCTGATCAAAGTGAATGGTGCTGACCAGGAGAAAATGGAATGGCATGTTCTGGCAAATGTATCTATCTGCTCTGGTGGAAGGGTCTATGTGGGAGTGCAGGAGTAGGACTTGGGAGCTCCGGAGTCAGTTGCAAAAGCAAAACTGTTCTGACCAAACATTCCCCCAAGCAATGTCTAGCATGTTGCCCCTAATAAGTGTTCTATAAATGTTTAATGACTGAATAATGATAAACAGATACAGAGCTATTAGTCACTCATTACTTAACACAGCACAGGCAAAATCGGTATGATCTCAAGCAAACCGCCAAATTAATATTTCAGAAAGAAACACTTCATTTACAACATTATGAAATCTTCAAATAAATATATACACAAACAGATTACTCACTTGGCTGTATTTCCATGGTTTCCTGAGTTTGGGAAAATGATGTATTGAATTAAAATAACTTCTCATCCTTATGAGATGATAAACCCCAAGTTCGTTTTAAAAGGGTCAGGAACAGTCAGCTATGGTGCAATTCTCATTCTAGGTTTAATGCACTGTGGGCTATTGAACAGGTCTACATATCCACCTTGCCTGTTGAAGATTTCATCTGAACAAAACCTCCCGCAGACCTAAGAGAATGATTCCAAAACTGGCTTAGTACAATATCACTTGATCCAAATATTAAAACAAACAAACAAAAACCCTGGGTATTCCTGTTTTATCTCTATTGGGCTTTCTTTTACTATCTACACAAATTCCTTTTCTTCCAATGAGTTACTTCTGCTTATGTTAACCCTCATGGGTCACAGATGATGTTGACATTTAGAAGGACAGGTTCATTTCAAGATCCAAGAGGACTGATACAGAAGATGGATACAAGAGGTGATACAGAAGGAAGGCTGTTCTCCTTTTTTCAGTAGTGGTAGTGACATATTAGAGTGTGCTTTAAAAAATGTCTCTAAGACATTTCACCAGTTAGAGTGACACTGGTGTTCATCAGTCCACTTACATATGCATGGAAGGCATTAACCATTGGTTAGCATATGCTGTTTTCCTCAGCAATCCATGATAAAAGGATGTCAGCTAACAACTTTTTGTTGTTTACTTTCCTGGTGGGAGAGAAGAGGGATAAAAGGAAGGAGAAAGACAATGGAGAGACTAAGTTGTTCTTTCCCTCATATTCCTCATTTGTCTCATTCAGTAATTCTGATTTTATTCACTTCTTCAACACCCTTCCTTAGCATTTACTTTATGGGCATCCAGAAATGTTTGCCTCTGCATTCATCAAGTCAAACAATCTTCTATGACCCAAATATCATCTGCTTCACCACAGAACTATTGCATTTTTAAAAATAAAAATGTAATTACAATCAACCCCCCTACATGTTCCTCCCTTCAGACCCTCGCATACCCCCAAATCCATCTCAATTTTATGATATTTTGTGTATTTTCTTTCAAATTTTATTTATTTATTCAAGTTACATCTCAATCACAGCCCTCTCCCACATCCCCTCTGAATTCCTCCCATCCTCTTCCCCTTCTCAGTTACATATATAAATCCATAAATATATGAATACAACTTGCTGAGACCATTTTTTGTTGCTTTATGTACATGATTTCAGGGCTGACCCTTTGTATTTCAGACCCAATTAGGGACTCATCTCTGGGAAAGATTAATTCTCTCTCAGCAGTCAATTGTTGTCCAGGGGAGGGACCTTCACTGTGAATTTTCTCCCTTCCACATTATCATGTTTACTGACATTGTCATTGCTTGGGTCTTGTTTAGGCAGGGTCATTATTGAGGCATCATGCTGTAGCATCAATGCTCTTTCTAGAAGACTTATTCTCAAAGCAGATTTCCTGGTTCTCTGGCTCTTAAAATCTTTCCTCCCCTTCTTCTACAATGTTTCCTGAATCTTGGGTTCAGGAATTAATGAAATAAAACTATCCACTATGACTCAAGTATCATCTGCTTCACTGAAAACTTTTTTTATTTTATTAATATTTATTAATTGTGCAAAATACTTCAAACATCCTATCCTGCTTTCATAACCATATCTTTTTATTATCATATTCTGTTCTCTCCTCCCACTATTCCCTTTAACTACCTCAAAACACTCCTACTTTCTTTCATGATCTATACTGTTTTCATTTTCTTTAATTATTACAGTTATATGGATACCTAACATAAATATGTGACTATAACCTACTGAGTCCAATTAGTGGTTTTCATTGGAAAAAGTTAATTCTAACTCATAACACAATCCAGTGCAAGTTTTCATGTTTGAGTGCTTCTCACATTGTGATTCAGGACGAAGATTTCATTAATGTCCCTGTGTTTTCTCTATTACTTTCATATAGAGGACCATGAAGAGATGACCATATGCAAATATGATGGTCTAAATATGGTTGTAGTGCACATAAATTCTCATGCCTATTTAATATGGCATGGTTGCATGGCCATATATTATCCTGAGGAGTCTTATAATTATAACTTATAACTTGTAATATCTCCCTCTCCCACAAACTTCAAGGTTTGTGTTTCAGAAGAGTAGAATATGAATGCTGGTGTGTGCTGAGAGTGTTGTTGGGGCTAATAGCATTGCTTTTGATAGGCTGATTTCAATGCTGAGATCTGGTTATCACCCCTTCTGAGGCATTCTCTTGATTGGTTAATAGAAGTCGCTGATGGCCAATTAGCTGGGCAGAAAGAGTATAGGAAGGCAGGACTTCCTGAGATTAGAACAGGAACCCTGTGTTTTACACAGAGGATTAATTCATTCCAGCCAGGAGCAGGAAGAAGGAGAAACACACACTATGGGTTAGAAAAAAGAACCTCATTCCACATGGCCAGGAAAACCACCATAGCATGGAGAACAGCAGTCCAAGGGAACGTATGTATATATGGGGTCATATTTGGGTAATAGAATTAAGAGCTAGCTTAGGTGGGCCAAGACTGCCCAATTCAGGCCAAGGCTTGTTAAAATCTGCATGGTGTCTGTGTGTTCATTTATAATAGCTGGTTAAGAATTAACAGCCACTAGCCAATTAAAGATAATCTAAATGCTAGTAAACAATTTAATTAATTATTTCTACAGAGTGTCTTCCATACCATTCAAGGTCAAGTGTCTCATTCTTTGATTTTTATTAAGGAAAACAAACCACCAAGTAAGAAATCTGAACAAGTGGGGATCCTGAAACTGACCACAGCATGAGTAATACCTCCTCTAAATAGCCTACACTGAAGATTTAGACTACCAAATTAGAGGTTATTTGAATGAAGACAGAACCTTATACTGACAGAATGGAGCAGCTTTCTGAGAGTAAAGCATTCAGTAACTGAGTCACATAATTAGAGGTGAATGACAGGTGCCAAGCCCACTCCCTCCCAGCCTATAAAAATCATGCTGCTACTTAGAAGTTGAATGAAATAAAATGAATAGAATATTGATGTGAGAGAGGTTGCATCAGTTCCCACGTGTCTTCAAGCTGACCTTGGGAGATTGGATTGAAAGAAAGAAAGAAAGAAAGAAAGAAAGAAAGAAAGAAAGAAAGAA
>CAJQZJ010000892.1:71363-116535 GCA_907164525.1 Lophiomys imhausi | reverse complement strand
GAAAGAAAGAAAGAAAGAAAGAAAGAAAGAAAGAAAGAAAGAAAGAAAGAAAGAAAGCAGAATCTAGTGATAAACAATTTGGTGTTGCCAGTTGCCTGGTTTGAGGCCTTGAACAAACAATGTAGTTTTTTCAAGTCTGGGTTTTCCTATTAATAATGCTAATATAACAACAACACTTTTCTCACAGGAATTACTGGAATTACAGGAATTACTGGAATGTGCAATCTATATGAAAGTAACTGGCATAAAACTTGATGTGTTAGTTTTAATTTTCAACTTGCCACAATCTAAACTCACCTGGGAAGTGCGTCTAAATGAAGGGTTATCTAGATCAAGTTGGCCCATGGGCATGTCTGTACATATTGTCTTGGTTGCCTTCATTGATGAGGAAAGACTCAGCCCAGTTTGGGTGGCACCGTTTCCTGGATTTGGAATATATATATTCCTCAGACTATATAAGAGTAGTGAAAGTGAGCTAAGTATGAAATATGCATGTATTTATTTCTCTCTTGATTGTGGATGTGATGTGACCCACTGTTTTAAGTTTCTTCTGCTTAGCTTCCCTAAGGCCTTTCTTCTTTTAGTCACTTTTTGTCAAGGTATTTTATTATAGCAACAGAAGTGAAACTATGATGCTTGGTATATAACAGATCCTCAGCAGAAAGTCTCTCATTAAACATTATTCAACTAATTTGAAATAGAGGGCTTGCTTTTCTAGCCTGTGCTCATCTCTCCAGTTGAACCAGGGAAAGCAGAGACAGAAAGTAATGAGATCAGATAGTTAATAGTGACCCCAAGAGAGTCAAGGGGCTTTGGCTGTTACTCTGAGGATGACATCTCCTAGTTAGTTTCAGCTATCAACTTCACACAGCTCAGAGTTATCTGAAGTAGTTTCAATTAAGGGATTGTCTCAATCACCGTGACCTGAGGGAATATCTAAGGAATATTCTCTTGATTATTAATTGATATAGGAAGACCCAGCTCACTGTGGATGATACCGTCGATAGGCTGGAGAAGGTAAATGCTATACGAAAAGCTGACTGGGCAAAACCCAGGCAGCAAGTGAATAAGCAGCTTTACTCCATGGTTCCTGCTTCTGCTCCTGGTTGAATTCATGCCTTGACTTCCTCCCCATGTTACTTTTGATTGTGATGTACATCACAGAAAGCAAACTAGAATAGAAATTGGACCAAGAGAGAGGTTGTTACTCTGGTGGACCCAACCATGCTGCTTTGGAGATGATTTGGAACTTTGAGGTGGAAAAGATGATGAGTACTCAGAGCTTAATGGGCTGTTCTGTGGAACCTAGGGATATAAGACTGTAGTGAGAGATACAGACAGTGGGAGTCTGGTGCATGGTGTTTCCAAGGCAAGCTAAGATTCTATCAGGGCTTTTTGTGTGTTGTTTTGAGTTAAGAATCTGTGGAAGAGATAGGCTTGCCACTAATTCAACCATCTTACAGTGGAGGTTCTTCGATGCTTATCTTCAACTTGGAGTAGAATACGGGGTGCTGTCAGGCGCTGATATGTCTCGATATCAAAAAAAAAGAAAATCTTAATTTAAGATAACATCTTTGAATGCCATATTCTGCAGATCTCTTGGGGTTTTTGAAGATGCCCTATCCATCTCTTGTATTTAGATAAGCAAATGTTGCTTGTCTCTTAGCAACTTGATTACTGGGTAGTTTAGAGAATATCTGTGATAGACTGTCATAGTAGCTAACAAAGTGACATGTTTGCATGACTAGGAGTTTGTTTTACTTAACTATCCTAGACCTTTTTAGACGGTTGGTATCAAGAGGCCAGAGCTTCACATTTTATTTTTAAGTATCTCTAGGTATGATACCATTAGGAAGCATTACCTTTAATTTTGTATCAATATACAAAGATCCATTCAATTGTGGTTAAATATACTCTTAATTATGTACCAATATACAAAGGTCAATGCCTATGTAGCCTACCTCTTGGCATGAAAAAACCCCTTGCACCAACTGTAGACAAACTGCTGTCCAAAAAGGACAAAACTTGGTAGCAGGGAAGTCGACAGCCTAACTCTGCCAAGACAGGGTAGGTAAATCCTTCATAATCCCGGCTCTACAACAAATGTCTGTCGGAGAAACAGGACCCAAAGGCTGAAGACTGATGCAGGAATGTATGGAGAGAAAATGGGAACTGTCCAGGCAGTCATTGGTATGTCCTTTCTTAGTTTTGGAAGCTGCAGGCCCTGCACTTCCTATATAAGCAAATATATTTATCCCTCTCAGGTCTCTGAGGTGGTTGAAGAATAGACAGCTAGAGTCTCATAGTTAAATTTTGAGTTGTTTAGGAATCAAGAGGGTGTTATAGATCTAAGAAGATACTCTTAAAAGTGTGTTGCAAGTTAGTATGAATGTTGAGTCAGATATAGACCTTTAAACTCATGGAGATGGTTAGATAGTAGAATGTTAAAGTCAGGGGCCAAATATGTATAAACTGGACATTGGGAAGGTATACTGGGCCATTTAACTCTCACAAATGTGGCATATTTGTATCTGTTGTTTTGTATAATACTTACTGCTATAAGAGAAGGAACCATATGTTGGACTGAAAGGGGAAACTTCTGGGGGGAAGAGGGTGGAAGGGCGGGATAGGAAGGGGGAATAGGGAGGGGTTTGTGACTGAGATGTAACTTGAAGAAAAAAAAATAAAGTATTTAATAAAAAAAAAGAATCTGTGGAAGTGAAATATTTGCTTCGATGAGACAATGGATAATGGTCTGCAGAGATTGAAAAAATTGTGATAAATAAGAGGTCAGCATCATTGCAATGAAATCTGTGAAAAGAAATGAATTTCCTCATGGTCAACAAAGAAAAGCTGTCATCTAAAGGGGCTAAGGTTGTATCTCCAGCTGGCAGCTTAACTTGGCAATTTCTAAGAGTCTTTCAATGTGGTACTGGTTTTGTGTGGCATGTAAGCATCAAGAAATGAGAGTGGCAAAGGCTTGGCACTATATGTTAGTATAGTAGTCCCTGAAGTGATCCTAGTGGGGGTGCTGTTAGTTAAGGTACAGCCTCTGATACAGTGGAGACTCCAGGATATTGGAGATGCCAGATCCGTGGGATGACTATCAAGGACAGTGGCAAGTGTGTTGTAGAGCTGGTCTGAGCCTACAAAAAATGAGGTAAGGTGCTGTGGTGACAGACCTAAGGAGATGGAATCATTGTCCAAGCCTTTTGGAGCCAGAAGATCAAGAGTAAGTCCTAGATACTTGGTATTGAGCTACATGATTTGATTAACTCTACTGATTTTGGATTTTGCTTCAATCTTATTGCCATTACACTCTGGTCTTACTCTCTTGGAATAAGAAAGTATTTAGCTTGCTTTTTATTTTACAGAAGCCTGCAGTTAAGAGTCTTTGGATACTTTTTAAAGACACTGAACTTTTTAAGCATTGAATTAAAAAAAATACTGTGGGACTTTAAAGCTGTACTATTGTAAGGAGCCTGTAAGCAGCCATAAAGAATGGCTGCAGGGAGTTTAGTAAAGTAATTTAAGTATTGGATTATAAGTAATAGCTTCTCGTTTAGCTGCAATGAGCTGTCAGCCACAGTCCAAGCTGAGACCAGCTGTAGGAGAAAGATAAGTAGATAAGGAGTGCCACCATATGTGGATGACGTAGTAATTAGAATAATTAGCCCGCCTTATGCGGATATTATAATGAAGCTAAAATGAAAGTATAAAAACCAAAGGAGACAAGCAGTAAGCGGCGATCAGTCTTGTCACTGACGTCCTGCCTCTGTCTCTATCTTAGGTCTATGCCCCTTCCTCAGACCTTGTGCTGAGACCTCTCTCTCTATCCCTTGCCCATTCACTCAGGCCTTGAACTGAGACTAGAAATGGGGCTTTGCCCCGAACATCGACGCAGGGAAGCAGGAGAGCCAAGGTCTTCGGACAGGTCGTATGATGTGTGATGTGGGAATATTAATATAAATGTAGGATGTGGTGGTTATATATTGTAATATTAGTTATTCTAGCTTTAATGACCATTAAGTGTTTCTGTTTGATTGATGCAGCTTATCCTGATCCTGAGAAGTAGAGATATTTCATTTAGTATAAGTTGTAATTATTATTTAGTATAATAAATATCATAAACCAGCCTGCCTAATTGTATTCCATTTGACCTTATTGGGTGGCGAGTGCCGTCACCTGGTCACACGACTCCCTTCCATAGAGAAGGAGGTGTTGGGATTTGGATGACCAAACCGCGCTCTCGACAGCTATATTTTATATTATAATATTAATGTAAGATCTTCTGAACAAAAAAAGTAAGGAGATGTTCTGGCTTAAAGTTTTATGCTTCTGTATCAAATTGACCAGAAGAGGAGTCTCCTAGTCAGTTTCAGCTATAATTTGACACAGCCTCTATGTTTTCTGGAACTCCCTGAAGTTCTCTGAGGTGATTGTTTCAATCATACTGGCCCATCCCCCATGCATGGCTGTGGGGGATTATCTCAATTGCTAATTAATGTAGGAGGGTCCAGTTCACTGTGGGTGGTAGCTTCCCTAGACTGGGAGACCTGGGCTGTATAAGACAATTTACTGAGTAGAAGGTAGAGGGTAAAACAAAAAACAGTGTTCCTTCATGGTTCCTGCCTTTGTTTCTGCCCTTTCTCAGCTTAATGATTAACTGTGACCTGAAAATGTAGGCCAAATAAACCCATGCTTCCCAAGTTGCTTTTAGCCATGGTGTTTATCACAGCAACAGAAACCAAACTTGAACAAGATCCTTTGGGAATATTAGAGCTTGTTTTCCAAATGCAATTTGAAAATTGAATGAAATAATTATTTTGATCCTTAGCCCAGAGTACCATATCAAAAACATCACTGTAATGATATTTTATCCCTCTTCTGAAGAGGGGAATGTGATATGGAGTTGGTGAGAAATTGTAGTGTGTCTCTGGTTGGCCCCAGACTTGTCAATTTTGTAGAGGGTGAGAATGGGGTATAATGGAAGGTTTAATGTGAGTCACAAAGATCTGGAGATGCCGCCATACGACATTGGCTCCCTCAGTCCAGCCTTCTAGGGGGATGTCTGCAGACAGGATGAGATCATGCCTTGAGAATCCTTTGTCTTCTGGAGGAGAAAAAAAATGTCTTGCAAAGTTAAGTCACTATTATTCTGAATGCCAGATGCCAGGCTTTGAAATACAGCTTGCCTGTCTTCAATATCTCCTTATGTTTCCACAGCATAGGGGGGAAAAGCCAACTGTTTATACACAGTGGTATTTCTGATAACTGAACTTATTAGTTTAAAAGACAATATTTACAGAGCTCAGAAAATAGCACGCTTTCTGTCCATAGAGACCTGTTTTAATTAAAGCCCTACCTTTAAAATTCATTAAAGTAATCAGTTCTAAGTGATTAGAGCCTGCATATTAGATTTCAACATGCGAGTGCTACAGAATCTCCTCCACAGGTGCAGGAGGCAGTGATTTAAAAAATTGTAAAGGTATCTTCATTCATCTAATTTCATTTCAGTTTTATTTAAAGGCATTCGCTGGTTAGCTGCAAGAATTTCTGTTTTATATTATATAGATCACCTCATCATTATTGTCACCTGGGGAGAATTGTGACACAAGCTGGTGTTGGCTTTCCTGAAGAAGAAAGTAAAGAAAGGGAGTAACTGACTATTAGGAGTCAAAATGTCACCATGTTCCTTTGCCAGAAGGAACTTTTGCTTTTCTCCTTTGGATCTCTGCTTGCAAGAGCTTAACCAAGTAGCTTAGAGAGGAAAGAATATAATAACAGCAGCAACTGCAACTACTGCAATCATTACTGCAGTGCACAGAACATTCACAATGTGTTAGCTATTCGTATTATGCCTTGAGAGTCTCATAGCAACACTATGAAGTAGGTGCTTCTGTTATTCTCCTTTCTTAGATGAGCCTCAGGGAGGCTAAGCCACTTGTCAAATTCACATAAATACTAAGGAGCAGGAAATCAGTACAGGAGGAATAGAATCATTGTTGGAATGCCCTTATGACCACCTTCTAGAGATCTTTGGTATTTGGTTTGCTCATATGTAAAACAAGCGTAACTAGGTCCATCTTTACAGGGTTGTTGTAGGGATCAAACTAAGTAACACAAACCATTTACTACAGAGTCTGTGCCCAATATGGAGCAATAACTTACCATGAAACTAGATATTCAACTGTCAGAAACTAATCCCTTTCTGCCCAACCACTTCCCTACTTTGCCCAAGAAAAAGGCATAGATGACCCTAAAAGACAATATGGGGACTTATATCAGCTTTTTTGGGGGGGTTATAGACAAGTGCTGAGTGTGAGGAACTGTAGTAGCAGGCAGCAGGCCTCTTGTCATAGAGAAACTGGGGCAGAGGTTTCCTGGAAGACACTGAAGCTGGTACCCTGGTAAAGGCTGACAGTACAGAGACAATAGCCAAGTTCCAAAAGAGACCTCAGCTGTTCCTCTGAGAAAAACAAGTTATCACTGCCAGAAGAAAAACTAAAATGCACCCTTAATGGCAATTTTATCCAGCCCCCTTAATTTACACATGAAAATATCAAGGCTTCTTGGTTGTAAGTCACATAATAGATAGAGAAGGATTTTTTTCTACTATGGCTCAAGAGAACTCTACCACCTTACTAAATGTATGACCACAGGGAAAAATACTTAATTCCTGTGAGAAACAAGAGGGTTTTTTTTTTAATCAAAGGTAATTAACCCAGCAAGAACTCATAGTTCCTGAATCTCCCCCTTTGCTCCAATTAGCTAATCTCATCAGGTTGTGACATCAAGCTCCCACCAACTGGAAGTGACACAGTTACCACCTAAGTTAGATAGAAAAGAATTGGTGGCAAGCCTTTCTCTTGGCAAGAAAAACCCCTTGCTTCAACTGTAGACAGACTTCTGTCCGAAAAGGACAAAACTTGGAAGCAGATAAGTTGACAGCCTAGCTCTGCCAAGACAGGGTAGGTAAGTCCTTCATAACCCCTGCTCTACAGTCAATGTCTGTCAGAGAAATGGGGCCAAATGGCTGAAGATTGATGCTGTAATGTATGGAGAGAAAATGGGAACTGTCCAGGCAGCCACTGGTATGTCATTTCTTAGCTTTGGAGGCTGCAGGCCCTGCACTTCCTATATAATCAGATATATTTATCCCTCTCAGGTCTCTGAGGTGGTTGAACAATAGATAGCTAGAGTCTCATAGTTACATTTTGAGTTGTTTAGGAATCAAGAGGGTGTTCTGGATCTAAGAAGATATTTTTAAAATTATGAGGCAAGTTACTATGAAAGCTGAGTTAGATATAGAACTTTAAACACATGGAGATGGTTATATAGTAGAATGTTAAAGTCAGGTGCCAAATACATATGGACTGGACATTGGGAATGTATGCTAAGCCATATAACTCTTATAACTGTGGCCTATTTATTTCTGTTGTTTTGTATTGTATTTATAGTTATGAGAAGAAGAACCATTTTTTTGGACTGAAAGGGAGAGCTGTGGGGGGAAAAAGAAATACCTTAAACTAAAAAAAAAAAGAAGGGAAGAGTATGGGGGGTTGAGGGGGAGGAGGGTGGAAGGGTGAGACTGGAGGAGGGAGTAGGGAGAGGATTGTGATTGAGATGTAACTTGAAGAAACAAAAAATGAATTATTAAAAAAAATGAAAAGACAGAATCCATCCTGACCAAGTATGCCTGCTAACCTGGTTTGGATCTTAGAGCACCCTTCTTACTACAAGAATTGCATTGTTGAGGTTCTTTTGCTTTGTTCTTGTGTTCCTTTGTGCAACAGCAAGATTTTTATTTTGTTCCTGATATTCCTTTATGCCTTTTTCCCACTTATAATGGCACACCTACTCTGTTACAAGTTTACAAAGAACTAAAGAAGAGAACGGTGATAAGGATAAAAAAACCTTTTCAATTCCCTGTCATATTCATTTTTTCTTCTATCCCAGCTTCTGTTGTTTCTAAAATCCATCCTTCAAGTCTTCCCTTGTATGCTTTTTTCCTTTGCCATCATAATTTTAATTAACATTTTTCACACAACATGTTTGATCATATTCTTTTCCCTCCTGAAACTCTTTCCATATTGTCCTTTACATCCTCACTTATTCAATTTCATGCCCTCCCCTCAAAAAACTCCAAAACTGAAGATCAAAACAAACAAAAACTGATGAGATGAAAAAAAACATGAAAACAAAACAAAAAGCCCACACGCACAGAAAGCAAAACATGGAGTCAGTTTTGTACTGTACAACTCCTGAGCATGCAACCTGCGATGGGTTATGGTTGATATACACAATGATGCTCCACAGGAGAAAACTGGTTTTCCCCTTGCCTGTGAGCATCAATTGCAAATAGCTTATTGGTTAGAGGTAGGACCTATGTCCACTTTTCCTTCTCAGTACTTGCTTATTTTGCTCACCCACATTACCTCTGTTGGTTAGGTGGTCACTACTGATATCATCTAGTCTGAAGACCCTGGTAAGGAGTGGTCCTGCCTTAAGACTTCTGATCTGGGTGTTCCTATGACAAAAAATAAGCCATTGAAGAATTAGTTCAGGGGTCTCCTCAGAACAGACCTGCCTTGCAAGCTGTGGCTTCCTCTGCTGAGAATAAAGAGTATACTCTTACATCCGGGAGTTCGATAGCAAAGTCATACAAGCTTTCTCTTGTTCCTGAGGGAAGGCTGGTGCTTATTCCTGGACTAGGCTCAGTAAACATCGAGCTAAGTATAAGAAAGTAATGGTGAGCAAGTAGGATACAGTCTTACCCTTCTTGATAAGAATATATCCTCAGAATATAATTCTCAATTTAATAATAACTCTCAATTTAAATAACTGAAATAACCCTCAGTTTAAAAAATAAACAACCTGCTCTCATATGACTGTTGAACTGAGAGGAGCTGATATGTAGGGACACTCCACATTGGAGGAGTGGGATGGGTGGGAGAGGGAGGAGAGGATGGGACAGTGGAACTGGGAGGGGTGGAAAGAGGGCACTATGATGGAGATGTAACTTGAAGTAATAAATAAATATTTAAAAATTTTTAAAATTAAAAAAAACAACATATCCGAAAACGACAAAACTTGGAAGCAAGTAAGTCGACAACTGAGCTCTGCCAAGACAGGGTAGGCAAGTCCTTCATAATTCCTGCTTTATAGTTAATGTCTGTTAAAGAAACAGGGCCAAAGGGCAAAGATAGATGTATGGAGAGAAATTGGGGACTGTCCAGGAAGCCAGTTGTCTGTCATTTCTTGGTTTTGGAAGCTGCTGACTCTGCACTTCCTGTATAATCAGATATATTTATCCTTCTCAGATCTCTGATGTGGTTGAAGACTAACTAGATAGTTATATGTTTAGGAATTAAAAGGATGTTCCAGGTCTAAGAAGATGCTTTTAAGTTGGTAATGCTAGTTAAGATGGAAACTGAGTTAGATACAGAACTGTAAACTCATCGAGATAGATTATAAAATATTATTATCAATTGCCAAATATGTATGGACTTGATATTGGAAATGTATGTTATGCCTTATAATTTTCATAATTGTTGCCTAATTACTATTGTTTTGTATTTGTATTTATTTGTGTTACAAAAAAGAGCCTTTTATTGGACTAAAATGGGGAGCTGTTGGTGGGGGAAAAGACAAATCTTAAATTAAAAAAAAAAGCAGATAGGAGGGAAATAGAGGGAGGGGACTATGATTGAGATGTAACTTGAAAAAATAAGTAAGTGTTGAAAAAACAAACAACAAAATAAGGCAATTCACTCATTTATTTACTTCACTGGTGTGGACTGAACTCATATTTTGTGACATGTCATATGCCATGGTTTTGGAAATATGCTGATGAATCAAAAGACATGGTGATGGTTAACGCTGATTAACTTGACAAATTTTTTTATGTTTATTTATTACTTCAGGTTACATCTCCATCACAGTACCCTCTTTCCACCCCTCCCAGTCCCACCCTCTCACCCTCTACCCCATCCCTACATCCCACTCCTCCAGAGTGGAGCGTCCCTACATATCAGTCCCCCACCCCAGTTCAGCAGTCATATGAGGGCCAAGAGCCTCCTTATACTCTGGTGGCCTACCAGGCAGCCCCACTAAGGCAAAGTGTCTCATTGACAGGTAACAAAGTCCTTGCACCTGTTCCCTTTCGTGCATTGGCTGTAGTATAGTTATCCTGTGCTATATGGCTAAAATCCTATTATAAGTGAATAGATGCCATGTGCATCTTTCTGAGTCTGGGTTAGTTCACTCAGGATGAGCTTCTCTAGTTCCATCCATTTGGCTGCAAATTGCATGATTTTGTTGTTTCTGATGGCTGAGTAGTATTCCATTGTGTAGATGTACCACAGGTTTTTTGTTTGTTTGTTGTTTTTTGTTTTGTTTTCTTTTATCCATTCCTTGGTTAAGGGACATCTGGGTTTTTCCAGTTTCTAGCTATTACAAATAAGGCTGCTATGAACATAGATGAGGAAATGTCCTTGTGGTTTGGTGAGGAATCATTTGGGTGGATACCTATAAGTGGTATGGCTGGGTGTTGAGGTAGAGCTATTCCAAGTTTTCTAAGATATTACCAGAGTGATTTCCATAGTGGTTGTACAAGTTTGCACTCCCACCAGCAATGGAGGAGTGTTCCCCTTTCTCCACAACCTTGCCAGCATGTGCTGTAATTTGAGCTTTTGGTCTTAGCCATTCTGACAGGTGTGAGATGGAATCTCAGAGTCATCTTGAGTTGCATTTCTCTGATGATTAAGGATGCTGAGCATTTCTTCAAGTGTCTCTCAGCCATTAGGGATTTCCTTTGTGAAGGGATTATTAACACTGAAGGCGATTGAGAAAGAACCCCTCCAAGTCAGCTTTGGACATCACCTCATGTATTTCACAGGTAACATTACAAAGGGAAACATCATAATTCTCTTTCTCTATGGTTTTAAGTAGTACATGAATAGATGGAGCTATCAGGGTTCATTAAAGGACAGTTACTTTCTCCTGGTCAAAAAAGAATGGAATCTTAATTTGAACTTTAGCCCTGGGTGTAGACATGACATTCTTCTATTTCAAAGATTAGACTATTAGATATTCTCTCTCCGTTTAAGAGTTAATCCAATTCCTGGCCTGTCAATCACCTAGTCAGGAGATCACCCTACAGGAAATTCTTATTCAACTGAAGACATATTAAGGAGATGGGAAGAGTAATTACCTCCTTAATGAGATAATGCAGTATGCATCATCTCAGAAGTCCTTTCCCTGATGCAGCTGGTTCTAGGGCTACTGGAATGCAACATAGCTAAGCCTGCCCACTTTAGAGAGCTCTTACACAAAGAGAATAATTTTTTTTCTATTTATCTGCTTTTCAGATAACAACCAATAGCATAAGCATACTATCACTGACACTCTGGGATTTCTCACTTTTTCTCTGAAACCCCTCTATCCCTTTTGGCATAGAGTTGCTTGCAGACCTCCATTGCTGAATATGCCACATTATGTAACAGCTTAGTGGAACCTTGGTTCTAGGAACTGCTCCTGCTATACAGAAGTGCACTCTGTCTGTCTGTCTCTCTTCATTCCCTTCTTCTTTCCTTCCTTTTTCTTAAGCTCCAATCTATAATTGTATAATAAAAGTCCTTTCTAATTGCACTCTGTTGTTGTCCAAAAATTTCATTCATTGATTTAGCAAGAACGATCCAGAATCCAGTGACCTGGTGTTGCTTTGAGGGCCACGTATTTGTCTAGAAGTCAGTAATGCCCACCTGAGGTAAGATATAAAATTTTATCGCAGTCAGAAGTCTCACTTTCCCCACAGCAAAAGGGTCTAGAATCACGTAGAACACAAACTTCTGAAGGTGTTTGCAGACCCGGTTAACTGAGGTGAGAAGACCCACTTTAAATGTGGGTGCCACCATTCTATGAACTGTGATACTAGACAAAAGAAAAAGCAGAAAGCAAGCAAAGAGTTAGCATTCATCTCTTTATGCTTCCTAATTACAGATAAATTGTGACTACTTACCTTCTATTCCTGTTCCACGTCTTCCTCATCATATTAAAATGCATTTTCAAATCAGCAGCCAAAATAAGCCCTTTGCCATTAAGTTTTGTTTTGCTTTTTGCTTTAGCTTTTTTTTTTTTACAAGATATTTGATGACAGCAATGAAAACCATAAGTAATCCATTATCTCAGGCCATATAGTACTTAAAGTCTAACAAAGAAGGATGAATAATATATCCACATACTTAATGTAATTGCTTGCTTGCTTTCTTGCTTGATGTCTAGACAATTATAGGGGGATATGTAGTTAGCTAAGAGAGAAACTAGTGGGGAGTTTGGTCCAAGCTGAAGGATCAAGGAGATTTTCCAAGGAAATCATGTTTAGTCTGAGTTCTGAAGAATGCAGAGTTATCTGGATATCTTAATTCTGTGCTTCTATACCCAAAACACTTGGAACTAAACACTTTATAGAGAAAAGACATTTGTTTAGCTTATGATTCTAAGGGCTATAAAATTCAAATTGCATGGTTTGGTGAGGGCTTCCTGTTGCATTACTTTATGACAGAGAAGCAGAAAGGAAACTACCCATGTGGGTAAGAGGTATGTGAGTGAAAAAAGAAACAAGAGATGAGGGAAGGGACAGATCTAATCTTTTATAGAAATCTACTTTCACACAGAAAAACTTGGCCCTAGAATAACTACATTTATCTTGTCCAAGGGTTGTGCTCCATGATCTAATAATCTCTAAGAGGTCTTACTACCTCCATGCTATTTTGCTCGGGACCAACCTTCCAACACATGAACCTCTGGGAAAACAAATCACACCCAAACCGTAGCATGAGGCAAAGACAATAGGAGACAAGTTAGTGGGTGAGAAAAACAAAGACAGATGGAAGAGGAGGGAAGTTTCCAAGAAATAAAAGCTTGAGGCAAGTTTAAGGAATTAAGGAAAAGCTGAGGGTAATAAGCTCAAGGAAGAATGGTCTAAAATGAAGTAATAATATTAGTGTGCTGGGCCTGATGTCCATGAAAAGGGAGTTTGGACATTTTCATAATAGAGAGATGCTGGTGGGTTTTAAACAACAGAGTTTGACTATTTTTCTTTTTTAAAATAATTTTAATCAGCACACAAAAAATTATATTCCATTATAGCATTTTGAAAGAAAGCATGTTTTTAGTAAATTCCCCTTTCTGCCATTTCTTCTACTCTCCTGCTATCCCCAATTACTTTTGTAAACTCTCCTATCTCATCTTTTTTTTTCTTTCATGCCACATGTCCTTTTGTCCATCCATGCTTCCTAGTTATCTATTATCTTTCCTTGGTATTCTTCCTAGGTTTTTAGGTTTTTCCCCACAATTGTCCACATTTATACATACATGTATACATTACAAGCTAGGAGCCACATATAAGAGAGAATATCCATGTTTTTCTTTCTGAACTGGGTTATCCCACTTAATATTGTACTTTCCAAATCTATAAATTTTCCTAAAAATTTCATAATTACATTTTCACAAGAGAGAGCTGGCTGTTATGTGCAAAATGGGCTATCAGAAAGCAGAAGAGAGGGAAGTTCACACAAGCTCTAATAGGATTATCCAGTAAGTGAGGATAGTAGTATTCACTAGGGGATATTAAGAGAGAATGAGAAAAGCAAGTTGAGATTGTGTGAAGGTGCCATGAATGGATAGCAAAATGGCAACAGTGAGAAAGATCACATTTGCTGTGGGGTAAAAAGATGTTGAGTTCAGTTTGAGACACTGAACTAAAATGAATTTGATACATGCAAGTGGGCAGTTTGATAAATAGATCTGGAAGTCAGGGAAGGAAGGGAGCTACCTACAAATAGAAATCTGCCTGTTGTCAGTTTACACACTGGTGAAAATTGAAGACAACGTGTGACAGAATTCACCAAGGCAGAATAGAGAGTGAACACAAAGGAAGACCAAAAATAGGCATCTGATCAATTCCAATGATCAAAAGTCAGGTAGAAGAGAGTAAACTCAGGAGAGTAAGAAGAGTCATCCAGAAATGTACATCCTGGTACACAGAGTGCTTCAAGGATAATGTGGCTTCTGTCATAAATGACACAAGATGAAGGCTGAAAAATGTCCATGAAAGGTAATAACACAGAGGTAATCAGGCAGGGTGAAGAACCCACCCAGCTCTTCCTATGTCCACCTTTATCTGAGAGGCATGGTTCTTGTGTCTGGCATTAACTTCATGTGTATGAGTCTCACTTATAGCTCTTCATGGGGCCTTTTGACCTTTTCCCAAGCCCACGTGTGTGTTGAGAAAGATGTCAGTGTGCTAGACCACCTCCAGCACAGTTTATCTGGTTCTCCAGGATTCTGAGTTATTCCCAACTGATTGGTGTTCCAGGCATCAGTATTATAACTACCACTTATCATTAATTTGGTCCTAATTCTGGCTTCATGTCATTTTTTCCTTTTAAGGGCTAATAGTTATGCATTAGCTACAATTTATTCCTACAATTACTTTTCAAGGGCTCAGTGATGATAGTAGTTTTCAATTCCATACTATAAAATGTGTTTTCAAGGCTATTATCATCACATAATTATATAAATAAGTGAGTGAACAAATTAGCCAAAGCAAAATGCTGTCAGACACCAGGCACACCATCTTATTGCTTAGTATTCCAGGTACCTCCCAACAACTTTCCTTAGCTGTGGGTGGGCATGAAGAAATTCAAGCACGAAAATAGATTAGTAAAGCAGCAAATTAAAAACAAAGTTCATCTTAGAAAATTTGATTATGCAGATGTCACTACGAAGTGGACAGTTATTTAAAACTATAAAAATACATAATTAATTCAATCAAATGCAGGATCACAATTCAATTTCTGTTTCAAAATCGGTTGTTACTTTCTTATACAAGAAAGCACTACATATTGAGAGCTAGATTTACCTCTCGGTAGTTCACCCATTAACATCTCCTTTGAAGTTTCTTATTAAGTTTGGTTTAAAATACATTACTGACCCTCTTACTCACTAGCTGTGTTTGAATCTACTAGGAATAAATGAGTGGGATCTATACAAGTTAGCATAAAAACACTGTGCAATTATGAGTACAGGAAACCAAATGTGATATGTGTTAATCTCTTAATTCACATACGAATTTATTCTAAAAGTCCATATTCTCCCCAACTTGTCTCCTTAGAACTTGAGCTTTGATGTGTCTTCATTACATCTAGTTAAGCCCAGGAAGGCCTTCTCAATTAAAAAAGAAGCCAGTTTCATGGGCATTACCATCCCCAATCTTGTAATGTCCTCCCAAATATTAATGTACTTTATAAAGGCCTTTTGGCCCTTGTGATGAAATTTAACAGTCCTTGATTCTGCTAGAATGACAACTGCTTTGATTCAAAACTATTGTCTCCCCAGTGCTATTTAAACATTGGTATATTCTTGAGGAGCACAAGTCCTCATGGGCTGCTCCAGGTCTTGTTTGTATCTCATTTCCACAGAAATCTATCACATAAATTAGCTAAGATGGAATGAGAGCACTAAAACTATCAGAAATCTTAGATTTTGGTTGTATGTTTATTTTAATTTATTATTATTTCTACTGTGTGTGTGTGTGTGTGTGTGTGTGTGTGTGTGTGTGTGTGTGGAGAGAGAGAAGAGGAAAGAAGGAAAAAAGAGAGATGAGATGCACAGAGAAAGAGAAATGGGGAGAGACAAAGATTACAGAGACATTACAGAGGTACAATTGTTACAATGTGTGTAGAGATCAGAGGACATGTCTTTTGAGACTCAGTTCTTTCCCACCATAGGTTCCAGGGATGGGGATTCAGATTTACTTGGTAAGTGTTTTTACCTACTGAGCCAACTTCCTGGGCCTATTTGTTTGTTTGTTTTTGTTTTGTTTTGCTTTGTTTTTTGCTGTACTTTTATTGGTGAATATTCGTTGTGCTATGTTTCAAGTTTGAGTGTTTTTTAAGACTCATTTCTCTCTGTTTCTCTCTCTCTCTCTCTCTCTCTCTGTGTGTGTGTGTGTGTGTGTGTGTGTGTGTGAATGCTAAAAGTGTGTGTGGGCCTGTGGAGGTCAAAAAGATGTTAGATCTCCTGGAACTGGTATTACAGGCAGTTGTGAGCCACTGGTGAGTGCTAGGAATAAACTCTGGAACCCTAGAAGAGCAGCAAATGCTTTTAACTAGGAAACCATCTCTTCAGTCACATTTCTGTTTTTATTTTAGGTATAATTTTCATAATTTATTATATATGGCTTCTTTCTTAAATGATAAGGTCTTCCTGGGCTTAACAAGGATGTGTGTATGTATATATATATATATATATATATATATATATATATATACACATTCCTTTTGTTAAAGAAAACCAAAACCAAAAGTCTTAGTGTCATTACCTTGATATTTGAAGCCTGGCTTCTCCTTCATTGACGATCTGCTTAACCTTTATCACTGTCTTGGAAATATCCTGCAAAGTTTCCAAGGTTAGATATTATAAAGTCATATGGTTCTAAAGTGAAGTCAAGTCAGGATTGCTAGGTCTCACTAGCAATGAAGAAAAACAGTGGCACACGAATTTTAGGAGAATGTTTTATTCTTTAATAAGAGTACTTATGAACTGGCAGTACTAATACAATTTAAGAAAGTTGTACCTGCAAAACTCAGAAACAGAGTAGTCAGCAGTGATAGAGACTCTTAAGGAAACACTATTTTGAGATATTTCAATTTGAGTAAAAATGATCTGACTATATTTTGTTTTATCTGAATCTTGAGGAATCACATAAGTCCTACTCTTTGATTGTCTAACCTCTTTCAAACCAAAACTTTGGGAGTCTGGTGATCAAGACTTTCAGATACATTTGGATATGACTTGACTTTAATGCCTATCTTGTATACATTACTCCCCAAACCTGCTCAGGATGAAACAACTTTTAGAATCCATTTAATATATTTGTTAATTAAGGGTTAGAGAAATGGCTCAGAGCTAAAAGTACACAATGATTTTTCAGAGGATCCCAGTTTAATTCCAAGCACCCGTGTTGGGTGTCTGCAGGAATAAGTTCTTGTCATCTTGTTCTTGTGGGCAACCAAGAGCAATACCAAAGGCCTATATTCTTTTGGGAATCTGTTGCCTCCCTGATCAATAACACATGGAGTTATCCCATACCTGGTACTGAGGTCTTCATTTAATATCCCATGTCCTCTGAGAGTATTGTCCACCCATACAGAGTACCTCCATTCAAACCACTTTCTATAAAAATGACTAAATATCTAAATAACAATTGTATTTTTAAGTTATCATACAAAGTGCTAGACTTCTATAATGCTTTTTCACACATCCTTAGTTTTGTTAGCTCATTCCTACCTTCTCTCCATCAGTTCCCTGCTCCCACCCCGACTTACACCTTTAGCACCCACTCCTCCCCCTACTACTTTCATATCATATGTGTTCTACTAATTCCTCCTTCTTTAAGGGCTCCTCCCTTCTCCCATATCATGGGCTTTTTCTAGCTTCCTGGATATACAGACACCCCAAATTAAATACACAAATCAAGACAGTCAAACCTAGGATTTCTATATGAGAGATAACATATGGGACTTGTCTTTTAGGGCCTACATTAACTCGTTTAGTATAATATTTTCCAGTTATATCCAATTGCTTGCAAATCTTATCGTTTCAATTTTCTTCACAGCTGAGTAATATTTCATTGCATAATTTCATTATCACCACATTTCATTATCCATTCATCAGCTGATGAACATCTAGGCTGATTCAATTTCTAGCTATTGTCAATGGAATGGTAATGAATTTGGATGTACAAATACCTCAGTAATAGGGTTTGGAGTACTTTTAGGTATGTGTCCAGAAGTGATTAGCTGGGTCAAACGGAAAATCTATTTGTAACATTTTTTAGAAACCACCACAACACAATGACTGGCATAGTAGCTGCACCATTTCACCCTGTCACCAACAATAGTTGAAGTTTCCCCTTTCTCCACATTCTGGCTAGCATGTGTCATCTGGTTTTTTGATGATGTCCAATCTGACTGCTCAAAGTCCTTAACATAAAAGTGGACACACTATACCTAATAGAAGAGAAAGTGGGAAAAGTGTAAAACTCATTGGTATAGGTGACAATTTCCTGAACAGAACACTAGTAGCTCGGGCTCTAAGACCAACAATCAATAAATGGGACCTCATGAAACTGAAAAGCTTCTTTAAGGCAAAAGACACTGTCATTAGAACAAAACGGCAGCCTACAGATTGGGAAAAGATCTTCACCAACCCCACATCTGACAGAGGGCTAATATCCAAAATTTATAAAGAATTCAAGAAATTAAACACTAAGAAACCAAATAACCCAATCAAAAAATGGGGAACAGAGGTAACCATCAAATTCACAAAAGAGGACTCTCTAATGGCTGAGAGACACTTGAAGAAATGCTCAACATCCCTAATCATCAGAGAAATGCAACTCAAGAGGAATTTCAAAGTAGTTTTAATCTGCATTTCCTGCTGCCTATGTTGACTACTTTTAAAATTGTTTATTAACCATTTGCACTTCTTTTAAGAACCATCTGCATAATTCCATAGCTCAATTTTAACTTTAAAAAATATTTATTGGATTTTATGTGTGTGTTTTGCCAGTGTGTGTGTATGTATATGCATAATATTCATGCCTGATCGTCCATTCAGGTAAGAAGAGGGAGAACAGATTCTCAGGTACTGACGTTATAGATGGTTATGAGCCACCATGTGAATGCTTAAAGCTTAACCTAGGTCTTCTGCAAAACAGCAAGTGCCCCTAAACATTGCGCCATTGCTACAGCCCCATAATAGCCCACTTTTAATTTAGTTGATTTTCCTCAACATTTAGGTTCTTAAGTTTTCTTTATGTTCTGTTTTACAATTCTCTGTCAGATGTATATCTAGAAAAGAGTTTTTTTCTCATTTTGTATGCTGTACCTACATCTAAATGACAATTTCCTTTGCTGTACAAAACTATTTATTTTGATGAGGTCCTATTAACAAATTACGGATCTTATTTCCTAAGATATTGGAGGCCTGCTCATAAAGTCTTTACCTATGCCTATATCTTGAAGTATATTCCCTACTTTCTCCTCTAGTAGTTTTTTGGCTTCAGATACTGTGTTTGGTCATTAATCCATTTAGAATCCTTGCTTGCATAGGCTCAAGTTTTATTTTTCTGTACATAGCTATCAAATATTCTCAACACTATTTGTTGAAGATGCTGTCTTTCCTACAATGTGAACTTTTGGAATCGTTGTCAAAAATCGATTGGCTATAGTTGTGTGGCATTTTATCTATGTTCTCTTTTCTATTGTACTTAATCTATGTGTCTGTTATTGTGCTGGGATGCTATCTATTTTTATTACTATGGCTCCATAGTATAACTTGAAATCAAGTATGGTGATACTTACCTCAAGCTGTATTCTTTTTTTGTAATTTTATTAATTAATTTATCCATTTACTTTACATCCCAACTGCAGTTTCCCATCCTTCCTTTTTTTGTCAGTATTTCCCCTTGACCTCCCCTCCTCTCACCCATCCATTCCTCCTCCCTTTCTCTCCAGAAAAGGGGAGGAGTTCCATTGATATCAATCAGCTTTGGCATATCAAGCTGCAGTAAGACTAGGTTCATCTTCTTCTATTGTGACTAGAAAAGGCAGCTCAGTAGGAAAAAGGGTCCCAAGTGCAAGCAACACTGTCACAGACAGCCACTGCTCCTGCTGTTAGGAGTCTCACATGAAGACCCAGCTACACATCTGTTATATATGTGCAGAGGGGTTAGGTCAGTCCCATGCAGGCACCCTGGTTGTCAGTTCAGTCTCTTTGGGCCCCTGTGAACCTAGGATAGTTGATTCTCTAGGTTTTCTTATGGTCTCCTTACCCCTCTGGCTCCTATAGTCCTTCCTCTGACTCTTCTACAGGATTATCCAAGCTCTGCCTAATGTTTGGCTGTGAGGCTCTGCATCTATTTCCATCAGTTGCTGGATGAATCCTCTCTGATAGTGGTTATGCTAGGCTCCTGTCTGCAAGTATAGAAGAATATAATTAACAGTGTCCTGCAGGGGTGGGCTCCCTCTCATGCCATTGGCCTCAAGTTGGACCAGTCATTTGTTGGCCATTCTCTCAATTTTTGCTCCATCTTTACTCCTGTACATCTTGTTGGCAGAACAAATTTTAGGTTAAAGGTTTAGTGGCAGGGTTGCTGTCCCAATACCTCCATTTGAAATCTTGCTTGGCTACAGGAGATGGCGGGTTCAGGATCCATATCCCCAATTTCTAGGAGTCTTATCTAGGGTCACCTTCATAGATTCTTGTGAGTTTCCATTGTCCTCAATTTCTAGCTCATCCCAGAGATACCTTCCTCCCTACCCAACTCCAGGTGTCTCTTCCAGTACTCTCCCCCTCCATTCTTTCCCTACCTGATCCCTCCTGTTCCCATCCCCACCCTCATTCAGTCCCCTCCTTCCATGATATCTATTTTATTTCCCCTTCTGAGTGAGATTCAAGAATCCTCCTTTGTGCCCTCCTTGTTACTTAGCTTCTTTGGGTCTGTGGATTCTAGCATGGTTGTCCTGTACTTTATGGCTACTATCCACTTATAAGTGAATACATACCATGTTTGTCTTTCTGGGACTAAGTTATTTCACTCAGGATGATCTTTTCCAGTTCCATCCATTTGCCTGTAAATTTCATGATGCCATTGTTTTTAATAGCTAAGTAATACTCCGTTGTGTAAGTGTATCATGTTTTCTTTATCCTTTCTTCAATTAAGAGACATCTAGATTGTCTCCAGTTTCTGACTACTATGAATAAAGCTGTTATAAACATAGTTAAGCAAGTGTTCTTGTGGTATGGTGGAGCATCCTTTTGGTATATATCCAGGAGTAGTATATCTGTGTCTTGAGGTTGATCTACTCCCAAATTTCTGGGAAACTGCCAAATTGATTTCCAAATTGACTGTAAAAATTTGCACAGCCATAACCTATGTAGGAATGTTTTCCTTGCTCCACATCCTGGTCAGCATGAGTTGCCCCTTGAGTTTTTTGATCTTAGGCATTCTGAGATGTATAAGATGGAGTAACACAGTCATCTTGATTTGCATTTCCCTGATGACTAAGGATGCTGAACATCTCTTTAAGTTCTTCTCAGTTATTAGAGATTCTTCTGTGGAAAAGTCTTTGTTTAGATCTATACCCTCCCCACCCCCCCTTTTTGTTTTTCATTACAGGATTTCTCTGTGTATATTCCTGGTTGTCCTGGACTGACTTTGTGGACCAGACAGGCCTCTAACTCACAGAGATCTGCCTGCCTCTGCCTCCTGAGTACTGAGATTAAAGATGTGCACCATCATGCCCGACTGTACCCTGTTTTTAATTGGGTTATTTGATGTGCTAATGTCTAGTTTCTTGAGTTCCTTATATATTTTGAGTGTTGAATGTGGCGTTAGTAAACTGGGTTTCAGACTGGTTTGTTTTCCTTCCGGGGTCTCAAGGTTTCTCATTACTTATTTGAGCTTTTTCAGCTTGTGTTTCTTATTTATTTAGTTTTTTATCATTTATTTTATTTTAATAGATTGCAATATAAATACACTATTTCCCTTTTCCCTTTCCTCCCTTCAAACCCTCCTATATACCTCTCCTTGCTTTCATTCAAATTCACGGCACCCTTTATCATTAATTGTGGATTGTGCATGTATAATTTTTCCATGAACTTCTGCAAATAATTTGCCTTATGCACTGTGTGTGAATGGAATGTTCTGTAGATATATATCATATGAAACGGTAGTGATATCTTGGCTTTGTTGAGACCCATTAAGATAAAACTATTTCCTCCTAGTCAAAAGAATAGAAGTTTCACCTCTAACCCTAAATAGAGATCTGTTATTCTAAACTACCCAAAACACTAACTACTATTGTCTCCTCCATTTAAGATTTAATCCAGTTAGATCTGTCAATCACCTGGTCTAGAGTTTTCCACCCAACATCCCTTAATCAGAAATACTGGTTGTCCTGAACACATTCCAAGAAGACGGGACTCTAATTATCTCCTTAATGAAACAACTCTCCTTAGCAGAAGCTCCTCTCTCAGGGAAGTTTCTGTAGTGTAGCCTTGTGGAGTCTGTGTACTCAAAAATTGTAACAACTTCACTTTTATCTTTGTGTCACTGCAGTTCTCACCGTCCCTTTTTGCAGTACTATTGATAACTGCAGATTCACAGTTGAGAAAGAGACACATAGACGGCTTCTGTGACAACCCCTACCTTCACCTCTCACACATGCTACCAAAAAGTAATGGGCTAGACAGAAATTCATCAAAGAGAACACTTAAAAATTGTGATACGGATGCTGAAGTGTAGCTCTTCACAATTGATGGCTTCTGGCAGGGGTGTGGGTGGAGAAGGATGCAACTTTCTTTAAGGGGCTAGCCACTGGGAATTTGACCATGCTCCAGTGAGTATATGGACAGCACAAATTGGACTTGTTTTCTACTTCTTTTCAAGGGTCACAAGAGTGGGGAAGGAGGACCTGGGAAGACTGGGAAGTGAGTGTGATTGGGGTTCATGATGTGAAATTTCCAAGTAATCAATAAAAATAGTATATATTTTACAAAAAGAAAGAAAGAAGGAAGGAAGGAAAGAAAGAGAGAGAGAGAGCGAGAGAGAGAGAGAGAGAGAGAGAGAGAGAGAGAGACAGAGACAGAGAGACAGAGAGAAATTGAGCAAAGCCTGGGCATACTTTCCCAAACACTCATTTTTCTCTGATGCTGTATCTCCCCTCCTTGTACCATGTCATGTGGTTGCTTGAAAATGCCATGGCTTTATCTCTTCCTCTTCTCTACCTTCTGACATCTGCAGATGTTTACACCTTGCCTGCCTTATCAAACTCTGATAAAATTGTCCTTGAGCTTCCTAATGAGTTACCTTCCAATTTATTTTATTAACAAGACTAAGAACTCCCCAAAAGAGAACCCTAGCTTCCCCAGTAACATACTTCCCTTGAAGTTACTGTTTTTCCTATGATAGCTCAGTTATACCATTTTGCACTGATTCTAGGGGCCTTACCACTAGGTTCCAGGATCTCCAGCTCAGCTCTGAATCATTTGCTTTTCTGCAGCAATCTCTCCCACCTTAATAAGTTCCTTGTACTTATACTTTCTCTCTTGCTGGATAAGTACCGTATATCATCTCAACTGCTTTCAGTTTCAGGGTTCTAATCTGCTGTCGTTCCCAAAAGTCATAATAAAATAATGTTGTTTTTTTTTAAGTTATAGCTCATTTATTCTAGCTTTCCTTTTTTTTTTTAAAATTTTGACATTTTTTTTTTTTTTCGTGTTACATCTCAATAGCAATCCCTTCCCTCCTCCCCCCTCTGGTCCCAACCTGCCACCCTTTTTCCCCTTAACCCCCCCCATCCACTTTCTTTTTTTTTAGTTTAAGGTATATCTTTTTCCCCCCAACAGCTCTCCCTTTCAGTCCAACAAACAGCTCTTTCTCTTATAACAACAAATACAATACAAAACAACAAAAATAATTAGGCCACAATTATGAGAATTATGGTGCTAGGCATACATTCCCAATGTCCAGTCCATATGTATGTGGTACCTGACTTTAACATTCTACTATCCAACCATCTCCATGTGGTTGAAGTTCTATATCCAACTCAGCTTCTATCCTAACTTGTATCACAATTTTAAAAACATCTTCTTAGATCGAGAACACCCTCTTAATTCCTAAACAACTCAAAATTTAACAATAAGACTCTAACTATCTAGTCTTCAACCACATCAGAGAGCTGAGAGGGATAAATATATCTGATTATACAGATAGTGCAGGACCACCAGCTTCCAAAACTAAGAAATGACATACCAGTGGCTGCCTGGACAGTTCCCATTTTCTCTCCATACATTACAGCATCAATCTTCAGCCATTTGGCCCCGTTTCTCTGACAGACATTGATTGTAGAGCAGGAATTATGAAGGACTTACCTACCCTGTCTTGGCAGAGCTAGGCTGTCGACTTACCTGCTTCCAAGTTTTGTCCTTTTTGGACAGCAGTCTGTCTACAGTTTAAGCAAGGGGTTTTTCTTGCCAAGTGATAGGCTTGCCATTAATTCAACCATCTCCAATTGGAGATTCTTTGATGCTCATCTTCTACTTGGAGTAGGATAGGGGTGCTGTCAGGAGCTGACATGTCTCAATATAAAAAAAAATCTAGCCGGGCGGTGGTGGCGCACGCCTTTAATCCCAGCCCTGGGTAGGCAGAGGCAGGCGGATCTTTGTGAGTTCGAGGCCAGCCTGCTCTACAAAGTGAGTCCAGGACAGCCAAGGATACACAGAGAAACCCTGTCTCGAAAAACCAAAAAAAAAAAAAAAATCTTAGGTTAAGAAAACATCTTTGAATGCGATATTCTGCAAATCTCTTGAGGTTTTTGAAGACCACCTATTTATATCCTTATATTTGGGTAAACAAATGTTGCTTGTCTCTTAGCAATTTGATTTCTGATTAGCTTAGAAAATAACTGAGATAGACTGCCCTAGTACCTAACAAAATGACATGCTTGAATGACTATTAGTTTGCATTTCTTAATTATCCTAAACAAGTTATGACAGTTGCTAACAAAAGGCCAAAACTTCACATTTCATTTTTAAGCATTAATGTTTTAAATACCATCTATCATGATTTTACATATTTCTCAAGTTGTTCAGAACCTGCAAAAGAAAAGATTTATTGGGCATTTGGGAGTCTCCAACAAGCATCATGTGCCAGGTAAATATTCTACATTAAAATAATATAGTGGTGAGCAGCAAAAACAGAAGCTATGTCTTTGTGGAGCTTATATTTCCATTTTTCCAAGGATCTATTTCTGGTACAAATCGCATTTCTTTCACTATCACTTGTTCAGCATAAAATCTCCAGGGAGTAGGCCATCAAAGGTAGTCTCCCAGCCATGTGACATCAGTGGCTGACTAGGGATGCAGTATAGCTTTTGGGCTCATGTCTTTGCTAAGATGGCTTTACTTAGAGTTGTGATTCCCAAGAGATCAGACTGCTGCTGAAAGAGAGTTAGAATCCTCCCTATTGCATCTAATGCTGGAATCTGTTACTTTTCTTTTTCAAATCTGTTCTCTTTGCATACCCCCAATAGATGACTCCACACCCATACACATATAGCCAGAACCAATGGGACTCAGTGAATTATTAAAACAAAAAGGACATGAAGTTGGGTGGGATATGTATTAGGTGGCCTAGGGGAGTTGTTGAGGAAAATGGAATTAATATGATTAAGATATGGTGTGAGATGGAATGTCAGAGTTGTCTTGAGTTGCATTTCTCTGATGGTTAAGGATGTTGAACATTTCTTCAAGTGTCTCTTGGCCATTAGAGATTTCCCTTTTGTGAATTCTTGGGTTAGCTCTGTACCCCATTTTTTGATTGAGTTATTTGGTTTCTTGGTATTTAATTTCTTGAATTCTTTATAAATTTTGGATGTTAGCCCTCTGTCAGATATGGGGTTGGTAAAGATCTTTTTTCCCAAACTGAAGGCTACCCTTTTGTTCTAACGACAGTGTCCTTAGCCTTACAGAAGCTTCTCAGTTTCATGAGGTTCCATTTATTGATTGTTGGTCTTAGAGCCTGAGCTGTTGGTGTTCTGTTCAGGAAGTTGTCACCTGTGCCAATAAGTTTGAGGCTTTTCCCACTTTTGCTTCTATTAGAACTAGTGTGTTTGGCTTTATCACACCAGTCAGAATGACTAAGAACAAAAACTTGAAAGACAGCACATGCTGGCGAGGTTGTGGAGAAAGGGGAACACGTCTCCATTGCTCATGGGACTGCAAACTTGTATAGCCAGTATGCAAATCAGTCTGGCAATATCTTAGAAAACTTGGAATAGCTCTACTTAGAGACACAGCCATACCACTCCTGGGCTTCCATCCAGAAGATTCCTACCAAACCACAAGGACATCTTCTCAGCTATGTTTATAGCAGCTTTATTTTTAATAACTAGAAACTGGAAACATCCCAGATGTCCTTCAACTGAGGAATGGATTTAAAAAACTGTGGTACATCTACACAATTGACACTACTTAGCTATCAGAAACAAGGAAATCATGAAATTTGCAGCCAAATGGATGGAACTAGAAAAGCTCATCCAGAGTGAGCTAACTGAGACCCAGAAAGATGCCCATGGCATGTCTTCACTTATAATGGGATTTTAGCCATATAGTACAGGATAACTACCCTACAACCAACACACCAAAAAGAACAGGAACATGGACTTTGTTACCTGTTAGTGGGACACTTTGCCCTGGTGGAGCTCCCATGTAGGCCCCCAGTGCAAGAGGAAGCTCTTAGCCCTCATATGAACTGAGGGGGGCTGATATGTAGGGGTACCCCACACGGGAGGAGTAGAATAGGTGAGAGAGGGGGTAGAGGTGGGTGAGTAGGACCAAGAAGCGTAGAGGGAGGGGGCTGTAAGGGAGATGTAACTTGAAGTAATAAATAAATGTAATTTTAAAAAGATATGGGATGTACACATTAAAATTTCAAAGAATTAAAAACTCAACAAATTTTTTTTTATACATCACATCAATACCCTATGACAGAGTCAACAATTTTGAAGGTTTAATGTTAAGGATTCGGCATCAATTCAAAACCCTGGAAACTTTACATCTTGACAAAATTGCAGACATAAGTTTCACCCAAGTGAAATGAAGCTCCCCAAAATATTTTATGTGATGTACTGTGGTTAAAGTTCCCAGGTTGTTCAAGCAATCTTAGGTATGCATGTTCAGAATCCTAACAAAGAGCCATTTACAGGCACAGCTCCCATTACTAGATTTGCTTCATTATATTCTGAACAAGGTTTGTGGCATCTCTGTATTGAAAAGTCTATTGGCTACATTTTATAAAGCTCAGTTATGGGTTAGCATTTTTAACAACAATGTATTTTTATTTTAATAATGTATTTTTAAATTAGAGTATATAGTGTGCTTTTTTTCCAGACGTAGTACTGCTGTGCCCTTGATAGGCTGTATATGGTGTGAAGATATTTTTCTGTGTACTGCTTTGCCACAAAATAATGTAACTCATTTGACTGTGATATTTTCTTTCTTACAACAGTATGGGACTTGGCCTGAAATATCTCCAAGGTACACCTGCATAATTTTACTAGACATATTGGCATTACCTCTAATCAGTAGTCTCAAAAAATATACTTTGACCAAGTAACAATATGCCCAGAACTGTAGTAACTGTATTTCTGCTTGTTCCCAACTTTAGGTATGCAAAGTTCATATACACAATACAGGATACCAGAAACTCAGTCTCCTCAGAGGTAAGCTTTATCTAATTCTTGCAGTCTGAAGCTTGCTCTCTACAGCATTTTAGTCTGCTCTGCCACCTGAAATGCACCCTTCAAATCTCATTGTGTGTATCTAATCACAGCTGTTAACGTGCTAGTTCTCTGTTGGCTCTGGAACTCTGCTTTGCTTCTTCCATTCACATTGATCTCATGCACAAGATTTGTGGTAACTAGCTTTGCAATCATTTTTTTCCATATGTTATATGATTGCATTGTGAAAATCACAGTCACAGGTGAGCTAAGGCTAATTATGGTTAGAGTCAGAATTCTGGATTCCAAAGGAATTGGTGTTGAAAACCCCCAGATGAATACAAGCCAATTATGATTGCTTCAGAGGAATCATCTCTCCATTCTCACCCACTGACCAAAGCGTGGGATTAATATGGTCATTATTTTCTGAACTATAGGTCATCAAGAGAAACATTCTATCAAACACCTATGCTACTCACAGTATGAAAACTACTCAGAAATACAGTTTGCACCCTCAAACATTAGCATTTTGATTGCTTATTGCAACAGTAAAAATCTGAAAGGGCTACAAGTTTCAAATATAAAGCATAAATGATTGAAATTGATTAATTGTGTGCAATAGAAAGTGGTGGGCTACAGATGTAGTTCAATACTGGGACACTTGTCTAGCCACGCAAGGCTTTGGGTTCAGATCCAAGTACTGCAAAACAAGGTAAAAGAAAGGAGTAGGGGCACTGGCTAAATGGAGTGTACCTGTTCTGTTTAAAATTTTACCAGTATATATCTTGTACAGGCAAACACACATGATTTGAATTTATGTGTGAAATACCTAGGTAATGTCCGGAAGACAGTATTTCATTGCATGTCTCCCCATTCTTTCTATGTCACCTTCCACAATGTTCCCTGAGCCTTGGGATCTAGAGAAGTTTGGTATGGATGTCCCATCTATGGTTGAACACTCAGTCACTTATTTTCCCAGCGTTTTGAATGGTATTATGACTCTGCATTAACCCCCACCCACTAAAAAGGAAGTTTCTGTGACCAAGATGAAAGCATCACAAACCTATAGATATAAACAGAAATATTTAGAAGGAAGTTTGACAACATGATGAGTTAACCAAACAACACCTGTAGGTTTCAACTACAGGGCCTCTGCTCCCTATTCTCATAGGAACATGTTTACAAAAGCAAGCATGATGATACCAAACAATGGAAATACCACTAGATTCTTAGTTCTATTTTGAATAAAGGAACAACTATTAATTATTCAAAGTGACTTAGATTCTATTTTAGATCTTCTAACATTGTACTCTACAATAGTATTGTCTAAGACCCTCTTTATTATTTTGTAATGCATCTTAAAGTTCACTGTTTCTTTATTAAATTACATTATTATTTCCCTGAGAATATCATACAACATATCTTGATCATACTCACCTCTTTCCCAACTCCTCTCAGATACACTCACCTTTTCTAATCATCCCTACTTTGTGTCCTCTTTTTCTAAAAAAGAAAAAAATAAAACCACGAACCATCAAGTCTAATTCATCCTACCCGTAGAGTAGCATGAATGTTATGAGAGAAAGCAATCACTTTCTAATTGTATTAAAGACCCACTCCATGAGATGAAACCCATTCCTGGAACCATTATCAGGGCTAAGAACCTGTGGCTAGATAACTCACAGGTCCTAAGACAGAACCTATCACTATTATTCTACTAAATGGACACAGTATTACCAACTCTTAATGTCTTAATCTTATACCAATAGATTAGTACATCTCTCAACCCTCATCATAGAAACTTCTATTTGCAGCAGACGGCAATTACCACAGAGATGCACAACTGATCAATATATAGAATAAGAGATTATGGAATATTCCTCTCTAAATGAGACGTTTATATCACAGCACCATCTTCAAAGAACTAGTGACCATTGCACAAGAGAAGACAAAAAGATTGTAAATTAATTTAAATTTTACGCATTTAATGTATACTGTGTAACATGTTGATATGATTCACAGTGAATGGATTACTATAATCAAGGTAACCAACATACCCATCTCTGTATAAGTACCATGTTTAGCATATGGTAAGAATGTTCAAGATCAATGCTCTTGGCAAGTGGCCAGTATACAATACAGTACTATTACCCACAACTCTAGAGTATAAATCACATCTCCAGAAATACTTCATTTCCTTATCTCTTAAATTTCTGAACTAAATTGCCTTAGGAACTAAAGAGCCTTCATTTCTAATACGTTTGTCCCATTTCTAATGTTTCCTTAAAGAATGAGGTTATGCATAAGTAAAATGCCCCAAATGATACTTTGAAAGAATACATTCTATTGATACTTAGTGCATATACACACATTTAGATGATTTGGGATTGTATAAAGTGGCAGCATTCCCACTTGGTCTTTGTCTATTAATGCTAATATATAGTTCTGACTCATAACTAATTTTGAGCAGGGAAATTTGAAAGAGACTCTGGCTAAGCAGTTATGCTCACAGTTCATTGATTAGTTTTTGTTTTGTTTTGTTTTTTTACTTAACAACATTGAGAACATTAGCTTCTGTGAATATTGTAATAAGTGAGCAGCATTAAAAAGATGTACACACCAGAGGATGGGAGAAGAGCTGTGATATGCTGTTCTTTGCATCTGACAGGGATGTTGCACTCACTAATTCACAGTAGCTGTGATTGGCTGCCCAAGACCCATACAAGATCAAGCTAGTCAACATTCCAGCATGTTTGGAGGATGGGCTCCCAAAGTCTTACCAATAGCTGAGGAGCTATTGACAGCTGATGGCTGCTAGGGGAAGGAGAGTCAGCTTTCCTTGGTGTTATAGGAACTGGTAGGTTGCCCATGTTCTAGTGAATGGCCCCACACTGATAAGATATAGGTAGCACTAATCAAACTCTGTGTGTTAGATGAATAAGAGAAAGAGGCAAAAGAGGAGGAGGAGAAGGAAGATAAAAGAAGGAAAGTAGAAAGAGTAGAAATTTGGAAGGGGATTTGTCAGGGAACCGGGGAAGTTGGAAGAGAGAAATTGGGGCAGATATGACCATAATACATTTTATACATGTGTGAAATTATTAAAGATTAAAGTTATTTATATATTTAATAAAGAGGCATCAGGCTTCAATGAAGATCAGGAATGTGATGATGGAAGTGTTTCTAAATGGTGTCCTAAACTTGTCTAGAAGGTTCTATGTTGAGTTCTTCTTGGGACTATAGTGGGAAAGAAATAGTGGAAGTACAATGGTGAACTTTATATATCATATCTCTGTTTTGATGGAATTTACATACTGAGAATCCTTATATGATTTCAGCAGAAAAATATTTTTATCAGTTATGGTAAGATGATTACCAACCCCAACTCACTCAAAGATGTAAACATTCCAATTCCTGAGACTTATGTATATAATCTTATATGGCAAATGGGACTTAGCAGGTAGATTTCAATTAAGGACTTTAAGAGGAATAGATAATCCTACATTATACAAATATATCCAATATAATCAAGGAATTCAAGTATGAGGAAGTCAGGAGAGCCAGAAAGAAAAGGGGTGCCTACAATAAAGGCCTTAGTTTCAATGAAATGGCCACTGGCAGGGAAAGTGGGTGGCCTCTAAAAAAACAAGGTAGGCAAGAAACAGATTTTCTTCTAGAGCATCCAGAAGAGACATAGTCCAGTTGGCATTTGATTTTAGGCCAGTGAGGCTTGTTTGGCCTTTGGACATCTGTACCCAAAGATAACGAATATATGCCATTTTTAGACACATTTGTGATAAGCTGTTGGCATTGTGATACAGCTCTGTCATCTAAAAATTTTATGTTGGAGAATCATGCAATCAAGTCAAAAAAAGAATAAATAAATCACAAAATAATTCTTGATGTTTTGTGTAGGTTATATAATGTTGGACTTACCAAATTTGACTGCCAAGCAAAAGCATTTTTAAAAGCTACCATCGTAATTTCAGAAATGAAATACTTTATCACAAAAACAGTTGAAAGAACATAATCTCAAAATAGAGGGCAGTACATTATGCTGATGTATAAATATATATATTACATATATATTATACATACATATTACTATCTCATCTTTGTTTTTCCATTTAGATACAGATAAGGGAAACATTTTTCTCTTTTTTGTTTATTTATTACTTCACGTTACATCTCCATCACAGTGCCCTGTACTGTACACTCCTCCCAGTTCCACCCTCTCCTCCCTCTCTCACCCATCCCACTCCTCGGATGTGGAGTGTTCCTGTATATCAGTCCCTCTCAGTTCAACAGTCATAGGAGGGCTAAGAGCTTCCTCTTGCACTGGGGGCTTACATGGTAGCACCCCTGGGACAAATGTCCCATTAATAGGTAACAAAGTCTATGTTCCTGATCCTTTTGGTGTGTTGGTTGTAGGATAGTTATCCTGTACTATATGGCTAAAATCCAATTATAAGTGAGTAGATGCCATGTGCATCTTTCTGCGTCTGGGTTAGCTCACTCACGATGAGCTTTTCTAGTTACATCCATTTGGCTGAGAATTGCATGGTTTCCTTCTTTCTGATAGCTGAGTAGTATTTCCATTGCGTAAATGTACCACAACTTTTTTTATCCATTCCTTGGTTGAGGGACATCTGGGATGTTTCCAGTTTCTAGCTATTACAAATAAAGCTGCTATGAACATAGATGAGGATATGTCCTTATGGTTTGGTAAGGAATCTTTTGGGTGGATACCCAGAAGCAGTATGGCTGGATCTTGAGGTAGGGCTAATCCAAGATTCCAATTTGTCTACAATATCTCCAGACTGATTCCCATAGTGGTTGTGCAAGTTTGTACTCCCACCAGCAATGGAGGAGTGTTCCCCTTTCTCCAGAGCCTCGCCAACATGTGCTGTCTTTTGAGTTTTTGATCTTAGCCATTCTGACAGGTGTGAGATGGAATCTCAGAGTAGTCTTGTGTTGAGCATTTCTTCAAATATCTCATTACCATTAGAGATTCCTCCTTTGTAAATTCTTGGTTTAGCTCTGTTTCCCATTTTTTTGGATTGGATTATTTGATTTCTTGATGTTTAATTTCTTGAGTTCTTTATAAATTATGGATATTAGCCCTGTGTCAGAAGTGGGGTTGGTAAAGATCTTTTCCCAATCTGTACATTGCTGCTTTGTTCGAATGACAGTGTCCTTTGCCTTACAGAAGCTTTTTAGTTTCATGAGGTCCCATTTATTGACTGTTGGTCTTAGAACCTGAGCAATTGGTGTTCTGTTCAGGAAGTTGTCTCCTGTGCCAATTAGTTCTAGGCTTTTCCCCACTTTCTCTTCTATTAGATTTAGTGTGTCAGGCTTTATGTTAAGGTCTTTGATCCACTTGGACTTAAGTTTTGTGCAAGGTGGTAAGTATGGGTCTAAATGCATTCTTTTACATGTTGACATCCAGTTAGACCAGCACCATTGGTTGAAGATGCTGTCCTTTTCCCATTGTACGGTTTTGGCTTCTTTGTCAAAAATTAAGTGACCATAGGTGTGTGGGCTCATTTCTGGGTCTTCAATTCGATTCCATTGATCAACTTCTCTGTTTCTATACTACTACCATGCTGTTTTTCTTACTATTGTTCTGTAGTATAGCTTGAAATCTGGGATGATGATATCTCCAGATGTTGGAAACATTTTTCTTAAGACACAGTTATCACAATGTAAGCCTGAGACTAATGACTCTCATGCCATATCCTCCCAAGTGCTGGGATTACATATGTCTGTCATGACATCAGTCCAGAAATTGAAAATGATTTTAAGAAATGATCACTTCCCATGGATCTATCTTCAGGATTCACTCTTCTACACCAGAAAAACATCAAATTTTTTTTTTATGTCATCTTAGATGAGTTATTTCCCTACTAGGTCTGGTGGCTACTGCTCCAGTCAGAGTCTCCTCAGCAAGAGGAAATCACTCAATGTTTTCTTCTCTTTAAGATAAGGAATAGTGCCATTCATAAGCTTCAACAGTAAACAAAAAGGAATAGAAAGTGACAAAAGAAATTGGATTTGCTGACTTGGAAAAAAAAGTCAGAAAACTCAAAAGAACACGTGTAAGCATGTGAATACAATTACAAAAGAAAAATCTAGAAAATCTTCTGTTTAACCTATGACAACACATGCTGTCAGTCTTACCTATGTGCCTCTAGTTCATAGTTTAAAATGCCATGATCTGGTCTCTCTATCCATCCGGGTATGCTGGGCAGTTGTCCTAAAGTCTGCTTTCCCTAATTTTCTCAACGAAAGCCAATGAATCAGCCCAAGGCCAGGAATAGTGGAGGTGGTAAGTTTTGGTTTATTTGTTTGTTTGTTTTTACATCATGCTGGCTTTAATGTCAATAAACTGTTTTCTGTTGGATCTAGAAGCATTCAGTCAGTAATTATTTTGTTTAAGTTATTGTGCTGACTAGACATTTTACATGTATCATTTCATGTGTTTCTCAAAATAATGCCTTGAGTCGGGTTTTACAATGATCCCCAATTTACAGACAAGAAAACCGAGGTACTGAGAAATTCAAACCTGACATATGTCACAGACAGTGGAGTCTTGCTTTGAATATCTAGTGCTTTTCTATTTACAGCTCACTGCTTAGATAAGGAGTAGCACTATTTCAAAAATGGTGGTAATGACCAGTAAGGATATAAAGCTACACATTTGCTCGTATTCACTGTCATGAAACCTTAACTTGAAGTCATGTTTGATCTGTTTCAGAAATAAAATAGGAAAAAATTCCAGTCAGCACTAAGAACAACATCTTATATTCCTCAGCTGCCCTTATGGCTTGTGTCTTCTTTTAGTTACATAGACACCCACATTAAAGACTTGTTTTATAGTTTTAATAATTTACTAATTATATATCCTGATATCTTCTTCAATTTCTTGAAATGTTTATCATACAAGCCTTTCACTTGCTTAGTTAGAATTACCCCAAGATAGTCTATTGTGAAAGGTGTTGTTTCCCTAATTTCTTTCTCAATCTATTTGTCATTTGTATATAGGGATGCTATTGATTTTTTTAGAGTTGCTTTGTATCAAGATAACAAATAACTCAACTAAAAATTGGTACAGATCTAAACAGATAATTCTCAAAATAGAAAACTCAAATGGCTGAGAAACATTTAGGGAAATGTTCATTGTCCTTAGTCATCAGAGAAATGCAAATCAAAACTACCTTGATATTTCATATTATACAGCTAGACATTAAGCAGAGTGAGAGACCTTGAAATACTCAGTCCTAAGTGGGATATTTCCTCTCCTCAGAGATAAGGGAACTCTGTGGAAGTGGAGGCAGAAAGAGTGTAAGAGCCAGAAGATATGGAGTACAACAAGGAAACGAGGCCCTCTAAACACAGCAGAACTGATGCACAAAACTAAACTAAACTAGCAGCATGAAAAAGGCCCCAACATATAACTGCACCAGATAAGGTTCTAAAGCTGAAAGAAGTGGATACTCACACCCATCCCTAAAACAGAAGCTATCTCTAATTATTATCCACTTCTATCTTAGTTATGGTTAAAATTGCTCTAATAAAAGACCATAACCAAAAAGAAGTTGTGTAGGAAAGGGTTTTTTTTGACTTATACTTCCATATCATTACTCATCTTCAAGAGAAGTCAGGACAGGAACTCAAACAGATCAGAAACATGGAGGCAGGAGCTGATACAGAGGCCATTGAGGAGTGTTGCTTACTTGCTTGCTCCTCATGATTTGCTCAGCCTGTTTTCTTATAGAATCCAGGATCACCAGACCAGGCATAGTACCACCCACAATGGTCTAGGCCCTTCCACATCAATCATTGATTAAGAAAATGCCCTACAGGCTTGCCTGATGCCTATCTTATGGAGGCATTTTCTTTTTTGGGTTCCCCTCCTCTCAGATGATTTTAGCTTGTGTCAAGTTGACAAAACTATCTAGCACTAAATAGAATATGATTAATGAAGGGCAAGGAAATGTTTAACCAAAGCTAAGAATGAATATTAAAATCTCATGAAATCTCACTAGTATATAAACTATTTACAATTAACACACACACACACACACACAGAGAGAGAGAGAGAGAGAGAGAGAGAGAGAGAGACAGAGACAGAGACAGAGACAGAGACAGAGACAGGGTTTTAACAGAGTTTTCCACATTGATCAACAATGTTGCTCACAAAATACATGGTAATCTCAGTTTATCCACAGGCATACTTCCTAGGAGTTATTGGTCAGTGAGTCTCCACAAGCACAGAAATCAAGGTAGGATACTACTTTTTGTTTGTTGCTGTTTGTTGCTCATTATAACTAGATGGCAAATCTAATTATACCACATGCTTTTTAAGACAGAAAAATCAAACTGGAATAAATCTAGAAGATTATTTACTATTGACTATATTTCATATTTCCAGAAGTGCTATGTATCTTATTGGCAGAGAAAATACATCGGTAGTCTTACCCAGCTGTGAACCCTGTGAAATACAGTGCCAACTTGCCAGGCATGTTGTGCCAACTACTGCAATAGTGGCATAACCAACTTCTTTCTGATTGGTTTTGAGACATGCTTTGTGGGAAGGAATTCATGACTGGTACTGTAAACCTCATCAAAAGTTCAGAGGTGGTGGGATCATAGACCCTAGGAGAGAACCTACTGATACTGTTTTTCCAAATTTCCATGTTGTCAAACTCCCTTGTAAATATTTATGTTTCTATCAATAGATCTGTGTTGTTCCAACCTTTGTCAGAGAAGCTTCTTATTGTAAAGTGTAGTATTTAATGCAGAGACTAATAACTATTAAAATACTGAGAATAAAGGGCAATGATTACTCATAAGTTGATGGGACATCTCTATTAACCTCCCCCATACACATATATACAAGGCTCAAAGAATATTAATGAAGAGAATGTAGAAAAAGTATAAGAGCAGAAGGATAGGGAGGAGGGCTGTGAAAGGGTGGCCTCTGGACACAATATGGCTGTTGTACACATGAACCTACAGAAAATCTGGTTATGCACATAAGCCCTCAGCAAAATTCCAAAAGCGAAAAATTCTAGCATGGAAGGTTGAGGGTCTCTTGATACACCTCTTCCCAATATGGAGCTAATGGCAGTTGAAAGCTTCTGAGGAAGTGACAATTATATTGTTTATGGGGGCTACCATTGATAGGTTGTCCATGCCCCGGTCGATGACCCTCCTATAAACATTTGGGCAGCACTAATTGGACTTAATAGGTTACAAAAAGGGGGCATGGAGTTAGCATATGTAGATATGTTGGAGGGTAGCTAGGGGGCTGGAAGGAGAGAGTAGGGGTGAATATAATCAAGGCACCTTTTATACATGTTTGAAGTTTTCAAGAAATAGGAAATTAACACTAAATATGACTATAATGTATTTTTGTAATATTTTAAAATAAAATTTATCTAAATAAATGCATGGTAATCCATGTTTATAATTCCAGAACCTAGTAGGCTAAAGCAGGAGAATTATAACTTCAAGCTCAGCATGGGAATTCATATAAAGACCATAAAAAGAAGGGAGGAAAGGAGGGGAAAAGGCAGTGCAATAAGAAAAGGGGAAGGGAGGAAGGAAGGAAGGAAGGAAGGAAGGAAGGAAGGAAGGAAGGAAGGAAGGAAGGAAGGAAGAGGGAGGGAGGAAGGGAGGGAGGAAGGAAGGGAAAAATATTCCCTGTGGTCATAAAAAGTTTCCTCCTGTTGTTTTTGTATTATGTGTAAAGAAGATTTAATTTTATTTTCCCCCACATGTATTACTTATTCTATTCAAATCACAAGTTTGATGATACTTCCCTAACATCACTAATTTGAGACATTACCTCTGACATGCATCTATGTTTCATGCATATATATGTATAGTCAATTGCTGGACAAGCTTAACAGGAAATATCTCTCAGTCTCCTACTTCCACTAGTTTCTTTCCTTCCCTCAACCTCCCAATTGCTTTCATCACACACACACACACACACACACACACACACACACACACACACCACCACCACCACCACCACCACCACTCTTAAGTATTTATTTCTAATCTATACAATCTAGAATGTTCAAATGAGGGAAACGTGTAATATTTGTCTTTCTGAAGTCTATGAAGATCTGATTGTATCTATTTTCAGAAAATAAAACAATTTCATTCTCTTTTATGGCCAAAACCCCATTGTGTGTGTGTGTGTATTCATACTCCATGTTTTCTTTATCTATTCATTTGTTGATGAATGTTAAGTCTGATTCTATAACTTGAATATTGTGCACAGTGCTATAATAAAGAAGGATGTGTAAAATTTGAATAGCAATTCAATTTTATTAATGCTTATCATTTGATGAAAGTATGTGTTTTCTTTAGTCAATTGTGCATTTTTCCAAGAAATTACTCACTTGTAAGTTTTCAAGTTTATTGCCATAAATTTAATTATATTTTACAACCATTGTAACCTCCAATTTTATTGTACAATTATATTCTTTTTTTACTTCTAAAACTGTTGGGGTTTTTTTTTTTTTTTTTTTTGCTTATAAAAGACAGTTTTTTATTTTTGTTTGGTGTGTGCCTTATGTTTTGCCAGGGACTGAATTCCGGACCTGTTAGCGTTTTCCAACTGAGGAGAAGGTCACAAGATTTACCACTGGTGTGGAAATTTCCTTTGGGGTGGCTTCCATGTCTGTTGCCCATTACTCTTGTACACAGTCCCAATAAATTCACTTGTTGATGAACTTGACTTGGATGGAATACTTTCCTTGGTTTTTAGATACCCTTTCTCAGAATCATACAACAGTCTCCAACTGCTTTCTGTGACAGCTATCTTTATATTAGTTCGTGGCTTCACTCATATTTAGCACACTTTCCATGGATATAAGATCCTGTAAGCTTCACAACCCTTAGGCTAACATCAGCAGTTTAACTGGTCCTTCGTCTCTCAATTCTATATTCTACCCACCCATGAAATATCATAGTCAAGTAGATCTGAGTTTTTAATGACTACTAAGTCTTGATGGCAGTGAAGTACAAAGTGTGGAACTTGACTGTGAAAGAAACTCATGGCTCTGATACATTTTACTTTAACTTACACTGCTTTTTATTCCTCACAGTGAGTCTATTTTCTCTCCCATTTCTTCTGCCTGTTATTCTATTGTCAATTTTCATGAGAAAGCATCTGTCCAAACTAGTTCAACTGCTCATGATTCTGTTTCCTTGGAATTGACTAAGCATATGCTTGCCTAATTAAATGCTTTGAAAATGTTATCTGCTATCTCTACTTGTCTATATTCTTAATACAAATTATCATTATTGATATCTTCTTATTGTACTTACTCTCTCCACCTCAAACAACCCACTTTTAATTTTGTTAATTCATGTTAATACATTTTAAAATATTATTTTATTTTACGTGTCTAGGTATTTTGCCTATATGCTTGTCTGTGTACCACATACGCTCCTGATTGCCACAGAGACCAGAAAATGGTGTCAGATCCCATGAAGCTGGAGTTATAGACAGTTGTGAATTGCCATGTTTTGTTAGAAATTGAACCCAGGTTCTCTGGAAGAGCAGTTGGTGCTTTTTTCTGCTGAGCCATCTCTCCAACCCTTAATACATTATTTTTACAAGTTTGCAGTCCCACAGACAATGGATGAGTTTTTCCTTTATCCCACATCCTTGCCAGCATGAGCTGTCATTTGTGTTAATGATCTTAGCCATTGAGACCAGTATATACCACATGAAATCTCAAAGTAGTTTTGATTTTCATTTTCATGACTAAGAATTTTTTATTTTATTTTATTTATCATGTTTATTTGTTACATCTCCATCATAGTGCCCTCTTTCCACCCCTCCCAGTTCCACCTTCCCACTCCCTCCTCCCTCTCCCACCCATCCCACTCCTCTGACGTGGTGTGTCCCTACATATCAGCCCCTCTCAGTTCAACAGTCACATGAGGGCTAAGTCCTTCTTCTTGCACTGGGGGTCTACATGGTAGCACCCCTAGGGCAAATTGTCCATTGATCGATAACAAAGTCTATGTTCACAAAGACATATCCTCATCTATGTTCATAGTAGCCTTATTTGTAATAGCTAGAAACTGGGAACAACCCAGATGTCTCTCAACTGATGAATGGATTAAAAAATTGTGGTACATTTACACAATGGAATACTACTCAACTATCAGAAATAAGGAAATCATGCAACTCACAGACAAATGGATGGAGCTAGAAAAGCTCATCGTGAGTGAGCTAACCCAGACTCAGAAAGATGCACATGACATCTACTCACTTATAATTGGATTTTAGCCATATAATACAGGATAACTATCCTACAACCAACACAACAAAAAGTACAGGAATACATTTTTTAATAAAAAGATTGACCAGTATGTGGATCTTTGACATTCTTTTAGTTTCTGCTTCTTCTCTCATCTCTTCCCACCTAATACTTTTCTTTCCACTGAGCTAGAAAGTACCTATTCTAGAACCAGGTCTTCCAGGGTCATTTTGAAGTTCCTGTAAGTGACAATTTTCAGTAAAATGTAGACCCTTTCACTTAACTAATGGACAATTTGGCTCATCTTTAAGTCGTGAGGCTATATATGTATCCTCCTACCTCCTTATACCCATATCATTGTCAGGCTATAATCCTGAATGATATTTTATAACCATTTGTATGAGCCAAGGAGGAGGACTCTGCTCTTTTCCTCTATTCACTATTTTAAACATTGTGTTCATACAGATTCCTCTTCATATATGGAACAATTTAGCTCTTTTACTCTGAAGGAGCTAAATCATTGGCCATCTGTGAATACTACTAGACAAGAAGTTAGCAGCACCTGCCCCTCTACCCATACTGAGGCTTTTCTTTTCCAGGCCTACTCTGTGGAGCTGTTTGTTTTTACAGGAGATCAGTTATGCCATTTATTTATACCCTCTATCAATACTGCTCTCTGTAGGGAAGGAGTTATCAAACTATCAGGGACCTCAAGGATTGTGACATTGCTCTTATTTTTTCATCCAATGATATTTAACCAATGGTAATATAGATACACCCTTAATGATTGCATTATGTTAATTATAACTTTAAAGTCCCCTGAAAAATGTATATACCCTGTAATTTAATTAAGCATTTTAAATATAACTAATAATATATGCCAAGCTTGAGATTTCAAAAAGCAGAGCTACAGAATTAAATGTGAACAGACAGGAGAAACTCATAAGAAGCTTAATTACTACTGGATAGTGAAGAAGTGACATGAACTAGTCCTGCTAGAAATTTCTGATTTAACTTTTAGCATCTGTAATAAATATCTGAGAGAAAGGGTCTTTGTTTTATTCTATGCATGTTACTTTTGTTTAAAAATTATAACATTCTTACCTTCACAGGGGAAGAAATTGTTCATTTATCCAGGTTGTAGGTAACTTTACTATAAAACTAACTATGTGGCATATACACTACATTTAACCATCTACTAATAACTCATTTTAGGAAAAGAGTGGAAGTTAGCATTTTAAGCCTCTAGGATTATTTTGTTGTATATTGAATATTGACATCAAAAGCTCATTCAGTATTTTGAATTCCTAAGCTCATTCTCTATAGGGCTTGATTTATGTATCAAATAGCTGGCATGTATTTGTGATTTTAAAAATTTAGCTTTAGCATCCATGACAAGTGACTAATTATCCTGGACAACAATTACATGGCTAGACATCACCCTCTAATTAAATATCAGACTTAATATCTATAACATTAATGTCAGTTTAGAAAATACAACGAAAACCTAAATCTTTCAGCACCATTGAATAAAAGACTGTAAATATGAAACACAATGTTTCATCTTAGGAATCATTTTATACATTCTCAAAATGTCTTGCTTTATCATAGGCTTTCATTTTAATAGTTAAGGAATAGAAAGGCTTTGGAAGACATGAAATCAACAGACTGAATGCTTAAATAATAATACATATAGTTATTATAAAACAAAATCAATGTATTTGTAGCCTAATAAGAGCCTACAACTAATGATCAGAGCATGGCATATGTAATTCCTATATAAATGAGATCTGCATTTAATGACATATAGTCTGGCTAAGAGTTTTTGCCTTCAAACTCTATTCACAGTCCCCAAAAGGTGGAAGGTATGCCCCTACTGCTGAAGACACCATACACATCAGACACAAGGCCCAGAGGACCCAAGTTGAAGATGACCTAAATGTTTCCTCCCTGAAGACTAGTGCTTATGATACCAGAGGTGCCATGTAAGTTTCCAAAGGAGAGAAATGACCAAGAGTCCTACCCAACTATGACAACAAATGATGTAACTATATTATAATGTAAAAATAATTTTTAAAATTATGCTATGCATTCAACAAATGTACCTAAGTACTATGTCTCCATAATAGAACTGAAAATAAAATAAAATAACACCTAAAATCAACAAAATTATGCCAAAGGAAAAATAAATTCATAATAAAAAGGGCAGAGTTTGTAGAATTAAGCTGCTTCACTTCAATATTCATCTTTTCTTCCATGCTGTCTACTCTTGAGAAAAATACCTTCTCCAAGCTTAGGTTCCTTGTCTGTAAAACTGTTTTGAGCTTAGAAGTTACTAAAATAGTTTCACACATTTTAGGTTCTTGATCTTTTCACATAATTCATGATCAATTGTGTACTAACTTTAATAACTCTATATCTCAATCAATGTCAATGTAACAGGAATGAGGCTTCAGTACCCTACATACTTTGCTGTTAACCATGTTAATAAGTACTTGGCGATCAAGGAAGGGATAGCAAAATAAGCCTTTTCTCAATATGTGTTTTTTAAGAAAATGATTTGTCCTTCTTCATTTCCTAGTAAGAAGATCATACACTGCAGTGATCTTATACTTAGAACTGTTCTCTACCAGAGAGATGTGAATAGTTCTAGCTTCCCCACAACATGTAGATTCTTTTATGCTTATTTTTTACTTCAATTTACATCTCTCTATCACAGCCTCCTCCCTCCACCCCTCCTCTTCCCACCTTCCCACCCTTCCACCCTCTCCCTCTTCTCCCACCTATCCTACTCCTCTGGTGTGGGGTGCCCTACATATCAGGCCCTTCAGTTCAGTAGCCATATGAGGACTAACAGCTTCCTCTTGCACTGGGGGCCCACATGGCAGCACTCCTAGGGCAAAGTGTCCCACTAACAAGTAATAATGTTGAGGGAAGGTCTAATATCATTGCTTCTGATAGGTTGATTTCAATGCTGAGATCAGGTTACCACCCCTTCTGAGGAATTCTCTTGATTGGTTAATAAAAGTCGCTGATGGCCAGTTAGCTGGGCAGTAAGAGTATAGGAAGGTAGGACTTCCTGAGATTAGAGCAGGAACCCTGTGCTTTAGAGAGAGGATCTCTCTTTCTGCCAGGAGACAAAGAAGGAGATGGACATCTTTGAGAACAGTGGAAGGTAATCACAGGCACATGGCGGTTTGGGGTTAGGTGATCCATGTTAACTTAGAGTAGTTAATTGAGACTCTCCCCAGCTAAGGGCTAAGCGTTAAAACATTAAAAGGTCTTGGTGTATGTAATTATTGGGGAAGGGACAGCTGCAGCTTATAGGCCCTCAGTCCAAGTAGTCCTGGACTCGTGGACTCCCCTCGAACCCAGGTGAATCTCCCGCCAAGCTGTTGGTAGTTCTACTGGCCTAGTATAGCAACTTATATTAGTTAACAGAGTTTAGGTTACAGGTGGTGTAGGCCACCCTTGGTCCCAGGGCGCTTTCCCCAGGACAAATCAGGCAACCAGTTAAGGTGGGCCAGGCCGCCCGCTCCTTTGCCAAGCCAGCGGCTGCTCCACTGACTTAACCTTACAGTTTATACTTACTAATAACTACAATTGATAATTAATTAAATTTCAGTTTCATAACAAAGCCTATGTCCCTGTTCCTTTTAGTCTATTGATTGTAGGATAGTTTTCCTATACTATATGGCTAAATTCCAGTTATAAGTGAATAGATGCCATGTGCATCTTTCTGGGTCTGGCTTAGCTCACTCAGGATGAGCTTTTCTAGTTTCATCCATTTGGCTGCAAGTTGCATGATTTTCTTATTTCTGATGACTGAGTAGTATTCCATTGTGTAAATGTACCATAGCTTTTTTTATCCATTTGTCGATTGAGGGACATCTGGGTTGTTTCCAGTTTCTAGCTATTACAAATAAAGCTGCTATGAACATAGTTGAGGTGTGATCTTTGTGGTTTGGTGAGGAAGGTTTCATACTGGAGGGCTAACAAGTGTGTCCTATGAACTGCATAACATCACACACTTCTAAGCTTACCTAAAACATTATGAGATTGTTTTGCAATTTTAATTGCAACTTGATTATACAATTATTAAACTCACTTTGTAGATTACAATGATCTCATGCAACAGTGTCAAACTATTGTGCATACCTGGAAATTCTTGCATTTATTTGTTCATAGAAGAATCAAGTTAAACTCTGCATACCATGTTTTTACTGGTGAGGAGAATACTGTGCCAGGAAGCTATTAAATTAATCCAGGCAAAATGACCTATCATTTCCAAACATAGACCCAATAATGATCCTTAGAAAAATTGGAATTCTGTTAGTAGAGCACCACTTCTTCCAAAAGGGAAATTGTCCATTCATACAGTCAGGCAAGAATGAATAAAACATGCAGGATGTGAAATACACGAGGCATGATGTCCTATTTAATTCCCTTCTACTATGTCAGCACATTCTTCAGGGATAACTTACCTAGACTGCTAGAGGGTTTTTTCATTAAACACTTAAAATAGTGGGAATTAGGAATCTTATTGCTTCACCACATGTTGAATTAGACATATCCAAGAATAGTGTTGTAAAAGTAGAAGTTCCCCCGCTCATCAAAAATGTGTAAGATTGATTCAGTGAAGACAATTTTTAAACCTTTGGAGCTTAGACACAAATTCCAGAGCCTCAGAATTGAGCCAGCTTCCCTCAGCATATCAACTACTTCCTGAGAGGCCAGGACTGATTAGTTGTTTGTTGTTATTTTTGTTGTTCTTGTTTTGTCAACTTGGAGTAAACTACTGTCCTCTTGGAAGAGGAACCTTAACTAAGGGATTGTCTCCATCAGACTGACCATAGATAAGTTTATGGTACATTTTCTTAATTAATGTTAGGGTACAGCCCAATGTGGGCAAAACTAGTCTGGGCAGGTGGTCTTGGGTGGCATAAGAAAGTAAAGTGAGCAAACCGGGGGGGGGGGGGTAGGTAAGTAAACAACATTACTCCATGGCCTCTGCTTCATTTCTTGTTCCATGTTCCTCTTCAGAATACGTTTCATGGTGAATTAAACTCTAAGATGAAATAAACTGTTTCTTCCCCAAGTTAATTTTTGTCCTGATGTTTATCACCGCAATAGAAAACAAGCTAGGACAAAGGCATTCTTCATGCAAATTATAATCTATATGTACAAACCTTAACAAGACAATCAATGGCCCCTTTAATGCCCTTTATTTGAAAAACTAAGAACTTATAAAGTAGAAGAGTCCATTACTTATGATATCAAAAGGATATCATCATTGCTGAGTTTTGTGATTATTTACTGAATGCTTATTTTGTGGCATTGCATGCAATCTAGAGAGAGAGCATTGTGTCCTCTGAACATTCCCAGATATACCATCTTGGAGAAGTCACATTATATCTCTGTTTTTCTATGCACTCATTGGCAAAAGTACGTCTGTGAGAAATATTTGACCTCACCAGTTTAAACACACACACACACACACACACACACACACACACACACACACACACA
>CAJQZJ010000892.1:19526-71353 GCA_907164525.1 Lophiomys imhausi | reverse complement strand
ACACACACACACACACACACACACACACACACACACACACACACACACAGTCATGTTGAGAGAGAGAGAAAGAGGGAGAAAGATGTGTCAAGGATGAAGTCAATGATTTGCTACTATGTGGTTTTGAATGAACCTGGACTGTGTTTGAGAGACTCCTAACAGCATCAAGTACTTCATATGGGGCTGGAATTGCCAACTGTGTCCAAATTGGTACAGTGCATCCTTGGAAGAGGGGAGCTTACTGAGTACTGAGAAATGGTTTCCAACTCGGTTGCCTCATCTTTAGAGGGCTTTAAACAAGAGCATTAGCCATTCCAATCGCTCTGGATTTTTGCTAACTTGGTTTGAAACTTACTTCTACCAGTTGCTAAATTTGTGAGTTTAAATTGTCATGCCTTCTTGTCTTTATCCGTGAAATGTAGCACCTGTTTAACAGCATGTTCTTTTTCAAAGATTAAGGCAAACTGTATGCAAAGAGATTAGCACAATGGCTGTCCCACAGTATGGGCTTAGCAATTTTACACTGCTGCTATTATTATTTTCTGCTAAATATGGATAAAAGTACTTAATCTTGTTGTGAGAATGTCATGTGGGGGATATTCAATGATAGCTCTTAATAGATAGTATTTTAAATGCAATGTCTAAGCCAAAAGAGACTCTAAAAGCCCACTTATCTGTACCTTTCTTCCTTATACAATGCCAATCCCAAATGTTTCATCTATGTAAAATCCTTACAGTAGACACTTTCTAGGGCATCTAACCTGCAAGCTTGCCCTCCTGTTGCCATATACTATTATAGACACCACCCAGCCTTACATCACATAACCCGAGGTCAAGAACCCCTTTCTAATTTGGTAACATTGAAGCCTATCCTCTTCTTTATTCTTCTCTTTATCCCCAAACCATACCTTTTTAAACGAAAGAAGATAACAACTTAAAAGTATCCAAATTTATTTTATATTCAGTAGCCATATAAACAAGATGACTGTAGTATTGAATAGAATAAATTGTAAGGTATATCAAAATTCACTATGACTAAATAAAACACATATTTATCAAGAATGTTATGTTCAACAAGGATCTTAAAATGTGCATATATTTAAATTCATGTTCAATTTTTATTTACTTTTTCTAATAACAAAAACTAAAAATGGTAAATATTTAGTACAAGGGACTGAGGACTGATTGAATGATCTATAATACATCAGAATAATATGCAAATATTTTTACATATTTTCAGCAAAATTCAATCACTGGAAGATATTCTTACAATAAGGGGTTAAATATTGGGCATGCAAGATCACTCAGCAGGCTATCCTGATGACTTGAGTTCAGTTCCTGGAACCCACATAGTGGAAAGAGATAACTTCCACTTGCCATTTGTCCTCTGATATCTACAATTGCACACACACACACACACACACACACACACAAATGAATTAAATGAATAAAGTTGTTAAAAGGCTAAATGATAAAAGTATTGTGCATATCAATGAATAAAGCATGTTATCTATTAAAAATATACCTGTGCATCAGGGGTTAAGTCTTAGAGAAGATACAACAACTACAATGGATATTTATAGGTAAAGGGATTCAGTATCTATTTTATTCTTGTTTTCTTTGTTACTCCTTTTCCTTATCAATTTTCCTCTGATGATAGCATATGGAGGCAGAATTTGGTAGTAGTAAAGTATACAGAAAACTCAGGTTCTAATTCTTGTGTTGCCACTCCCTGACTGTGACCATGTACAGGACAAGAAATTATTTGCACCTCCACTTCCTTCTATGTCAAATGGAAAATAATAGTTACCTCTAAAAAATTTAGGGACTATTCAATGAAAGCAAAAAACAGAGCAAGTAAGTGCTAGATACTTGAATGGATTCAAAAGTCTGGTTATTATGCAATACTTTTCATAATAAGAAGGATAATGTTATTTTGAAGACAGTTATGGAGGACAGCTCTTGCCCAAGTACTTGAAGTGCTTTGTCTGGAAGCTTGCTGGATAACAAACTATGAACATTGGAAAGAAAATGCTTAGTTAAAGGTCATATTTAAAACACAGCATATAAAACTTGTCCTGGATAAAAATACAAGTTGCACTCTAATATATATATATATGGGGAAAACAAACAAAAGCAGTAAATTCTTTCCATTTGAGTGTATAGCTGACAATATTAGAGAGTTGTCTAACAACATGGTAAATGGACTCTGCCTCTCACCAGTGATCCTTTCCAGATAAGATATATCAGATCATACTATGCAAGCCTATCAGCTTCCATATAAATTAGATGTATTAAAGAACACTGGGAAAATGACAGCATGAACTGTATAACAAATCGTTCATTAATCATGCTCCAAAACCCCAGGCAGTTACAAATATTCCATCATTTTCCAAGAAAAAAATAAGCAGCTCAGATAAGAAAACTCAGAGTCCTTTTGAAACAACAACATCATAGCCTAGTGTCAAGACAGGAACCCAGAGATAGATGTGGTCTTAGACATATGAAGAAATTTAGACAATTGATCAAAGTGTATGCAGAGCAAACAGCATTCAACACAGACAAAAGGCGTATTGAGATAAATGACAAAGGAACTTATTTCAATGTTAAATAAGACTGAGGATTTGACAAGATATTAGCAATGGCCCAATGTGCATAAATACTGCACTGGGGCTGGAGAGATGACTCAGCCCTTAAAGGCTAGGCTCACAACCAAAGCCATAAATACTACACTGTGCAAACAATGTACCAAAAATTTTGTGTATAAATCATGAGTGAGGGGGCTGAAGAGATGGCTCAGTGATTAAAAGCACTGTCTGCTCTTCCAAAGGACCAGGGTTCATATTCTAGCACCTACATGGCAGCTCTCAACTTTGTTAACTCGTCTTCCAGAGGATCTAACATCCTCACACAGACATACATGCAGGCAAAATGTCAATTCACATAAAATAAAAATAGTAATAAATTAAATTAAGGAACAATTTTAAAACTTTTAAAAAGAGCACTGACTGCTTTTTAAGAAGAGTCAAGTTCGATTACTAGCACCCACACAGAGGCTCATAACTATCTGTAATTCCAGTCCCAAGGTATCTGATGCCCTCTTCTGTCCTCCATGGATATGAGGCATGCATGTGGTACACAGACATATATGCAAACAAAACACTCATATGCATAAAAAGATATAAATAAATATTTTTAAGGAATCATGGGTAGGAAGGTCACATTCCTTTTAGTTTGTTTACTCATAGACAATCTGAATTTTCTCAACAACTTCAAAAATGCCCCTGCAGTAGAGCATGAAATGGGTGAATCTTTGTGAGTTTAAGACCAGCCTGATATACATAGTAAGTTTCAGGACAGCTAGGGATGCATATCCTGTGTCATTTTAAAAAAGTCTTTGAGAAGATAATCATTGAGCCCCACAGCCCCACCCCTAGGCAGAGATGTAGAGTATATTTCCTAGACATCTTACAGCTCAATGTCATGTAACAGATTACTGGCCAATGGAATGTGGTGAAGTCACTATAACTCTCCACGCTGGTCCCCCCCCACACACACACCTACAGAAATCAACAGTTCTTATTATCCCTTCACATTAGTTGCATTATAAAGGGGAAGTAAATTTTTTCACTAATTTATTTATTTGTTTATTTTATATCCCAATTGCAACTGCCTTCCTGCCTCTCCTCCCAGTCCCACCCTCCCACCCATTTCCCCCATACCCCCCTCCCCTGCTCAGTTCCAGCCCTCTCTGGCACATCATATCACATCAGAACTAAGTGCCTCCTCTTCCACTGAGGCAAGACAAGGCAGGTTTGCTAGGAAAATCCAGAGGGAGGCAACAACGTCCAAGTCAGAGATAAGATAGTCTCTGCCGCAATTATTAGAACCAAGCAGTCTGTCAGCTTCATATGAGGACCAAGCAGACTATCCGCATATTTAGCCCATCAGCTTCACATGTGTTGTGGGCCTAGGACCGGTCCATGCATGTTCTTTGGTTGGTGGTTCAGTCTCTATGAGTCCAGTCCCCTGTGTCCAGGTTAATTGGCTATGTGGGTCTTCTTGTGGTGTGCTCCATCCCTAAAGTTCTCTCAAACCTTCCCCTAATTCTTCCATGAGACTCCTTGAGTTTTGCCTAATGTTTGGCTGTGGGTCTCTGCATGTGTGTCTTTGTATCATTTTCTATGGTATTTATTTGAGTTTGTGGTTATCTTTTCTAGGACTTTTTAAAAATGAGACATGTTTCTACACACACACATAGAGAGAGAAAGTGTGTGCATTTTAGCATACACATATCATGATATATACATAGATGTCAGAGGACAACTCGAGGTTGAGCTATCTCCCACCATGTGGATCCTGGAGATGGAATTCTGGTAATCAAGCTTTGCAGTAAGCATCTTTACTCAGTTATCCATCTCATGAGGACCAAATACATTTTTAAATTGATTTCTTGTGAATTAAGCATGTGCAATCAATGGGAATAATTGAATTACACAATAAATTTTGTAGGGTCAACCAACTAGTCTTTGGGGGAAAATGTGATCATAACCTGTCTCATTACCCATAGCAAAATAAATGCCAGATGGACAAAAATATAAGTAATTTCTTTAATGGTATAAACCCACAACAAAAGCAAACAGAAGAGACTTATTTTCTATGATCTCAGAAATAAGCCTGACACATTGCCACAAAGTCATTAAGAAGAAACAATGATGATTAGCTAGGGCGAATGTTAAATGTCTTCATGTACCAGAATATTATGAATGATACAAAGTCAGATAAAATATTTTCAAAATATGTGGCAATGAATCTAAATTATTGACAGTCAAGCACCCCCCACCATGCCCCTGGGAAGCCAGAAAAGAGATATAATTGTGAGTAGCTAAGGTGAATGTCAAATTTCTTCATGTACTATGAATGACACAAAGTCAGATAAAATATTTTCAAAATGTATGCCAAAAATCTAAATTCTCGACAGCCAAAAGCTGCCCCTGGACCCTGTGGTTGGCATCACTACAATGAACAATATTAATGTGATGGAGAGATGGGAAAGAAGGAGTATGCAGTGGAGAGGTTAGAGAGAAAGTGAAGCTGATTGGTTAGTGCACTGTAGAGAGAGGTAGAACTGGAGACATAGCAGTAGTGAGGAACAGGTGGATATGAGAAACCTGAGCAACCACCTGGAATCACAGGGATCTCCAGGCCCAGGCTGCCTCCAAGGGCTATGTCTGAGTTAGTGGCCCTACAGCAGCTGGAGTCTGTGACCTGTGTTGCCACTGAAGGCCATCTGGATGTCAGTGGTCCAGGCTGCTGTGTGAGACCATGTTGATGTCTGGGAGCCCTACTGACACTGGGAGCTAAACTGATCTGAGTGGCCTGTGCTGCCACCGGAGGCCATGGTAACATCCTGGTCCTGAGCTGCCACTGAGGGCCATGTCTGGGTCCATGGTCCTACTGTAGTTAGAGCCTGTGTTAATGTCCTTGGTCTGAGTTACCACCAAAAGCCATAGGGATTTCAGTGGTATAGCCTGGCACCTAAGACCATGTGAATGTCTGAGGGTCATGCTGCCACTGCGGTGCATACTAATCTGAGTGGCCTATGCTGCCTCCAGAAGCTACGATGACATCTGGGCCTATGCTGCCACCGGGGCCATGTCTGGGTCCATGGTCCTATCAAAGCCAGGTTCTGTGTTGATATCTGAGGCTGGATTACTACCAAAGGCCATGCAGATGTCTTTGGTTTAGGCAGCCTGAGGCTATGTTGATATCCAAGCACTCTGCTGAGATGGTCTCGCCCTTCACCTGGCCAGCATGGGAGAACTGGCTCTGGTGTCATTGGTGTTAGAGAGCTGTCCCCAATACAGTGAGTATAGGAGAGCTGGCCCCACCCCTCACCCACTGTAGCACTCAGGAGAGAACCCTCACCTCACCCCCACACCACTCCTGGGCATCACAGTACAACTAGCCTTGGTGGTAGTATCACAGGACAGATGGTGGGTTGACCAACTCAGCTTCCACCCAGGCCCACATTAATGTTCTGAGTTGGTCCATCCCAACATCCAACCTATCTATGAACTGCTGGAGTATGTGAAGGGGACAATCCTACAGATCCAAATCTGCAGAACCCCCATGACACAGGACAACAACAGGATATCTGAGAGGAGGCCCTGTGAGAATCCAGTACTGATAATGTAGCAGAAACCAGAAGTCCCAAACCAGATTAATTACTCTTCACAATGAACATTTACAAGTAAATCCATTTGGGCAAAAGGGTATAAATTGTGTGATACACCATGAGACACCACAGCTTCCATGGTGAGACTGGTTTTTTTTTCTTTTGTTGGGGGAGGTTGCAAGGGCAGAGGGTGAATAAGAAGGGACAGGGAGAAGAGTGGGATTAGGGTGTGTGGTTTGAAATTTACAAAGAATCAATAAAAGGTATTTTAAAAAGAATCTAAATTCTCAACATATAAATAAATTTTATGCCAAAGCAAATAACTTGAATTATTTATAAGATATATGGACAATGAATACATGTGTGTATATTTATATAGGCACATACATATAACAAAATGCAAATTACTTTTAAATATTAGGAAAGATAATTGTTTCATAGGGGAAAAGATAATACAAAAATAAAAACAAATTAGTGTTTCTCAAATATAGTTGAAAATGATAAAATTACAAAGTGCTAGTCCACTTTGTGAAGAGGCATCTTTGTTCATTATTTGTAACCAAATTTATACAGCCTCTTTGAAGAACAAAAGAACAGTTTGGTCCTATTTATCAACCTTAAAAATGTGTAAATGGGATCTGGTGATTCTTGTAACACTCTCTCATCCTGTTACTACACACATGTGAACATTGATGTATGTATTTATAAAAGGTTGTAATCAATTTTGAGATTATTTGTATAAATTGTAGGGTATCCATATATATATATATATATCAAAGTCTTAAAAATAACAACTAATACCAGGCATGGTGACACATGCTTATAGTCCTAGCACTTGAGAGTCAGAGGCTGGTAGACCATTAATTTGAGACCAGGCTGAGCTATATATGTAGTGAAGCCCTCTCTCAAACTAACTAATAAAAATAATAAGAACAAAAAGAGAGAATTATTTATAATTAAATGCAAAAACGGCCAAAATATGCTATTAAATGATTAAAAAAAAACAATCAAGACCATGGAAAATAGCAGGGTAGTAAACATTATGCAAACATGCTTGAATAGAATACTTCTTGAAAGACACAAGAAATAATTGTTATGGTTACTTCTAAAATAAGTAAGTTGAGAGTTAGGGGTGGTAGAAAAGAGAAACTTATTATTCGGTGTTTAATCTTTGTTTTTTTTCCCCCCTGTGGACACATTATTGAAAATATAAAGAAAGAAAAAAATCAAAATTTTTGAAACTTCTGAGATGTACTAATTCTTTGAGGGGTTAGAATTTCCATGTAAACAACCAGAGAACAGAATGTATGAATTTTTCAGAGAAAAAAACCTCAGGTACAAAATTATTCCTGCTTACTTTCCCAATTTATCCAAATTCTAATGAAGCAAGAATTGCACATTACCAAATTTCAGTAATGATTACTGCAATGACAAAACTGCCAGCTATCTAAAGAAAGGCAGGGCCCAGAACTACAGGTAAAGAAAGAATAGTTATTAGATGCTAGACTACATGCTCTGCATGCATTTTCTCATTTAGTCTTCATGGCAAATGTGTGACACAGAAATTACCTCCTGCACAAATGAGGAAATGGACTCATAGAAAAGAATGAATTTGTCCAGAGTGACAAGGCTGATGCCTCTGATAAAGCAAAGAGATAAGAGTCTGTGTTATTTCTCAAAGGGCCTTGCCTTGCTTACCAGGTCAGAAAGTATCTAATGAAGTCCTGTAATAAACAACCTGCATGCTCTCCAACTGTATTCTGAAGCACACTATTCTTCTCTACCTCAAATGACATGAGGATCACAATTAGAAGATGGATTCTAATTTCTATTCATGTCATATTGCTTATCCATAAAATGAGACCCATGAATATGGCAGAACTGTTAATAAAGACTCAAAAACACTATATAAATTGTCTGGCACATCATGGATGCTCAACAAATTTTGGCCACTAGCATTATTAATCAACAAAAATTAAACTTACATGGACAAAAATGAGATTCTATTCTAGGTCATAGAAATTGCTGGAAGTGGGATAATGAAGGATGTAAGAATGAGAATCTTTTTTTCTTTGTTTGTTTTTGCTTTTTGTTTGTTTTTTAATGTTTATTTATTACTTCAAGTTACTTCTCTATCATAGTCCCCTCCCTCCACTACTCCTGGCCCCATCATCTCATCCTCTCCCCCTTCTCCCAGAACTCATAATTCTTTTTTTGAATAATTAGGACACAATTATGAAAATTATAAGGTATAACATATTTTCCCAATGTCCATCCATACATATTTGGCAACTGATATTAATATTCTTTTATCTATCTATCTTCATGATTTTAAAGTTCTACATCTAATTCATTTTCCATCCTAACTTGCATTACCAACTTAAAAACATCTTCTTAGACCTAGAACATCCTTTTAATTCCTAAACAACTCAAAACTTAACTGTGACACTATAACTATCTAGTCTTCAACCTCATCAAAGACCTGAGAAGGATAAATATCTCTGATTATACAGGAAGTGCAGAACAAGCAGCTGCCAAAACTAAGAAATGACAGACAACTAGCTGCCTAGACAGTCCCCAGTTTCTCTCCATACATTAGGATTTGCAGTGATTTAAGTTTAAAAGCTACTCGCAAAAGGCATGCTGAAATTCAAAGTGAATTGTTCTTTGTGATCTCAAAATATATGCACTTAAAGGTATGTTTAGTTCCAAAATATCAAAACAATTTTTTGAATCTTAATTGAAAGATAATACTCTTTATATTGTCAAAAAAAAACCAATTTGCTCTAGGAAAGATATTACCTGCCCAAAAAAAAGTAGTGCCACAGAGTCAGGATTAGGACAGGGCTCTGGTCTTATCTTTCTAGGAGATTAAAAGCATCCATCTATCCATTCTTTGGTTGAGGGACATCTGGATTGTTTCCAGTTTCTAGCTATTTCAAATAAAGCTGCTATGAACATAGATGAGGAGATGTCCTTGTGGATTAGTGAGGAATCATTTGGATGTATACCCAAAAGTGGTATGGCTGGCTCTTTGAGGCTCAGAGCTATTCCAGTTTTCTAAGACATCACCACACTGATTTCCATAATGGTTGTACAAGTTTCCACTCCCACCAGCAATGGAGGAGTGTTCCCCTTTCTCCACAGCCTTGACAGCATGTGCTATCATTTGAGTTTTTGGTTTTAGCCATTCTGACAGGTGTGAGATGGAATCTCAGAGTTGTCTTGAGTTGCATTTCTCTGATGATTAAAGATTCTGAGAATTTCTTCAAGTGTCTCTTGACCAATAGCAATTCCTCCTTTGTGAATTCTCAGTTTAGCTCTTTTGTTACCTGTTAGTGGGACACTTTTCCATAATAGAGTTGCCATATACACCCCCAGTCAAAAGGAAGCTCTTAACACTAATATGACTGTTGAACTGAGGGGGGCTGATATGTAGGGGCAACACACTCCACAGGAGTACCATAGGTGGGAGAAGGGGGAGAGGGTGGGAGGGTAGGACTGGGAAAGGTGGAGAGAGGGCACTATGATGGAGATGTAACTTGAAGTAATAAATTTACAAAAAAAAACCTAAAAAAAAATCCATGGACAACTAGACAACTGAAACCTCGAAGAAAAGGGACCAGACACCAAAGAAGACAAGTAGCCCAGATGATCCAGCCTTGCAGACTTCCTCAATAGCTGTTTTCTCAAAAATCTATAACCAGAACAACTCAAAATGGCTAACTAAGATTGTTCAGCCCCACAGGCTGTTCCAGCCAGGACTTCAGCAAAGCCCTGAAGTTCAGCCTCTGACTATAAACTTCTTAGGACATTTAAATAGCTGAGCACAAAAGGACTGAACATATGTTACTATTAACTTGCTTAACTGTTTTTCCATTCTTATTTGGGCCAAACCAGATTTCCTACATCCCAAATCAGCAGGAAGCAATTTTAAGAGAGTGATGTCCCATTCTAAGAAGGTGGGGTGGGTTATTCCACCCCTTTGGTCATTTGATGGGTACAGATATTTGTTGTTACTTAGGGAGATTTGTTACAAGTTGTTAAATGGTCTTGTTAAATAGGTTTTGGAGGTTAGACCCAGGGATTTTTCTCTTTTTTCTTTTCTCTATCCTTCCTTCTCTCTAGTGGGGAAAATACTTAAAAAAGGAATCTTTGAGTTAGATTCTCTTCTGTCTGAATCCTGACACCATGTTGTTGTGAGTATTTGTCCCTTTACAAGTCATTTAACACCTGGCTTTAATTTCCTCCTGTCATGTTTTGCTTTTCTATAGTTGTGCTATGTACTAAGACCCAAATCAACTTGAGGAGGAAAGAAAGGGATTATCTTGTTTATTGTACATCTCTGATGGAAGCCAAGGCAGTAACTCGAGGGAGGAACCTGGATTTGGGAATTGAAGCAGGAAACATGAAGGAATACTATTTTTGGCTTGTTTCCAGGCTCATATTCAGCCTCCTTTATTATACAACTCAAGCCTATCTGCCTACGGATGGCACCACCTACAATGGACTGAGCTCTCCTATATCAATTGCCAATTGAGAAAAATGCCCCCACAGACATTACCCAGAAGTCAATCTGATGAATACAATTTGTTAATTTGATTTTTCTGGGCATGTCAAGTTGATAACTGAAGCCATAACATTTCCCATGTGTAAAGGATATAATTTGAATATTTATCTACCATATCTGTAAGGATTCAATGAAATAATTTACATGGTTGTTTAGCACATAAATGGCATATATTAATCATTCAAAAATATTATATTTTATTTTTTATTCATACACTCTTCTACAAGTTAATGTACCCAAAACCCACAGATTCTGGTCTAGGATACTCAAGTACAAGCAGCCTCATGATAAAGAAAGAGTAAAATCTTATCAATAATTGTCACTATTTCCTCTCAAAAATTCTCTTTGCTATTAATTAAATTCTACCTCTTCCATTATCCATTTCACATATCCACCATGTCTTAGTTTAATTGATACCATTACTAAGGCTAATTATAAAAGAAAGCATTTAATTGGGGGTTTCCTTAAAGATTCAGAGGGTCAGTCCACTAGTATGAAGTATGACAGCAGGAAGGTAGGCATGGTACTGGTTCAATAGCTGGAAGTTCACATCCTATCCACAAGCAGAAGATATATAGAGAGCTAGACTGGCCTGGTTATGTATTTTTTCTAAATCTCAAGGCCCACCCCCAGTAACATATCTCCTCCAATAAGACCATACCTCCTAATCCCTCCAAAACAGTTCCACCAACTGAGAATCAAATATTCAGATATATGAGTATGGGGGCCATTCCCACTCAAACTAACACACACCTCAAGAAAGAACTGTTTTTATTTTTGACTAATAGATAAATTTTATTTTTATGGTTTTGAAAATCATTGTAAGACTAAAAGAATCTGGTTTGGATAACATCATCAAGTGATTCTTAGACTCAGAGTCTATGTGTCATTCTCTTTATTTCATAATTTTGATTGTGTTGTGGGGTTTTGGTTTTTTTTCTCTTAATTAATTAATTATTTATTTGTTTGTTTGTTTGTTTAATGTCATGATTACAGCCTCTTCCTTCCTCTCCTCCCTCTCACCCTCTTCCCCTATTCTCCTACCCCTTCTTCTCAGAGAAGGGACCCCCCCCCACCAACCTGCTCTGGCACTCAAACCACATCCTCTGCCACTGAGACCAGACAAGGAAGTTCAGCTAGGGGAAACTTATCCAACAGCAGTCAACAGAATGTATATCAGGGGACAGTCTCCTATTGCTAGATGACCCACATGAAGGCCACGTTTCCCATCAACTCCATAAGTGTAGGGGGCCTAGATCCAGTCCATGCATACTCTTTGGTTGGTGATTCTCTGTGAGCCACCATGGGACTAGATTAGTCAACTATGTTGGTCTTTTGTGGAGTTCTAGTTCCCTTTGGGTCCCTCTGTCAAACTTCCCCCAACCCTTCCATAGATTCCCAGATCTCTATCTAATGTTTGGCTGTGGGTGTCTGCATCTGTTTCCATCAGCTGCTGGATGGAGACTCTCAGAGGACAGTTATGCTAGGGTCCTGTCTGAAAGCATAGCAGAGTATCATTAACAGTGTCAGGGGCTGGCTCTCTCCCATTGGGTGGGTCTCCAGTTGGGTCAGTCATTGGTTGGCAATGTCCTCAATATCTGGTCTATCTTTATCCCTGCACATCTTGTAGGCAGGGTAAATTTTGGGTCAAAGGTTTTGTTGATGGGTTAGTGTCCCCTTTCCTCCAGCAGCAGTCCTGCCTGGATTTAGGAGGCAGCCACTTCAGTCTCCATATGCCCTGCTGCTAGGAGTCTCATCTAGAGTTGGCCCATACCCTTACAAGTGCCTACCCCATCACAGGTCTCCAATTTGTCCCAGAGATCACCCCCATCACTTTCTTTTCTCTCTTCCAGCCCTACTGCCTCTCACCCCCTCTTTCCCACACAGGACCCCATCCTTATTCCCTCTGTACCCCCTCTCCACCCAGTTCTCTTCATCTACTTCCATGTCTAATTTATTTTCCCTTCTGAATAAGATTGAAGTGTCCTCCCTTGGGCCCTTCTTGCTACTTAGTTAGCTTCATTAGGTCTGTGGATTGTAGCATGGCTATGCTGTACCACATGGTACATATCTAATGTCCACGTATAAGTGAGTACATATCATTTATGTCTTTTTGGGTCTGGGTTACCTCACTCAGGATGATGTTTTCTAGCTCCATCCATTTGTCTACAAGTTTCAAGATTTTCTTGTTTTTAATAGCTAAGTAGTATTCCACTGTGTAAATGTACTAAATTTTCTTTATCCATTCTTCAGTTGAGGGACACTAGGTTGTTTCCAGTTTCTGGCTATTACAAATAAAGCTACTATGAACATAGTTGAGCAAATGTCCTTACAGTATGGTGGGACATCATTTGGGTATATGCCCAGGAGTGATATAACTGGGTCATGAAGTAGAATTATTCTCTTTTGTCTGTTAAAATGCCAAATTGATTTCCAAGGTAGTTGTGCAAGTTTACACTCCCACCAGCAGTGGAGTGCTCCCCTTTCTCCACATCCTCACAAGTGCTGTCACTTGAGTTTTTGATATTGGCCATTCTGACAGATGTGAGATGGAATCTCAGAGTCGTTTTATTTGCATTTCTGATAACTAAGGATGTTGAAGATTTATTTAAATGCTTCTGGGCCGTTAGAGATTCCTCTGTTGAGAATTCTCGGTTTAGTTCTGCATCCCATTTGTTAATTGGATTATTTAGTTTTTTGAGTTCTTTATATATTTTGGATATTATCCCTCTGTCTGATGTAGGGTTGATGAAGATCTTTTCTCAATCTGTGAGCTTCCATTTTGTTCCATTGACAGTGTCCTTTTCCTTACAGAAGCTTTTCCGTTTCATGAGGTTCCAATTTTTAATTGTTGATATTAGTGCTTGGTGTTCTGTTCAGTAAGTTGTCTCCTGTATCAGTATGTTCAAGGATATTCCCCATTTTCTCTTCTATTGTTTTTTACATAGAATTTGCACAACCCCCTCTTTATGCTCCTGTCCCAGCATATTAGAGGATTCAAATCCCACAATTTTTTTAACTGAGACACTTTGAGAATGAAAAGGGAACATATTAATGAGTTCACTGAAACAATATAAATAAACCAGGACTTTCCTAGAGCAACTAAGAACTGTATGTAAATTCATGCTTAGTACAATGATAAGGAACACTAGAAGAATCCTGGCTCCTCCTGGCATTAGTTCTGTGATCAGGAACAATGCCTGCATAAAGTAGGCATTTAACAAATGACAACTATTATTTATGCACTTTTACTACCTAATAGATTGTGAGCTTCTTGAAGTAGGCACACCAGGTTTAAATTACTTTTATAACTCCCCAGTTCTTCACTTACATGATGCTTGGAAATAATTAGGTGTTTTGGGAACTGCTGAGGAAGTGACCTCTGCTACCATCTCCAAGGAAAGTGTTCTGCTGCACAGAGTATAGGAAATAGCATACCAATGTCTGACCCAATGTAGCTATCAATACTCTCTGGGATCTCAACACACGCAGGAATTTTCAAGAAAGAGATGGCTTACATAGGCAGAAGATGGAAAAATTCTTAACTCCGAGAGAACAGATAGAACAAAATCAGTTTTCATTGGGAATCAGCACTTTGCCTCTCATCCTGTAAAGGACTCTATACCCTTACTACCTGAAACAGATATAATAGTGCCATTGGCCAAGTGCTACATGATGGAGCACACATATAGGCTAAAACAAGGAAAGCTATCCCTCCATAAAACAGTCAGCTGGACCCAGGCTGTGAAGATTATATTGCCAAAACAGGAAATGATACAGACCCAAGGCCCATTCCTACACAGCTGAGCAGGGGTTCAAAACTGTATGCCTGATAATGACTTCCTAAGGAGTGCTTACTGAATGGAGAGAATATATATATATATGTATATCATATACTTTTGTATGATATCTATATAGCTAACTAGATCTAGGGTTCTTTGAGAGGGAGGAACCACTGCCACCAAGTACACACAGAAAATGAAGTTCAGCTCAGAGGTACTCAAGGTAATATATTAATTAATGTATTAATTTAAATTTTTGATTATTTATCGAATGCTAAGTACTAGGCATTAAGTACAATAGTAGGACAGACTTAGCCATTGTCCTCAAGTTCAGTGTGTTTTTAAAGATTTATTTATTTATTTATTCATTCGTTCATTCAATCGTTAATTAATCAATTAATTAATTAATTTGTTTGTTTGTTTGTTTATTTATTTATTTATGTGCATTGGTGTTTCGTCTACATGTATGCCTGTGTGAGGGTGTTGGATCCCTTAGAACTGGAGTTGCAGGCAGTTGTGAGCTGCCATGTAGGTGCTGGGGAATTGAACCGGGGTCCTCTGGAAGAGCAGTCGTTGCTCCTAAACCCTGAACCATCTCTCCAGCCCTCAGTGGGGTTTTTTAAGTTACATTTATTTTAGCAAGCAAGCATGTGTGTGTGCGTGTTTGTGTTTGTGTGTGTGTGTGCAGGCACATGTGCAGATCACATAACTAGTTGTGGGAATCAGTTCTCTCCTTCCACTGTGTGAGTCCAAGGAACTGAACTCAGTTCATCAGGCTTGGCACCAATCACTTCTACCTACTGAGCCATCATGTCAGTGTTTATGGAGAGTATAGGTAAGGAAACTGCTGATCACAGCAGATTGCATAAAGTGTTCTGATAGAATTAGACTTAAAAGTAGTACTCATACCCCAACCTAGAGAACAAAATCACACTCTAGAATGTTAAAGCTAGAAAAGATTTCAGAGACCACTTCAATGTGGCACTATAATAGTAAAACTTGACTATAATTTTGGGAATGTTTACTATGCACCAGGCAGTAGGTTGAGCTCTCCTTGTCCTTTACTTCACAACAGTGCTTTGAAATAGGTATAGTGATTACCCTCGTTTTACAGAAGAAAAAACAGAATCAAAAAGATTATGTGATGTTCTTTTAAAAGAATTTCTGAATGGCATCAGGTTTTTAGAAGTAGCAATTCACTCTATTGTTAATATTTCTTTAAAAGGTATTGAAATAGACCAGTTCTGTTTAATTTCACCTTAGATTAAAGCAATAGTTACCTTGGAAAATAAACTTAATTCTATCTTCTCTTGAGCTACTCCAATTAAGTAAAAACATTTTAATGTGCTATTTTATAGAACAAATATTTTCTATACAAAATACAATATTTTCTGGTCACACTTACTTTTCCCCAACTCCTCCCAAATACTGCTCATCTTCCCAAATACCAACCTCCATGCCCTTTCTTTCTCTTTCTCCCTCCCTTTAGAAAATAAACAGACAAATAAAAAGAAACAAACAGAAAAAAAGAGAGTAGCAACAGAAACAGACACAAAAAACCCACAAAATAGGAAACCACAATATACAATCAAAAGACCAGCAATACAAAAAAAGCCAAACAAAACAATATGAGAAAAAAAAGGTCTACAAAAATATCATTGAAAGCCGGGCGTAGTGGCGCACACCTTTAATCCCAGCACTCGGGAGGCAGAGGCAGGCGGATCTCTGTGAGTTCGAGGCCAGCCTGGTCTACAAAGCGAGTCCAGGACAGTCAGGGCTACACAGAGAAACCCTGTCTCGAAAAGCCAAAAAAAAAATATATCATTGAATTCATTTTGTCTTAGCTATCTACTGCTGAGAATGGGTCGTACCCTTAAGTGTAGTTAATATACCCAGTGAGACTATATTGAAGAAAACTATTTTTTCTCTTCAAGCTGGTGTCAATTGCAGACACTTTCTTGGCAAGGGGTAAGATTCTATATGTGTAGACATGGGTGCCATCTTATGGAGTGGGCCTTAATGCTAATCAGAGAATGGTTGATTACTCTCACAATGTTTGTAGCACTATTCCACCACTGTGTCTTCTAGAAAGATTATCAGTATAGACTGTAGGTTGTAGCTTGGTTGATGGTTAGCTTTCTTTCTAGTTGTGTGCAGAGTGCCTTCCAGTGCCATGAACACTACTCAGTAGGAGTGAAGGCTCTAGTGAGACATCAACTCAGCTTTTCCATGTTCAATGTGATATGTAAGTGTCAAAAATAAAGACTTATGTAGAAATAATTAATTAAATTACATTGGGCAACATTTGTAGAAAATGGCTAATTAAATTATTAACCAGTATTTATATTATAGTTAATTGGGTCAGCAGTGTCAATCCTTAACCCAACATTATAAATGAGCACACAGAGACCCCTGATGGATTTTAACAAGCTTTGGCCTGGAACGTGCAATTTTAGCCCATCTAAGCTAGCCCTTAATTCTGTTCCCCAAATATGATCCTACATATACTTAAGTCTCGTGGGCTGTTTTTTTTTTTTTCCACACTATCCCGATGTTTCAGGCCATGTGGAATGATCTTCTTTCATCTGACCCATTGTGTGTCTCCTTATTCCACATCCTACCTTCTTCTCCTTCTTCTGGTGGCTTCTTCTACCCAAGATGCTCTCTGCTTCAGCAGCCCGTGCACCTTAGTCCTGCCTACCTCTGACTTTTCCCAATCTCAGGCCTCAGCATTTATTTAACCAATCAGAGACAATGGTTAACAAGGAAGGTTGCATGTATGGGTTAGATAAATTAGATTTAGAAAATATATAGGAGTTTCTGATACTGTCTCTTAATTTGGGGCATGAACAGCATTATCAACATGAAGTCAGGAAAAACAGGAAAGACTTAATAGACTAAAAAACAAGGTTGAAGTAAAAAAAAAAAAAACAGAAAAGACTCAATAGACTGAAAAACAAGGTTGAAGTCAGGAAAACAAAAAAGACTCAATAGACTTGAAGAAACAAAGTATCTGGCCTGACATTGTTTTCAGCTGCTAAGTGGGCGGAGCCCAAATTAAGCTGAAACAGAGTTCCTCCTATTTAAAGAGAGTACATGGAGCCTAGAAGAAGAAGAGGCCTCTGATGCTAGAGAGCTCCAAGAGTCCTTCTAAAAAACAGGGCTGGCCATTGATGGCCAGCTCTCTCCCTGAAGCAGAAAGAAGCCGGTGAGCAAAGAAAGCCTGAACAAGACACCAAAAGGCCAAGGACTGGACCCTGTGGCTCAGCTTTTGCCTGGAGGGGTTTGATCTGTCCGATCAGTGGCCTAGGGGAAACTGTGCCTGGCTTTAAGGACTGAGGCAGAGCAGCTGAGTTCCTGATTCAAAAAAAGTAAGTTGGCCTGTAGACAGCTGGGGTCTCCCACAGAGAAGAAAACATGAAGCCTTATTTAAGGTGAGACTGCAATAACCAACTTACCCTGACAAACCTGCATCTGAGAGATCCAGAAAAAGGACTGCTAAGTGCGTTAAAGAATCTACAACAAAGACTGTGTTCCTGACGACTGAGGACCTGCCCCAGAGACTGTATCATTCTAAAAGGTTATGAAAGTAGTTGTTATAATTATCAATAGGTTTAGTGGATAGGTTAAAGGGGTTGTAGGAATTTATAGGATTAATAGATAAGAAATTGTTGGTGTTTGTTATAAGTGAATTTAGTAATAAATAAATAAGTGTTAAATAATAATTTAAAAGTTCAGTTACAGTTGCATAGCTGCACTTGGTGTACAGCAAGCAGGCTTCTGGGAGATTAACATTTAGAATGCATAACATCACCCCATCAGCCTTATCATTAGTTTATGGAGAGCAACCAATAGCTTTGGCAATATCCTGAGCTGTTTATGAGTTTCCATATGGGGCCCTTTGGTTAACAACTCAATTATACGTAGCCCATTCTTGGCACTGAAGGTTTCACTTGGTGGCAAAGATGTCTAATCTTAGCATTCTCTCCCCCATTATTAGGTGACTTCATTTATATTTATTTCATATGTGAACATAGTTTAAGAAATGTATACACTTGTACATTTTCATATGGCTCCCCAAATAGACCTTAATATTAGTTGTCTCTCCTCCTATTTCCTCTCTTTCTCCCTCTCTTCCATATTCCTTCCCATTTAATCCTTACACTCCAGCCTGACACCTGTCTCTCTATAACTATATAATCTATTTTCCCTTTGTTGAGAGATCCTCTCCTCCCCATAGTCCCTTACTTATTACCAAACATCTGTTATGACTGCAGCACACCTCTCTTATACTTTTGGTTGTGAGCCTAGCCTTTAACAGCTGAGCCATCTCTCCAGCCCTGCAGCACACCTCTCAAAAGCTTAAAAGCTAACATCTATATATAAGAGAAAACATACAATGTTTGCTTTGGGGAGTCTGGGTTACCTCAGCCAGGATGATTTTTTTTTCCTTCCTGCATCCATTTACCTGCAACTGTCATAATTTCTTTTTTAACTGGGGGGAAAATCCTATTTTGTAAATGTATTATATTTTCATTATCCATTCCTCAGTTGATGGACATCTAGGTTATTTCCAATTTCAGGCAGTTAGGAATATAGCAGCAATGAACACAGTTGAGTTAATATGTTTGTGGTAGGATGGAACAACCTTTGAGCATACACTCAAGAGCTGGATCTTGAGGTAAATCGATTCCCACTTTCCTGAGGAACTGCCACACTGATTTCCATAGTGACTGTAAAAGTTTGCACTCCCACCACCAATGAATTTCCCCACATCCTTACCAGAATGAGCTGACATTTGTTTCATTGATCTTGTCCATTCTGACTGGCATAAGATGAAATCTGAAAATAGTTTTGATTTGCATTTCCCTGATGACTACGTGTGTTGAACATTTCTTTACACAAAGCAATGAAGATGGGCTACAAGGGAAGGCTGAAAGGGTTCACAGGAAAGAGCTAAGCTAGATCCCATACCAAGTGCCAGTCAAGCCCCAGGAAAAGGAAGTTTAGATTAAGTTCTTAAAGTCACACAGATAGGAAGTGGCAATGTTAGCCTTTACCTAACTGTATGGAAAAGCTTGGTGCATTTTTTTCAATAGAGTATTAAATGACTTTCAGCTTTGCACCCCAGAGTCTTAACCAGTGTGATGACAATGAACAACAGTGAATTCTGAACTCCAAAATTCATTGTCAGGGTTGAAATCCTGTTCCAAAATTTGAAACTCTGGCCAGTTTCCCTGGTGTATGTGTAAGCATGGTGTTCCTGTTTGAAGCCAGAGAAGCTATCCCCTCAGATAAAACTTTATCAATCAGTGAGGACTGTGGAAAATTGGTCAACCTCTGTTCTCACCGTCAGGAGTCACATATGATTGGGTTAGAGGTCCCACAGGCTCCTCCGGGTCAACAGCATCTGCTTCCTCTGGACACAGGGGCAAGGACTTTTGTGTCCTATATTTCACTCCAGTTTCTTCTTGACAATCCCCAGTGAGCACCTGAGAACAAGATCTATTTTTTATTGGGCCCCTTCTGTTTTATCCTGGGAGCTGGAAATCATATATATTTTCTGGTAACCTGGACGCCAGAAGAAGAAAGAAAGAACCCACCCTGGGGGACACCAGGGCTGTCCTTTCATCTCCAAAGGCTTCCCTTACTGATGGAAGCCAGCAGGATTACAATATAGGCTTACCAATACTTCTTCAGGTGGGAATGTAGGTAGAGACAACTCAGGGATCATCTGTGTAGTTCTTTGAGAAATTGTTGGGCGCTCCAAATCAGTTTTCACAAGGAAAACTCAATATGGTTCCAGAAAAAAAAAAAACCAACAATAACAATAAAGAAAAAAAAACAGTTTCTGAGACTGAGATCTCAGAACAGCAAGATAACATGACTCGGTTGCTTCACTTTTTACCTTGGTTTCTACGTGCTTTTAACTGATTCTCATGAATCTTTTAGTTAGTGTTATTGTTTGTGTGATAGACAAGGGGAAAAGTACCTGGAGTGAGACAGAGGAGAATTATAATAGAATTGGCTGTACCAAAATGGCTTTTACAAAAATCATTCTAATTTATTTTTCTATTTTTAATACATCTACCTCCCTTTCAACCCTTGTTCCTTCTAACCTCCCAACGCTAGGTGGGAGAGAAAGGTTAGGGGGAGAAGGGACATAGTTTTCTCTGAGCTGCTTCCTGTTGATTAGGTTTGTCAGATTCTTTGTTGGCAAATACCAATCTCAGTCCAGAAGTCCATCAAACCAGCAACCAGGAAACAGGAGCAAGAAGAATCAGCAGCAGTTTGGGGGAGCACGGAGCGGAGCAGCAGCCTCTTTTTTGTTTGTAGCTCCTCCTCTCTCTTTGTAGGGCCTGCTTCTCCTCAGGGCTCTGGCTTACTTTTTTCCTTCTTTGTAGCAACCCCTTCTCCTCTGGCTCTGGCTTTTTTTTTTCCTCAAGTCCTCAGAGTTCACTACTCAGCTGGCTATGTCACGCCCCTGCTAGCTCACTAGGCAGTTAATAGTTATACACCTGTGATTAAACAAAAACATTCTCATAACTGTTTTTTTTTTTTAACAAAACTCTTACCACAAACTGCTCTGGCTCTCACAAGTCATATGATACCACTTGATTCTCTGGACCTTAGTTTCCCTATCTGTTTAGTGAAATCTGATAATGGCTACTTTCATAGGCAGCTATGGGGAGTACACGAGAAAATACATAGAAAGCAGTATATGTATGAGAAATGTGTGGTTATAATAAAATATGACTTAGGGAAGTCTTCAGACATGAATTACTGAAATGGACATGAGCAACACAAGAGCCCAGCCAAATCTTCTCAAAGGCATCCTGTGACTTGCTCCTCAGATCTCAAAGCATCTTAACATTCTTTCTGACTTTGGCAGTTGAAGTCATGGTTGAAGGTGGCTGTTCTTTAACAACCATTTCAAACCATAATCTTCACTTTGTCTAGTCTAATGCTTTGTTATTAAGTTTATATTAGACTGAAATAGAATTTTTCAAATGTATTCATAGTAAGCATAGCTTTGCAAATTACCCATGTCATCTTTTCCAGATGGTTAGAAATGCTGTCCAAATGCAAGTATTTATTGGGGTGCATTTATTTACATGCCAATTTGGCTTTGACATTCTGCCCCCTGTTACTTGTGTGCAAATAAAAGGAAGCTTATTTTGAGAATTTGAAAGCATATTTTTTTAACACTGGTGTATAAATAATAAGTAATGAAGTTTTTCTTCCTGAGCTACAATTTTGCTGGCATTTAGAACAGACTATGAGGTAGATGGATAACCTCTGTAATGAGCACCAAGGTCAATACTTTCTGCACCAAGATGATGTACAGTTCATTGAAGTGGTTCCGTTTGGAGCTTAAAGCACACACATCCTCCCATTGATATGTGAAAACAATTTTGCATCAACAATAGTGTGCTGAGTTTTGCCATTCTCAAAAAAAAAAAAAAACAGCAACAACAACAAGAAAAACTCAGTTGTGAAATTTAGGGCAACACTAGGTCACTATAAAAATAAATCAAGGAACAACAGAAGTCCAAAGATCAACTGGTAACCAAAAAGCATCAAAGTCCACTCTGCATCAGAAATGTGGAACAAAGATAACAACAATAGCCTAAATAGGAAACTATAGTTAATTCAGCCTGAACTGCAAAAGATAAAGTTACAGCCTCCTTCAGTAAATAGCTTCCTTCAGCCTCTCAACTATATACCATTAAAAAAAGACCACTAGGTCATGATGATTTAGTATTGTTTTATATACTTCTGGGTGTAAGAAAATATTTTAAGGACTCTTTCATTGGTTTATATTAATTTTATGTAATATTTTAGAAGAGTCTTATATCAAGCTTTTGTAGTGTCATGTAAAAACACATGAATAGTCCTCCTACTTCTATTTTCTAAAATAAAATGGATTGTGTCTGATTGGAACTACCTTTGATTTTAATATTAGATTAATTTTATTAACAAATATTATGGGCCTACAGCTTTCACTGTATGAAACAAACAAAAATAACACAATTTACCAGAATCTTTGGGACAGCACAAAGACAGTTTTAAGAGGTGATATTTCTGCTTTTTTTCTCTTTTGATTTTTTGAGACAGGGTTTCTCTGTGTAGCTTTGGCTGTCCTGGAACTTGATCCTTAGACCAGGCTAGCCTTGAACTGGGAAATACTCTGCCTCTGCCTCCTATGTGCTTGGATTAAAGGTGTGCACCACCAAGCTCAGCTTAAGAAGTAATTTTATAGCTATGAGTATTTATATTAAAAAACAAAGGTATCTCAAATAACTATCTCAATTTTGGGAAGAAACCCATGAGCAGCAATCTACCAAAGTCTGTGCTTGCAGTTCCTATCCTCTGGCTCCTGCCTCGACCTCCTCCTTTGAAGATGGACAGTGACCCATAAAATAAAATAAATCCTTTCCTCCCAAAGCTCATTTTGGTCAGCATTTAATAACAGCAGCAGAGAAGCAAATTAGAACAGATTCAAATGCCTCAAAACATAACTAATAAATTATATTGCATAATTTAAAAAAACTTCTACAAAACAAAGGAAACAATTCATTGAATGAGGAAAACAGCACATAGAATTGAAAAAAAAGTTTGTCATCTACCTATTCATCTGACATAAGATTAGTATTTACAATAAATAAAAAACTCAAAATAAATACTGAAAGAATCAATAAATAAATCAGTCAATAAATGTGCAATAATCAAAACAACACTAATATTCTATCTCACTCCATTCAGAATGACTGTCATCAAAAAAACATACAACAGAAATTGATTATAAGGATGTAGGAGAAAAGAGGGCCCTTATAAACTGCTGATGGGGACTTAAATTAGTGCAGATGTTATAGAAATCATTACAGAGGTTCATGATGGGGTAGTGTTAAGCATTCTAAATGTTAATTAATTGGTCCTGCTTGCTGTCTGTTACTGACATTGAATCTGATTGGTTAAATAAAATGCTGAGGCCTGAGACTGGACAAAGACAGAGAAAGGTGGGACTTCCTGAGATTATCCTGTACTTTAGACAGAGGATTAATTCATTCCAGCCAGGAGCAGCAGGGAAGAGGCACACACCATGGGTTAGAAAAAAGAACCTCATTCCACATGGCCAGGAACATCAGCATATCGTGGAGAATGGCAGTCCAAGGGGATGTATGTATATATGGAGTCATATTTGGGTAATAGAATTATGAGCTAGCTTAGATGAGCTAGGATTGCACAACCCAGGCCAAGGCTTGTGAAAATCCATGTGCAGTCTCTGTGTGCTCATTTATAATGCTGGGTTAAAAATTAACAGCCACTGAATCAATTAACTATAATATAAATACTGATAAGCAATTTAATTAGCCTTTTTTTCTACAGGTTCATTTTTAAACTAAATGTGTAACTATTATATGACTCAGTAATAACATTCCTGTGGCCAAAAGAATCAAAGAAAGCATGATGGAGTGATGTTATGCATTCTTAATATTAATTAACCTGCTCCCAGAAGCCTGCTTGCTGTACATCAAGTAATGCTGTTACCTTGGTTGTTAACCATTGTCTCTGATTGAATAAATGCTGATGCCTGAGATTGAGCAAAGACAGAGGTAGGTGGGATTAAAGTTCATGGGTTTCTGGGGCAGACAGAGGGGATCTTTGTTAGAAAAGAATCCAGAGGAGGAGGACACACGCCATCTGTTTGAGAAAAGAACCTCATTCCACGTGGCATGGAACATCGACATAGCATGGAAAATAATACCCCAGGGGATGTATGTATATATGGGGTCATATTTGGGGAATAGAATGAGTTAGCTTAGATGGGCCAAGATTGCTCAATTCAAGCAAAGGCTTGTTAAAATCCATCGGGTGTCTGTGCAATCATTTCTAACGGCAGGTTAAGGATTAACACCACTGACCAATTAAATATAATATAAATACAGGTAAATAATTTAATTAGTCTTATTTCTACAAAGGCATAGTATTTAGATAACTGTACAGACACACATATTCACAATGACCAGGGAATGAAATCAGACTAGATGCCTAACAATTATCATTGAATAAAGAAAGTCTGATATACATGTATATATGTACATATATATTAGATATATGTGATATCGAACTATTATTCAACCATAAAAATTAAATCATGTTCTTTCAGATAACAATAATGGAACTGGAGATTATCATATTAAGAACCATAAACCAGACTCAGAAAGTCAAGTATCATATTTTCTCTCATATTCAGAATCATTTTTAATAGACACAAGATAGAATGAACACTATTTGTTAATGAGAAGTGTATCAGAGGGAAGGGAGACAAAAGAGGGTAATGAGAAGTGAATATTATCAGTATACATTATTGCACATATGAAAATGACACAATTAAATTTATTCTTTTATGCAGTTAATATGTACTAGCAACATACTTAAAAGGGAAACCACTAAAAATGATTTTACCATCTTAGCTGCTAAAAATGTTCACTGGGTTTCTTATTGTCATTGAATTTCATTATGTGCAATGTCTTTTCTCCTAACCTTTTTGTGCTTAATTTATTCACACTCTATAAAAAAGCATATTTGATCTCTTATTTAGCAGCAGGTTTCTAATTTTTGCTCTGGAAGAAAATAGTATACAAAACTGTTAGCCCACATTGCACCAGAGATCCAAATCATCTCTAGCTGTAAATTCTTGAAGTGCTAGAAAAACTCACCCAAAGTCAGCGTAGTGTAACTGAGCTTACCAGTTTATTTTCAAATGACTCAGGGGTCATGAATACAATTAGGCAGTATTGCAGAAACAGACCTCTCTGCCACTGATGCCTGGCTTCTAGTCAACAGAAGTTCTAAATCTTCTTTATTCATAAATAGTAGTAAAGTCTGTAGACCTCAATGCACCATTTATATTGACTGTTAACTACTAATATGAAAATGAAAACTGAAGAACATCTGGAGTAGGTAAGGAATTAGGTATGTTGCTCTCAGGTCATCATTTTAGTTGGTTACCTTGCTATTTGCCCCTACTGTTATCTCCCATATCTCAGGCAGCTAAGATGCCAAAAACAGTTTCCCTGTTTTTTTTTTTCTATAAATGCCAAAATGGTGGCACCCTGGAAAGTATATCAATATAATTCTTTATAATATCAGATTATAATAAAAATATAAATTCAAAAATATTTTGTTGGAAATATTTAAAGACTTACAGGAAGTTTATTAACTAAGTTTATTAACTAAATCAAAAGAACCTTATTTTATTAGTTACTTTCTGTTCCTATTATAAAATGCCATAACCAAATCATCTTAAGAAAGGAAGAGTTTATTTTAGCTTACAGTTCCAGGAGTATAGAGTCCACAGTGGTATAGAAAGCAAAATGGCATTCTATACCACATGGCATCTATTCACTTATAATTGGATTTTAGCCATATAGTACAGGATAACTATCCTGCAACCAACAGACCAAAGGGAACAGGAACATAGACTTTGTTACCTATCAATGGGACAGTTTGCCCTAGGGGTGCTGCTATGTAGGCCCCCAGTGCAAGAGGAAGCTCTTAGCCCACATATGAGTGTTGAACTGAGAGGGGCTGATATGTAGGGACACTGCACATCAGAGGAGTGGGATAGGTGGGAGAGGGAGGGTAAACCAGGAGGGGTGGAAACAGGGCACTATGATGGAGATGTAGCTTAAAGTAATAAATAAACATTAAAAAAACTCACAGTGCTCATAAAACCCTATATAAATGGGATAGCTACTTCAAGCTCTTTTCCACTAATTTGTAGTAAATAAGAATTTCTTCCCAAGCTTAACTTAGCTGTTGTATAAGTACTTTTAAAAATGTCTATTTTATGGGCATCATATTGCTAACAAAGCAAACAGATCTCAGAATCAATAGTGGCATATCCTGTAAAAGCATCTTCAGAAGAAGGTTTAGTACTAAGAAGCAGAGTGTGGACAGACCCTGGAAACCAAGAAGAGATAAGGAGCCCTTTAGAGTTCATCATAATGTTAAGGAGATACTAAAACCTGACAAAGACAGGAGGCCTTAGTAAACACCCATTTTTTTTAAATGTTCATACAGGATGTAATTTGCATTCAAGATAATAAATGGGTAATATACTTTGACAAACTAAATCCTCACTTCCTCACTTCTTACTGACTGAATGACTGACTGACTGACTGGACAATACTGAGCTGAGTCTAATTCTAGCTCTCTGTCCAAAGCTGAAGATTTCCCCAAGGTGTCTCATATATCTGTGTGCAGAATCCTATACCAAACAAAAAGTAAAGTAAACAAAAGTACAAGCTCAGTAAGAGACAGTACTAAGGAAATTAGGGAACTTAAGCATACCTACAGGTGATCCACCATTTGAATTATCGTACTTATTTTATAAATGTATAGTTGTAAGTTTAAGAAAACAGATAAGACAAACCTCACTGAAAAAAACTTTAACAGAAGTTCTTTAATCAAAATGAAAGTCACATCAGATGGATATTGGGGAAACAGAAAATTAATTTCATCATAAATGCCTTTAGAAAATAGAATAGGAAAGAATGTATTCTTTCTGCCTTTTAGGAAGCTAGGATTCCCTTCATGCCATCATCAAAGGCTTAGAGTGATGGACAAAAAAAAAAAAACCCACATTGTTTGTAGATATAGGTGAAAAGGTCTTTAGAAAATGTGTGCACATGGCTAAAATGTATACATGGGCTAAGAGATTAGCTCATGTTAAGGATTTTAGATTTCACCTTAAACCCTGGGGGAGTGTTTGTAGTATTTTAAATAGTGCAACATCACACTCTAAGTTTTTTGTTTGTAAAGTATCCTGGATAAATGAAGGAAGCTACAAAAATGGAACTTGTGTAGATGATACAGATAAGACACTATGTGTTTTAGACTGTGGTCACACTAACAATTACATCAATATTGAAAACTAGACAAATCTAAAGTAACCCTGTCAGAGAGAGTGGGTAAAACATGAAAAGTAAGGGAGAGGAGAGGAAGAGACTGAGTGTAGCCCAACTTTCTGCTTCTACTGACAAGTTTAGCTGTATCAGAATCATGCATGCTACCAGGGACCGTAAGACAAAAAAAAAGATTTGCTGCTGATCCATGTCTAAATATCTTGGACTGCCTAGCAGACATAATATAGAACAGGTACTTCTTCATTTGGTGAATAAAATGAGCCAATAAAGAAAATATACTCTTTAGTCTTCTATGAGGAACAGGTCACAGAACCTGACAAGACAGTTAGTTTATTTCTGCTTATTCAAATAGGGCTTAGTTGCAGCTCAGAGAAATCGGAAAAGAGCCTCTTTGGAATTTAGAGAAGTAATAGCATTCAAAGCCTTGGCCACATTTTTTCTATTGTAGAAGCTTTATCTTCAAGCTCATACCAAATGCAAACATTTCTGGGTTCAGGGATAATGGTCAGGAAAAAAAAAACTTTTGTTTTGCCAGAAGAGTTTATGATGCCAAAAGGAAAAATAATAGATATGATCCATCAGAGGACCTTATGGCCAATTGACCTATTTACACATCTCTCCTCCTGAGTAGAAGTAAACTTTGAATATTGGAATAGAATTGATACAACATTGCATAAATCTCTCAGAAAATAAGAAAAAAATCAATATATAGAAAGTAGGAGATAAATTATTTCCAAAAAGACCCATCTTCTGGACATGACAAGACCACTGCACCCATTAACTTTTAACAGCTGTGCTTGACTATACAAGACCTGCACAACATGAAGCCAGTCAATGTTCCAGCATAGAACTTCCACTTTCATGACAATTCTTTCATGTTGGAATTACAAAACTCTACACAGATTCTGGAATACATATTTTCTTATTTCTCTATACATGGTATCTCTTACAGTTTAATCATCCTTTTTAAAAGATGTATTTATTTTTATTTATGTATATGAATATTTTGTCTGAATGTGTATATGGGAGGCATGTGCACACCTGGTACCCACAGAGCCCAGAACTGGAGTTACAGCCAGTTGTGAGTTGTCATGTGGGTTCTAGGAATGGAACAGTGTGGTCCTATGCAGGAGCAGCAAATTCTCTTAACCTCTGAGCCATCAATCCTCCATCCCCAACTAATTATCCTTTAAGTCTTAGCTTTGATGTTACTTCTACAATGAGGGTGTTTTTGATTCCTAGTGTACTCAAGTACAACTTCTCTGCTTTCTGGATTTGCTCAAGGCCACTTACAATTTACTTCCAATAGATTAAGTTTCCTGAGGACGTGCAACTTATCTTTTTGACTTTCTCTCCATAGTAAATTAGCATGATAATCATACTAATTTACATTCATGGCAATGGTATGCAAGTGTTCCTTTTTTCCACATGCTCATCAGAGCTTTTTATATGTTGTGATTTTTTTTTTATACCAACAAATGAACAGGAGTGAGGTAATACTTTGTGTGGTTTTGAGTTGCTGGTCCTTGATGATTTGTGATGAATTGTTCTTTTCTGCATATCTATTGGCTATGTGTACAAATTCTTTCGATGAATGTTTATTCAGATTAGCCCATTTTAAGTCAGTTTAATTGTTTTCTTGTCATTTTGTTATTAAGAAATTGTTTGAGAAAGAGAATTGTTGTCCTTCCTGGCATATGAAGCAAAATATGAGAATAAAATTAAAGGAATAAATAAATTTTAAGTTTTCTAATGAAAATACTGCTGTGAGTAGTAATATGTCAAATATCCATCATTAATATGAAAAAGTCAAACATTTCCAAAATTATATTGGCCCTAGGTAAACTATGTTTTACCTACCACATTTGCTGTTTCCCCAACTCTGATTTGTGCAGTCTATAAGTGGCTGAGGTGTACATTTAGCTTAAAAAGTCTTAGAAAATATATTAGTTAATTATCCTGAAAAGCTGCTTTCTAGCCTTTTCTCACTTACTCAGAAAGGATCAAATCTTTTTAGGAGTTCTTATGCACATCAAATCATGGCTGGCTGATTTCTAGATTCTGAACATCAGTTCCTCCTTTACCTACTGGTAGGCTTTAAGAAATGTTACCAACTACTGTCGATATTATTGATCTTTACCATCAAGCATGAAGAGGTTCTAAACCTTTCCACTGTATTTGCCATTTTTATGAGCAGACTTAAAATGTGATGAGTAAGTCAGCATAAATAACAAAACACAAACACAAATAATCCATATCTTCCATATAGTTCAGCATCAAAACGCAAAGCCCTTGGCAATGTGAATGTCTACATATATAGGTGCATGCTTGGTGCCCACAGAGGCCAGAAGAACTGGAGTTACAGCCAGTTGTGAGTTGTGTGGGTACTGATAATGGAACAAACTGGTCCTGTGCAGAAGCAGTAAGTGTTTTTAACCCCTGAGCCATCCCTCCAACTCCAGCTAATTATCCTGTAAGTCTAAGTTTGAATGATACTTCCATAGCAAAAGAGTCCAGTGTAATACACACACACACACACACACACACACACACACACACACACACTTACACACACACACACTCACACACACATCATTAGCTATGGTCTCAACTCTAGAGGCACAGGGATATTAAAACAATGGGAATCATTTTTTTCTTTTCTTTTTCTTATTAAAATGCTGTTTGTTTGTCATATACATGTTTTTGATCCACACAATCTCCATATCTGATCATCACTACCACAGTGTCTTGTCACAGCATTCCATATTCCATATTCCCTTTACAAAGTAGAATTTTATCTTTTAAAGCTAAATAGCCATTTTATACAACACATGCCTGGCTAGGAAACTTGGCTAATATTTATCAAACATGGTGGAGAAAGTTCTCGTTTTAGTTATAAAAGGACAGCTTGATATCAACTGTTACAGAAATAAAAAATAAGGCAAAGTAAGTAACACATCATTTAAATTATTTTCCTAAACTATTTCCTCTACTGTCACAGATCCTGCATAGCCTCCTCCTGGTCAGTCACCCAGAAGCAATTCACCTAACAGATGAACATGGCTTCTATTTTGGGAAGATCACCTGATTCTATTGTGGGAAGACCATCTTCTTCTATACTTGCCATTTTACTTTATTGTATTCTGAATAACTAGATCCTTTGGCGCTTAGGGAATATCTCTTTATCTTGGTCCTGCTGGTTGAGTTTTTCTATGCTTGCTTGACTAGTGTGCATTTTTGGCTGGAGAATCTCAAGTATATTCCTTCGATGCAAACTTTTATTCTGTTTCCTCCTTATCCACTCTATCATCATTATCATCTCCAACATAATCATCATCTTTGTTAGCTTCTGCCCTTTTTGTTTCCACTGTGGTATCTTGCCATTTTGGGGAGCAATCACTTTCCTAATACGCCTCAGAGTTATACATTCTCCTTTTCTTCATTTTTTTTTAATAATTTATTTTTTATTTCTTCAAGTTACATCTCAATCACAATCCCCTCCCTACATTCTTCATCTTTTAAATCTTCTCACTGCACACCTAAGTGCTGCTCACTAATATCCAGAGACCATGAAGTACACTTAAGGTCATAAGTGTTATATCATCAAACCCCCAAGGGAAAACATTGATTGTTTTTCAAAGCTGACACTGTTGTTTTCACTAATCCATTGCCTCTGCCTAGTGCTGTGCAAGTCATCTTTTTGCTCTAGTCCCTAACTGACAATTCTTAGTGGCAGCTGGTGCTCATTTCCATCATTATCCAACTTAAAGTGATCATCTTTGCCAGCCTTTAGTTCACAACTCAAAACCAGTTCTGAGGCCTCAGGGAGCTCACGCTCATGCACATCTAATCTTTTAATGGCATGCTGGCACACAACTAGGTGAGAGCAGACAGTTGCAGGTAATTGACTACTCATCCTGAGAACAACATACAGGACAGAATCTCCAGGCTGTGAATCATTTTTTAATGAAAAATTTCCTCCTTCAAGGAAACCAGCAAAATTGTGTGAACTCTGTAAGATTTGTTCATAAGGAATTCTTGTGGTAAATACAATAGCATTAAATAAAAAAAAACATGTCTTAAATTATATATGTTGTCTAAGATAGCTGTATGTGGTTTCGAATACAAATAATACATACATGTTATTTAAAAAAAAACAAGTGTTACAAAAGGGCATATTTTTAAAGTACCTACTCCTTATATCTCCTTCCATCAAATTCCCATGCCAAGATGCAATTCTTTACATATGCAACCTTTCAAGTCATAACCAGGACCACACCATGCAACAACTCCATTACCTTTTCTGCACTGGACAGGTCTGAAAGACCTTCATTACTGCAAAGTCCAATTTCCTCATCTTTTCTACAGATTTCTAGAACACATTACAAAAAGTTACCAACTGGTTAAACTTTACAAAATGAAAAAATCTCTCTGCTAATTATCCCAATGAAAATTTCCAGGAGACGATCTTTATTTCACAAGCTTTCTTCTGTTTTCCTGTCTTTGGAGAAATGTCTATGCAGAGTTTTTGTCCTTTAATAACAAGGTTACTTATTGTTCTACTATAAGTTGTTCATGGTTTGTTTCTCTGTTTATTTGTTTGTTTGTTTGTTTTGTTAAGTTTGCACACTCCACCCTTATCAGATATGTGGTTTATAAATACCTTTATTGTATGTAGGTTGCACTTTAATTTTGAATGTTTCCTTTTCTAAGGAGACCCTTTGCAGTTTCATGTGATATTATTTGTTTTATTTTTATTAAATACTTTATTTTTTTTCTTCAACTTACATCTCAGTAACAAACCCCTCCCTATTCCCCCTTCCTATCCCGCCCTTCCACCCTCTTCCCCCCAGAAGTTTCCCCTTTCAGTCCAACAGCTGGTTCCTTCTCTTACAACAGTAAGTATTATACAAAACAACAGATATAAATATGCCACATTTATGAGAGTTAAATGGCCCAGTATACCTTCCCAATGTCCAGTTTATACATATTTGGCCCCTGACTTTAACATTCTACTATCTAACCAACTCCATGAGTTTAAAGGTCTAAATTTCATATATGAAAACAATGGCTTTGAAAAAAAATAAATCAAATCTACATCCATTCTATGCACTCCATCCCCTCCATCATAGCCTCCACTGCTTTTCCTTCCCAACTTTATGTATTCACATTTATTTTTTGTTTCTAAACTGAACTTTTGTTATAATAACAGAATTTTCACTACTACTTTTACTCACCTATATATTCAAAAAATCCAATTTTCAAAATATACTATCCTTAGGCCATTGTGTCCATTTGGTACAATTGTTGAAAATTGGTTGACTATACAACGTGGAATATATTTCAGAGTACATTGAACTCTGTTTTCATTTTTATGCCAGGACCATACCATAATAATTATGGAAGATTGTAGTATAATTTTAAATTTAAAAATATGATTCCTCATCAATGTTTTTAACTTATTAAATGAGGAAACCACATGCATATAAATATCTTCACCTTTCTAACTTTTAAATATAATTTTTGAGTATTTGATGATGCTATGAATTTTGTTTTTTTAAGAACTGCTTTATAAAATTTATGAAAAATGGTCAATCATAAGGTATGTTCCTATATTCCTCTTCTTTCTGTCATTCTATCTTCCTTCCTTATTCTCCAAAGTTCATTCTTTTTTTATGTTTATTTATTACTTCAGGTTACATCTCCATCACAGTATCCTCTTTCCACCCCTCCCAGTCCCACCCTCCCACCCTCTACCCCCATCCCTTCCATCCCACTCCTCTGGAGTGGAGTGTCCCTACATATCAGTCCCCCGCCCCAGTTCAGCAGTCATTTGAGGGCCAAGAGCCTCCTCATACACTGGGGGCTTACAAGACGGCACCACTAGGGCAAAATGTCTCATTGACAGGTAACAAAGTCTATGTTCCTGTTTCCTTTGGTGCATTGGCTGTAGTATAGTTATCCTGTACTATATGGTTTAAATCCAGTTATAAGTGAATAGATGCCATGTGCCTCCTTTTGAGTTTGGGTTAGCTCACTCAGGATGAGCTTCTCCAGTTCCACCCATTTGGCTGCAAATTGCATGATTTCATTTTTTCTGATGGCTGAGTAGTATTCCATTGTGTAGTTGTACCACAGTTTTTTTTTTTTTTTATCCATTCTTTGGTTGAGGGACATCTGGGTTGTTTTCATTTCTACTATTACAAATAAGGCTGCTATGAACATAGATGAGGAAACGTCCTTGTGGTTTGGTGAGGAATCATTTGGATGTATACCCAGAAGTGGTCTTTTATCCTTTTCTTTTATTTAAAACACTCTGAATCAGCATATAATGATAAATATGCTAATGATAAACTCTTTTAATTTTTCTATATCAGAAAAAGGTTTTGGGGGCTAACTAGGTGGCTCAGTAGTCAAAAATCACAATTTCTCTCCCAGATGTCCTAACATCCACATAGATACTCACAACAATTAGTAACTCCAGTTCTAGGAAATCTGATGATTCCCTCTGGCCTCCTGGGGCACTATACACACATGGTACACTTGTGCAGGCAAAACATTTATATACAGTAAAAAAATAAATAAGATATTTTTAAAAAGAGGGTTTTGTTTTTCTTAATTTTTAATAGATATACAAATTTTAGCTGACAGTTTTACTTCAACAATAAATAATCTATTACTTTTTTCTGATGTACATTTTTCCCTTTGCTTAATGAAATTTTCAAATATGTTTTATCAATAGGTCATTGTGTCATATTTTCAGTCTGCTTTCAATATTTTTTCTTTCTCTTCATTTTTAAAAAATTGTAATGTGTTTTATGATGACATTTGTTTTAGATTTTTATGGATCACTCAGATTCTTGAGCCTGTAGGCTTTATATCCCAAATACTGTTTCATCCTCCTACACTTAAATTTCTATCCTTTTGAACACTAGTTATATAAATAGTGAAATATTTTGTAATTATTCTATACATCACTTATGCTGTTTCTTTTCAGCTTATTTTCTGCCTGTTGTTCAAACTGGATAAGCTTTATTATTCTGTCCTCAAATTTATATCCTCTGCCATCTCCACTCTCCTATTAAGCCCATTCAGCAAGTCATTTACTTCAGTTGTATTTTTCAGTTGTATAATTTTCATTTGGTTCCTTTTGTGACTTGTTTGTTATATTCCATTTTTTTCAATTATTTCAAGAGAATATATAATTGATTGCAGAAGTATCTTTATAAATACTTTAAAACTCTTGTCAGATAATTCTAACTTCAAACTTATTGTAGTGTCAGCATTAATTGATTTTTTATTCATTCAAGTTGTGATTTTCTTGTTATGATAGTTTTTAAATTCATCTTGGACATTGTGTCCATATATTAGGACACTCTGAAGACTGCAAGCTTCAGTCTTTTTTTTCCAGCAAGCTATCACCCTATTTTAGTCTAGCATGCAGGTCTTGACCTAACTTTTTTTGTGAATAGCATTATTTTTTCTTTGAAAATTTTATTAAGTATATCTTGATTATATTTAGCCTCCTTTCCCAACTAGGCCAAATCACCCTCCACATTTCTCTCTCTCTGTCTCTCTGTCTCTGTCTCTCTCTATCTATCTATCTATCTATCTATCTATCTATCTATCTATCTATCTATCTATCTATCTATCTATCTCTGTCTCTCTAAAACAAAACAAAGCAAAACATCCCATGGAGTCAGGTTTGTTTTGGCCAACTACTCCTGGAGAGTAGTTAATATACAATGTGTATAACATAAAAAAAAAAAAAACCCTGACATTCTCTCCCCAGCAGCAATCAATTGTTAATAGTTTCCTGGCTAATTGTGGTAGTTAGTGCCCACCTCCCCTCCTCCATGCTGGAATTTCATGTTGCTTAAGCTTGCGTGGGTCTTATGAATACAGTCACAATCACTATGAGCTCATATGTAACATCTGTCCTGTTGGGTCTGAAACCCAGTTTCCTTGAAGTTGTCCTCTCTCTGTCTCTTACAATATTTCTATCCCTTGTTTACACAGATTCGTGAGACCTCAGAATAGAGATGTGATATAGATGTCCCATTTTGTGGGCTATAGTTGCAAGGGCAGTTTGTTTATCAGAGACTTAATGCTGTTGCTTTGGTCAGCTTCTTTTGGTGCCATTGGTGTTTCCTCTAATTTTTTCTGGCACTGATCAGACTTGGAAATGACATTTTTTAGGATGCAAAGTGTTCTAGTGAGGGGTGAGATATGTATAGATCCCTCTAGAGATGTCTCAAATTGCTCTGGTACCTCTTGTTAGGAATAAAAATTATCTTAACTAGGAGATTAAGAGATGTCCAATATCAAGCCACTCAGTATTGAACAGCTTCTTTTTTCAGTTCTTCTTGACCTTTTTGATGTCACTAAGTAAGGAAGGATAGTGGCTTTTTTTGTTCATGGGAACAAAGATGAAGACTGTGCCTTGAAGACAGGGCCATTGGCAGTACATAAAAATCTTTATATTATATTAATGACTTTATTGAAATACAATAGAAATAATAAAAATTCACCCATGTTAAAATTAAAAATTATTTTTGTGAAGGTGTGGACTTGTGTAAATAGAATGACAGCCTAGTTTTAGAGTATTTCTATCCACTAGGTTTCTTGATATCATTTTGCAATTAACTCATACCTCCACAATCAGACCAGTTTGTTTCAGGTTTTGGTGAACTTACCTTTTATGGCTAGCACGTACAATGAGAAACAGACAAAATATAGTGTTTGGAAGATTTTGTTTTAGTTATCATAATGCTGTTTTTTCAGGCTTAGTTGTGTTGTTGCATATATTAGTAATTTATTAGTTATATTTTGGACAGCATTTCACTTTATATCCATACTACACTTTCTTTACCATTACCAGATTTATGTTAATTTGAATTATACTTTGTTTGGGAACATTAAGAATAATGTTGCTACAAATATTTAAATGTACATGCAGGTGTAGGGGCATGTTTTCATTTTTCTTAAGTTTATGTGTAGGAAAACTGAAGAATTGTTCATTAAGAGATCAAGCCAATCAATATCTCATAGACTATGATAATTGATTGTAGAAAACCTGTCTTAATTGTGGACAATACAAGAGATCTGGGAAGGAGAACCTGAACTGTATCAAATGATGAAAATAACTGAGCACTAACATGAATTCATTACTGTCTGTTCCTAAGTCCCTACCATGATATGTTGCAGGATATTTGATCACACCGTGAACCCCAAGATTTGTTGTTTGTGGGTAAAAAACTGTTTCTAGTTTTGGTGCAGCTCAGCCCTAACACACACCTTTAATCCAAGAGGTTCCTGCTTGAGCAGCAGCTTTGTGGGAGGTTAAGGCCTTCTTGCGTCTCTTCTTAGCATAACTGCAGCACATGCACAACTCTGACTTCCAGAAATATGTAGATATTTATCACGGCCTACCACAGATATCTCATTCTTCAGATTTTCCTGTTTAACTTGAGATCAGTCTGCCAGAAAATTGATTACCAAAAACATTACAAAATCAAACTGATATTTTCCTTCCTCCACTCATTTATCACCAAGACCACCTCTGTTTTCTATTCTAAGGAGTATATAGATTTCTCTGAGGCACTCCTAATCAATTCAGCTATCTCTAATAGCAAAGTTGCTAGTTTCACAGTTTGCTTCACTCTACTAGAATCACTGTACTGAAGGAGATAGCGAGAATATGAACAGCTAAGATATAGATGGGTTCCTTGATGGTCTGATCTCAGATGCAGTAGCTGTTTCTTTTTCCTTTTAATTGACATAGAAAAACAGTGTTTATAGGATACCCTGTGATGTATTTATCTATGTTTAAATTATGTGCTATTTACATAAAAAGTATCTCCTCAATCATTTATCATATCTTTACATCAGTTTTTAGTAAGTTATATACCCTTTCTTGACTTCCCAAGTCAAGATATTTGGGAGAACAGATTTTAGCCATTTTTGTGGTTGCTTTGTGGGCAGAAAATTTACTGTCTATCTCTGTTGACATAACTCATAAGAGTCTATTACTGTTACCAATGCCATTCTGGATCTGCTATATTTTCTTCTTCAAGAAGTGGTCAGATCATATTCCCACGCTTTTTAAAACACACTGCTGGAATTCCAAAGAGTAAAACATAAGATCTTAAGTCCTAAATGTAACTTGAGGGACTTTTGAGGCTTCTGCCAGCCTCTTAAAGCGCAGCTCTTATCACTCTTCTCATTGCTACTTTGCAGTTAATCCACTCTGCAGGCACCAGGATAACATTCTTTTCTCATATGCAATAAACACACCTGTACTTACTAGGTTTGTTTTGGTTTTGGTTTTGCTTGACACAAGTCTGGCTCATTTGGGAAGAAAGAACCTTAATTGGAAAAAAAAAAAAGCTTCCATTAGATTGGCCTGTAGGCAAGCCTGTGGAGCATTTCTTGATAAATGATTGATGTGAAAAGTGCCAACTCTGGGCAAGTAGTCCTGGGTTATATAAGAAAGCAAACTGAGCAAGTCAGGAAACAGCATTTGTTCATGGCCTCTGCTTCAATTTCTGCCTCCAGATTCCTGACCTGTTTGAGTTCCTGCCTTAGTTTTCCTTCACAATAGACTATGAGTTGTGTGATGAAATAAACCCTTTCCTACACAAGTTCTTTCTGTAACAGCAACAGAAAAACAAACTAGGACAGCACCCTTCCCATAGCTGCTATCTTGTATTTGTTCTTCCTTTTCCCAGAAATGTAGAACAAATCTTCGCTTCTTTTTTTTTCACCATTTATTTATTTTTTCAAGTTACATCTTGATCACAGCCCCCTCTCTTCTCCCCTACTAGTCCCACTGCTCCACCCTCTTTCCCCTCTCCCTCCTCTTCCTGCTTCTCATGTGAAGTGGGGCCCACATATCAACCCCCCTCAGTCCAGTCACACGAGGGTTAAGAGCTCGTTCTTGCTCTGGGACCCAACATGGCAGCGCAGCTAGGGCAAGGTGTACCACCAACAGGCAACAGAGTCCATGACAGAGACTTACCCCCTCCACTTGCTAAGAGATCTGTATAAAGACCAAGTTTCCTATCATCTACATATGTAAAGGGCATCTAGGTCTAGTCTAAGTATGCATCCTCCTCCTCTTCCTCCTCCTCTTCCTCCTCCTCCTCCTCCTTCTCCTTCATTTTAGTTACTGTTTCAGTCTCTGTAAATCTCTAGAGGCTTATGTTGGTTGGTACTTTTGATCTTCATGCTGTGTTCTTGTCCCCTCTGGGTCTCTCTGCTCCTCCTCCCACTCTTATACAGGACTTCCAGAGCTCCACCTAATGTTTGACTGTGTCTCAGCATTTGTTCTGATCTGCTGCTAGGTAGAGTTTCTCATAGGATAGTTATGCTAGGTTCCTGACTGTTTGGTTCTGTGGGTTGTAAGATGCTTGTCCTGTGCTAGGTGGTTAATATCCACTTTTAACAGAGTATATACCATGCATATCTTTCTGGATCTGGGTTACCTCACTCAGGATGAACTTTTCTAGTTCCATCCATTTGGCTGCAAATTGCATGATTTCCTTGTTTGTGATAGCTGAGTCATATTTGAAATTGCAATTTAATTATCAATTGTATTTATTAATAAGTATAAACTATAAGATTAGAACAGTGGAGCAGTTAATGTGCTAGTGGGAAGCCGGCAGGCCTGGCCTGCCTTAACTGATGGCCTGACCTGCCCTGAGGAAATGGCCCTGGATCAAGGGTGACCTTCTCCATCTGCAACTTAAATTCTATTAACCAATATCTTCATTAATAACTATAAGTTGTTTTATTAGACTGGCGAAACAGCTGGAAGCTTGGCGAGAGATCGGCAGGCTTGACTTGCCATAGAAGTCTGTATGCCTGGAGGGACGTCGTGTCAGTGCAGTCTGGTGGCAAAGCTAGTGGGGTGGCTTCAAGATACTTATTAATGACTATAAACTATTATATTAGAGCAGCAGAATTCCCAGTGGCCTGGATTGCTTGGACTGGTGGCCTATAAGCTACTGTGATCCTTCCCCAGTAATTAAATACACCAAGACCTTTTAATGTTTCAACGCTTAGCCTTTAGCTAGGCAGACTCTCAACTAGCTAATATAAATTAACCTGGACCATTTAATCTCAAACAGCCATGTGGCCTGTTGTTACCTTCCAGAGCTCTCAAACACATCTGTCTGCTTCCTTGTCTTCTGGCAGAAAGAGATTTCTCTGTTTAAAACACCAGGTTCCTGTTTCCATCTCAGGAGGTCCCACCTTCCTATACTTTCTCTGCCCAGCTAATTGGCCATCAGCAACTTTTATTAACCAATCAAGAGAATGCCTCAGAAGGGCAGTAACCAGATCTCAGCATTGAAATCAGTCTGTCAGAAGCAATGTATTAGACCTTCCTCCAAAACATATTCTATTATGCAAATGGTAAATGTACCACAGTTTTTTATTATCCATTCTTCAGTTGAAGGGAATCTGGGTTATTTCCAGTTTCTAGCTATTATGTGAATAAAGCTGCTATGAACATAGTTGAGCTGATGTCCTTGTGGTTTGGTGAAGAATCTTTTGGATATATGCCTAGGAGTAGTATGGCTGGGTGTTAAAGTAGAACTAGTCCCAATTTTCTGAGAAACCACCAGATTGATTTCCAAAGTAGTTTTACAAGTTTTCATTCCCACCAGCAATGGAGGAGTATTCCCCTTGCTCCACATCCTCGCCAACATGTGGTGTCACTTGAGTTTTTCATCTTAGCCATTCTCACAGATATGAAATGGAATCTTATAGTCATTTTGATTTGGTTTTGTCATGGAATGTCTTGTTTTCTCCATCTATGGTGAATTAAAGTTTTGTTGGGTATACTATTCTGGGCTGGCATCTGTGTTCTTTTAGAGACTGTATAATATTTGACCAGGCCCTTTAAAGTCTCTGTTGCGAAGTCTGGTATAATTCTAATAGGTATGCCTTGTTACTTGGTCCTTTTTCCTTGTAGCTTTTAATATTCTTTCTTTGTGCTGTACATTTAGTGTTTTGATTATTATGTGGCAGGGGGATTTTCTTTTTTGGTCCAATCTATTTGGTGTTCTGTAAACTTCTTAAATGGTTATTGGCAGCTCTTTCCTTAGGTTAGGGAAGTTTTCTTCTATAATTTTGTTGAAGATAATTTCTGGGCCTTTGACCTGGGAATCTTCTCCTTCTTCTTAGATTTGGTCTTTTCATAGTGTCCCAGATTTACTGGATGTTTTGTGTTAGAACTTTTTTAGATTTAGCATTTTCTTTAACCACTGTATCACTTTCTTCTATTGTATCTTCTATACTTGAGATTCTCTCTTACATCTCTTGTATTCTGTTGGTGATGCCTGTGTCTGTAGATCCTGTTCTCATTCCCAGGCTTTCCAATTCCAGGATTGCCTCAGTTTGCATTTTCTTTATTGCTTGTATTTCCAGTTTCAGATCTCGAACATTCTTCTCCTGTTTGATTGTTTTTTTCCCCGTATTTCTTGAAGGCATTTACTCATTTCCTTCATCTGTTTGATTGGATTTCCCTGTGTTTATCTGAGGGATTGATTCATTTTCTCTTTTAAGGTCTCTATTATCTTCATAGCATCAGATTTAAGATCATTTTCTTGCACTTCAGGTGAGTTAAAATATCCAGGGTTCACAGTAGTAGGATAGTTGGGTTCTGGTGTTGCCATATGGACCTGGGAGGTTTTTTGTTTTGTTTTGTTTTGTTTGTGTTCCTATATTGTCCTTTAGCCATCTGGTTGTTCCTGGTGTTGGTAAGCCTAGTGAATCCCTCTGGGATTGCAGGTAGAGCTGGTAGGCCCAGCTGGCAGCAGGCCTCTGGTTTTCCTAGGTGGCAACAGGCCTCCAGGTATAGAGGGAGAACTGGTGATCTCTAATGTCTTCCAGCCTCTGGTGGACTCTGATGTCTGTTGGTTGTGTGATTGCAGATATTGCTGGTGGAACCTGATGGCTGCCTGACTCTGTGGTTGTTGGTATAGAAGATGACTGAGAAATGGAGTGTGGAGGGGCTTGACTATTTATTACTGTATTTTAATAGTGTGCCTACCCTTTTATAGTGATGGTTCTTGAAGAATGTATTCCAATTTCAAGAAAATACAAGACTGATGCTCAGGTCACCAATCTAGTAGAGGGAAGTAATGTTTTACCCCACAGCAGTATATTCCCTTTTAACATTGCTAAAACTCTAACTGAAAGAATTGCAGTAATCTAAAAAAAAAAACTTTTTAAATATATTCAATTCAAGTAACATCCTAACTCCAGGTGTACAAACCTCATTGTAAAAACATATATAACTTGTAAAAAACAAGGCAACATAAATGCTTTGATAATAATTAATCTCACACTATCTCCATTGGAAGTGAATTAAATGAAATAACAGACCAAAAAAAACAAAAAAAGAATGACTATAATTATGCTCAAAAAACTGAATAAAACACTAATTCCTAAAGGAATACCAAAAGGCTGTTTCAAATAAAACATTAGTGCAATATACGAAAGAGGAATTCAATAAAGAGATATAAATGCTGAAAAAACCCAAATGGAAATACTGAAAACAAAGATATGTCAACTTAGAAGTTCTGTGAAAAGTACCAACAACAGAATAGATCAAGGAGAAGGCAATCTACCAGAGTTAAAGACACAGTAGAGGAACCAGAACACTCAAACAAGTACAAAGATAAACTAATAAATAATAAAAAATACTTTCAAGGTGTACAGGACACTACAAAAAGACTAAATCTAAGAATCATGATCCTAGAAGGAGAATTTCACTCTAAAATCATACAAATTCTTTTCAACTAAATTATGGTGCTCTGTCCATCACCCAGTGAGATTAGTGTGCATGGGAAGAATCCTGCCTGACCACTATGCCACAGGAAGGATCAGCTGTCTCCATTGCCTGGGTAGATCAGGGCACCATTGTTTCTAACCCTACTCCCTTTCACCTTGAGAGCAGTGGAAGCGGTTCTAGTCTTTCCCATTCACCCAGTGAGATTAGCATTAGTGAACGTGTACACACATACATACATGGGGGGTGAGAAGGGGGAGAAAGAAGGCTCCATCCCTAATCACACCTGTTGCTTACTCCTGCTATTCAGTGCAGAAGTCTCCTGGCCTACACACCACCCAATGAAACTATAGTAACAGAGGTTCCAATCCTGTCTACTTCTGAGTGAGATCAGCATGTAGGAGGTTTCAGTCCAGTCCTTTACCACAAAGAATCAGCATATGGACGACTACATCCTGGACATCCTTGTACAAGATCAGCACAAGCCGTTAACAGCATCCCACATATTTCATGTGGGGAGCTCCAATCCTGCTCATCACCCCAAGAGTTCAGTACAGGAAACTCCACTCTATCCTTCTTTCTCCCAAGATCAGCACCTGAGAGATTCCATCTCAGATATCATCCCATAAGATCAGTGGATACCCACCAGATTGTACCACAAGTTCAGCCTGAGTCTAACCATGCTCATCACCCACTGAGTTAAGCACAGGAGACTGGACCCCTGACAATGATCCTGTGATATCACCACACAACAGGCTTCAACTTGGTCCCCACCATGCAATATCAGTACTACTAACTCTGAGACCAGTACAGGAGAGGTTACAACATAGCCATAGTCCTGTAAGATCATCTCCTTGGAGGCTTCAATCTTATCTCTCATCACAGCATCAGTAAGAAATACAAGAGATAAAACAGTATTGTTTAAAAGTCCACCCAGCCTATCATATTTTGATATTGAAGCTGGAACAGACTTAGTGCAGAAAAGGCAAATGAGAGGACTAGGGAGATGGTTTAGTCAGTAAAGTGCTTGCCATGTAACCATGAAACCTGAGTTCAATCCCTAGAGCCCACGTAAGAAAACTACATGGTGGGTGTGTGCTATAAACACCAGTGTCTGGAAGCAAGCAGAGACATTAGGATCCCTGAGCTTTTCTGGACAGCCAATCTAGCCAAACCAGAGAGCTCTAGGTTCATTGGGATATTGACACTCAAAATGTAAGATAGAGGAGGATTAGAGATGAGAAAAGGAGGTGAGAAGGTCTAAAAATAATTGGATAAATGTATGAAACTGTGAAAAAACATTTATGAAAAAAATATGATGAAATGTGGTTGAGAAAGACAATCAACAGCAGTATCTATCCTCTGCACACACACCAAAAGAAAGAAAAGAAAAGAGAAAAAGAAAGAGACAAATCAAACCTTAGCCACTGAGGTGCAGAAATAACACATGTCACTTCCATTTAGATCCTACATGCTCGCCGAGCAGTGGTGGTGTACACCTTTAATCCCAGCACTTGGGAGGCAGAGGCAGGCGGATCTCTGTGCGTTCGAGGCCAGCCTGGTCTACAAAGCGAGTCCAGGACAGCCAGAGCTGTTACACAGAGAAATCCTGTCTCGAAAAAACCAAACCAAAACAAAAGATTCTACATGCTCAAAATAGTGTTATGGTTAATACAATTGCGACAAAAGGCTGGAAAATCAAGAGCAGTTCAGGGCTATCTACAAGCACACACAGCCTCTGCAAAGACTAGCAAATGGAAAGCAGATTATTTCTCACTTTTGAATACAGTTGTTAAGTTGAATGGGGTTTCAAATGAGACATACCAAAAATGAACATAAAAGAAAATGAACTTAAGGTTTACATACTTAAAGCATTATCTCTTCCTCTCAATTGTAAAGACCCTTCCTCTAACCTCCCTGACTCCTGAGACCATTTGAAGGATTTACACTGCACAAAGTAGAAAGGTACTGGAAAAAAACATGGATAAATCTTAAAGATGAAAAGAGCGAAAATGACAAGATCTAGCAACATCACCTAGATTTGAGGAACAATCAGAAGGTAGATTCTATCTGAGATAGAAAAATGATTGGAGTGTTGTGATATCTGCAGCAGTTGAGACATTTCTGAGAGAATGACATGGAGAAGAAAGTTTTAGAATTAATTTTATGATTGTTTTGGCCAACCTTGAGATTAACATCTCACTTGTGTGTCTTAGACTTCATCTATTGTGTTAATTACAACAATTCTTATGATGTCTATAACAATGTTTCTTTGCTGATGATCCCATTCCCAGACTGAGACTTCAAGTAGATTAGGTATAAAAGTTCTTCAGGAAAGTGCTAGTAAATTGTTGCACAAAGTTTTTGCTTTCAAAGGACCACAACGAAGTTGGCATTCTGTGTTTAGATTTCCCCTGGAAAGACATCTAGTCCCTAAAGTACAAGAGTAGTTTGGCTATCATTAAGGTTCCTTGGACACGACCTCAAGCGCCACCACAGATTTTATCCAACTGACACATTTCAAATGCGACTGTACAAGAGCTGGAGAGATGGAGCATCAGTTAAAACCACTTGCTGCTCTTGTAGAGGACACTGGTTTGGTCCCCAGTACCCATGTCAGGTAACTCACAACTATCTGTACCTCCAATTTCAAGGGATCTGATGCCTCTTGTCTTCAAGGGCACCCATACTCACATGCGCATGTCTCTCACACATATACATAATTTAAAATTAAAAATATATCTTTTAAAATGGAACCTTACTATCAAAATTAATATGATCCCTACACTTCTACTGAGAAAAGAGTACCTCTGATATCATCTGCTCTTCATATTCTATGTGGGCTCATTAGTGTCACCATGTAACCTTACACCAATTACTTGGGAATTTTGAGTCCAAATTGCTTCTTCTATAAGACAATGGAAATGGCATTGCCCCACACATTACAATTAAGGGTTAGCAAACATAAATAGACAGGATGTATGCTTTTCTCAGTAATTAGCAGTTTCTTTGCTTACATTAAAAGCCTTTCACTCTCATTTCCTAGAGTTATCTGAGGAACCTCAATTGAGAAACTACCTCAATAAAATCTGACTGCAGGTAAGCCTGTAGGGCAATTTTTTAATTAGAGGTTGATGTGGGAAGACCCTGTCCATTGTGAGTGGTGTCACCCCTAGGTTGCTTGGTGGTCCTGGGGTCTAGGAAAAAGCAAATTGAGTGAGCCATAGGGACCAAGGCAATAAGCAGCATTCTTCTATGGCCTCTTTATCATCTCCCACCTCCAGGTTCTGGCCTGTTCGAGTACCTGCCATGACTGCCTTCAATGATGAACTGTGATATAGAAATATAAGTGAAAAAACAGTCCTCCACAAGTTGTTTTGGTCATTCTGTTTCATCACAGCAATGGAAACCTTAAAGAAGTTGAGAAGGAAAATGTTTATTTGCCTTATAGAGCCCATGTGCATGTTTCTTCCTTTGTCTGTAATGCTTGTCCCATTCCAATAATATATACTTTAGATTTATATCATTAATGATGATTTGAAATTATATGTTACTTTTTGCAGTTGTTTAATGTTTACATCCCTCAGTTAATCTAATTTGTTTAGGTCATTGTTGTCCTAACACCTAACACCAAGAAGATCCTCAATAACTACATTTTCAACCTACAGGCAATGCCCCATTTTAATATTCTTTGTAGACTATAGTTTAACAGGTACCTTTTTTGTGGTCCTGTTTTTATCACCTAAGTATGCTATGCATGAAATAGGCCTCAAGAATTGGAAAGGAATTCAAACCCCTTCTTGAAATTTTATACTCCAAGTCCTTCAAAGAAAAAAATAATTATATCCTTTAATTAAATTGTTGCTTTCGTGATCTCTAAACAAGGATTCTCTCTGCTTACAAGACTATTAAGAGTTGGTATGTAGCCAGGTGTGGAAGTGCACACCTTTATTCCCAGCACTCCAGAAACAGAGGCAGGTGGATCTCTGTGAGTTCAAGGCCATCCTGGTCTACAAAGTGAGTCCAGGATAGCCAGAGATACACAGAGAAACCCCATCTTGAAAAAAAAACAGCAAACAAAAAAAGAGGTGGCATGCAGAGGTAAAACTATAAGCTTTTATTTTATCCTAGTTGCTACTTTGTTTCTTTTTTTAACATTAATTTATTTCTTCAATTTACATCTCATAGTCGCCTCCCAGTCCCTCCCTTCTACCCTCTTCTCCCTCACCCTCCTGCCTGCTTTTTTTGTAGTGGTTGTTGTTTTTTAATTTAAGGTGTATCTTTTTTTCTCCCCAACAGCTCCCCCTTTTAGTCCAATAACAGGCTCTTTTTCTTATAACAGTAAATACAATACAAGACAATAAGAACAATTAGGCCACAATTATGAAAATTATAGGGTATAACATACATTCCCAATGTCCAGTCCATATGTATTTGGCAACTGATATTAATATTCTGTTGTCTACCTATCTCAACGAGTTTAAAGTTCTATACCTAACTCAGTTTCCATCCTAACTTGCATTACCAACGTAAAACCATCTCCTTAGACCTAGGACATCCTTTTAATCCCTAAACAACTTAAAATTTAGCTGTGAGACTATAACTATCTAGTCTTCAACCACATCAGAGACCTGTTTCTGGAAGTATTCAAAAGAATACTAGATAGTTCATTGACAAAATAACAGTGCAACAGATGAAAGGGAAATGAGAAGAATCCTGGGGTTCTTTCCAAATGTTACATTAGGAGATTCTATGACAATTATTCTTGAGCGGTTTCCCTAGTCATAAGGCTTGATGGATTTGGATTGAGTCAGTTCCATTCTCTCTTGTTGATTGCCTTGACCTTAATAATCTTCTTGCTGGGATTAGGGTAAAAACTCTAGCCACAGAATGTAACTGAGTTTATGGCCATATAGAAACTGAACCCCTGACCTTGTCCTCATTAGTGTTGTCCTCTAATCTCTCAGGTTCACAGGAAAACTTCTGACATGCAACAGTGAAATTAACTATAAAGAAATAGTTTCACACCATGCAAACTGATATAATCTGGTGACATCCCATTTCAGCATGATAACATTGTGCTCTACTTAAAAATGAAATTTTCATGGTGATAAAAATTAAAATGGTGGTTTTGAACTATTTATGAGAGGAATTTTCTATCAAAGTGAGAGGAAACGTTATGCAAAAGGATTTGCAGTTTCAACCATGCAGAGACATAAATATCACATATTAATAGATTTGACCTAGTTGCAATCATAGACAGCTCCATTCTCATTTTGTCTCTGTCAGATGCTTGTTTTCTATTTGAGTAACTTCTCTGAAAACTCGTGGGATAACTGGATGTGCAATAGTAATAAATGGATGGGCAGTTCAATAATATCACTGGCAATAGAGTGTTCTTAAAGAAGTATTTCTAACCTGACACAAAATTGTTCAGGCTTGTTGATTACTGGACCTTATTATTTTTACTGTGACTAATTTAAAATCACACATTAACTTATTTCATTCCATAGCTAGATTTTCAATTACACTTAATAGTGGCAAAATACAGCCATCACTAGACTACCTGTTGAGTTCTCTAATTCCATCCCGCCAAACAAGAAAAAACTATAATAAAACTTCTTAGCAAATCACTGTGAACGTTATAGTTATGTGGGAACTCCAAACACATCTACCTCATAAAATTTTCATTTTCAGTGGCTACATGAACATTTGAGATTCTCATAAAAGCAATATGATTTGTGGTCAGAACAAATAATATTTATATTCATAATTTTACATAGTTTCCTAGGGATTAAATATTCCTCCTTTTTGAAGACTGTACTGGCTAGATTTACATCAACTTGATATGAACTAGAGAGAGTCATTTTGGAAGAGAGACCTCAAGAAAGAAAATGCTCCCACCAGATTGGTCTGTTGGCAAGTCTATGTTGCATTTTCTTGATTGATGATTACTGTGGAAGAGCCCAGTTCACTGTGGAGATGCCATCCCTGGCCTGGTGGTCCTAGGTGTTGTAAGAAATAAGAGCAAACCCTGAGGATCAAGCCAATAGGCAGCACTCTTCCATGGCCTCAGCATCAGATCCTGCCTCCACCTTCCTGCCTTGAGTTCTCACCTTCACTTCCTTCAATGATGGAGTGGGAAGTGTGACAGAGAACTGTAAACTGACATAATCCATTCCTCCACAGGTTGTTTTTGGTTAAAATTATGTTTTATCACAGCAATAGAAATCCTAAGACAAAATCCATTCACAAAACTTGGCACAATATTGAAGAGATATGGCGAAAGTGGACATCCTTGACTTGTCCCTGAGTTCAGAGGAAATGCTTCAAGTTTCTCTCCATTTATTTCGATGTTGGCCACTGGCTTGCTGTATATTGCCTTTATTATTTCTAGGTACGGTCCTTGTATGCCCGTACTCTCCAGAACTTTTAGCATGAAGGGGTGTTGGATTTTGTCAAATGATTTTTCTGCATCTAGCGAGATTATCATGTGGTTTTTTTCTTTCATCTTGTTTATATGGTGAATGACGTTGATAGACTTTCGTATGTTGAACCATCCCTGCATTCCTGGGATGAAGCATACTTGATCATGGTGTATGATACTTTTTATGTGTTCTTGAATTCGGTTTGCTAGTATTTTATTAAGTATTTTTGCATCTATTCATGAGGGAGATTGGTCTGAAGTTCTCTTTCTTTGTTGGGTCTTTGTGTCGTTTAGGAATCAGGGTGACTGTGGCCTCATAGAATGAGTTTGGCAGTGTTCTTTCTGATTCTATTTGTTGAAATAGTTTGAAGAGTATTGGTGTTAGCTCCTCTTTGAAGGTCCGATACAATTCTGTGCTAAAACCATCTGGCCCTGGGCTTTTTTTGGTTGGGAGATTTTTAATGACCGTTTTTATTTCCTTAGGCGTTATAGGGCTGTTTAATCTGTTAACCTGATCTTGATTTAGCTTCCGTAGGTGGAATCTATCAAGAAAATTGTCCATTTCACTTAAGTTTTCAAATTTGGTGGAGTATAGGTTTTTAAAGTAGGACCCAAATATTCTCTGGATTTCCTCAATGTCTGTTGTTATTTCTCCCTTTTCATTTCTGATTTTGTTGATTTGGGTTTTTTCCCTCTGCCTTTTAGTTAATTTGGCTAAGGATCTGTCTATTTTGTTGATTTTCGCGAAGAACCAACTCTTAGTTTCATTGATTCTTTGTATAGTTCTTTTTGTTTCTAAGTTGTTGATTTCAGCCCTAAGTTTGATGATTTCCTGCCTTCTGAAACATTTTTTAAACAGGACATCACTGCAGCTCAGGCTGGCTTGGAGCTTGGCTAGACAGGCCAGGCTGGCCTTAAACTCATCAGCCTCCTTCTCCAACCTCAATCCTCCCATTTCATCCTCTTCACACTAATGCTGATTGCCTTCTTCTTCTCAATGAGTCCACTTCCTACCCTTGTCTCACTTTCTTTTCAGGCCCCGTGTAAGCAGTCACAACTACTGTATGTTCCTGACAAACACAACCACGTCATATCCAGGAGACAGCACCCCCACTGTACTCCATTCTCCTTCTGGTTCTTACATTCTTTCTGATCCATCTTCTGTAATATCCTGAGGCAAGGAAGGAGTGATATAGATGTCCTGTTTCATGCTGAGTATTCCATAGCCACTTCTCAGAATTTTGACCAGTTGTGAGTCTCAGTATTAGCTGTTGTTTACTACCAAAAGAAGCTTCTCTGATGAAGTCTAAGCACAATACACCTCTATACATATTAATATAAATTTTTATATGGCAGTTTAACCAATAGAATACTCCACAAGGACTGTGCACTTGGTTGCCTCAGAAATCCATGCCACTATTGCACCACTGAATGTATTTTGTCAGGCAGTTCAGTGTGTTTACTGATGACTTTTCTCTGCAGCAGCCTGCATAGTACCTTCTGTGAACACTGGCTAGAAAGGAGAAAGTTTACAGCTCAGTTTCAGCTTGGTTTTTCTGTGTACTGAATCCAGAGTTTCTGATTTCACAAACAATGAGATCTTACTGTCTAGTTCTGGTAGCCTGTTAGTTTCTGTGAACAAAATGTTCATATCCATCTAATTATATTTTATTTGAAGTCTAGCAAAAGCCTACAAGGGTATAGTTTGCTTGTTTGTCTATCTGTGGTAAGAATTTAGAATGGACCCACTTACACTTGAAAAGATTTATGATTTAAGTATTCCAGAAGCTGCCAGAGGTGCAAATTAGGAGTTTCTGAATTGTGCAAACTCTGGATCCATATTTTCTACCTTGAAATGGTTTCTCTAGGTGACGTTTTTTGAGGGTCAGCCTATTAGTGTTACCTGCAGTGACTGCTTTAGAAAGACATAGCTACAGATAAATATCTTTACCAAGCCCAGTTAGCCACAGAGTCATGGAAAGGCTATGACTGTACACTGAATCCAGAAATCAAATCAGCATCACTAATGGGCTTCCACAAAATCCTTGCTTTTCTTGAGCATACTAAATTCATAGAGTGCTGATACGCCCTATAAACCTTAAAACAGACGTTGCCATCCTAAAGGCTGAGCATAGCTCCTGACTAGAATGTTGTTGCTAACAGATTGGATGCCATGGAAACCGAGACAGACCTAATTTAAGCACTGCAACTTATTTATTTATTTTGTTTTGATCAGCTTAAGAATGAATAAGAGTTTGGGTGCTTCTAAAAATAACAGATTTGTAATATTTAAATCCACTTGTGGGCTTTTTCATATAATGTAGGGAAACAAAAATTTACTTGCCACCTACATCTCCTTTGCAGTGAAATTGTGGCACGAGGACTATGAAATTCTGAGGCTTAGGTTCCTCATGCTGGATTTGCAACTTCCTGACTGTGTGATCCAAGAAAATTGGATTACCTGTCTGGGGCTCAGTCTCTCAATGTATAAAATGAGAATGATGATAATAAAAAATATGCCTATAGCTCTCAAGGTTGTTGTAATAATTAAGCAAAATAGTGATTAGACAAAGTGCTTCCAACAACTCCAAACAAATATCCAGTAGAAAACAGCTATGACTGGATTTTCCCCAGTTATTGAAGAGCTAAGACACATGCTTTTTCCTCTCTCTTCTTTTATATGGCTAAAAGAGTAAAGGAAGTGTATCCTAGATGGTATGAATAGGAATCAAAGCTTCACACCTACGAGCTTTTATTCCACCTCTCCACATCTTCCCCTAGTCCCTCAAAGGCCCCATACACGCTACAGGTTTCACCATTAATGAGCCAGCCATCTGTCCAAGATTTGCCTACTCTCATTTTGGAATTAAATGAAAATGCAAATAAGCTGCTTCTTTTTTGAATCACAACAGTTCCTCAGAAACCAAATGCATAAAATTTCCAGTACCTTTGTGTGAAGGCATTACAGTCCTGAGGATTTGGAAGGCAATTTCATCTGACTGCGTATTAACTCATGACCTGAGGTGAATTTATGAGTTACTACAGGACAATAGGCTTGGAAAAGGCAGACTGCAGATGAGTTTAAGAATCAAACATCTCCTGCCACTTCACTGTATCTATAGCAAATTCTGGTTG
>CAJQZJ010000892.1:0-12467 GCA_907164525.1 Lophiomys imhausi | reverse complement strand
ACGCCTCTGCTAGAGCACAAGGCAAATCATTGTCAGCTGCTGAGAAGCACCCCCATATCCCCACACTTGAGATTAAAATGAAAGCATATTCTTATAATATTTCTGGGTTTTTTAAAGAAACCAAAATTCCAAAATTGTCAGGACACTGTTATTTATACAAAGTAGCAGGCCACAGAATGGAAAAGATTATTACCAACTACACAACTGACAGAGAGTTAATATTTAAATTACATAAAGGACTCAAACAAACAGGATACCTAAAAAACCAATAATCCAACTTTAAAATAGAGTATTGTGTTGCCTCATTCAGCCTTGATATGAGCGTTTGTGCCTAGTCTGATTGCAACTTTTAATGCCATGTTCAGTTGATATCCTTGGAAAGCCTGCCCTTTTTTGAAGGGAAACAGAGGAGGAATGGATCTGGACAAGAAGGTAGGCAGGGATGCAGGGGACTGTGAGGAATGGAGGGAGGGAAAACTGAGGTCGGCATGCAATGTATAAGAGAAGTATAATGTGTGTGTGTGTGTGTGTGTGTGTGTGTGTGTGTGTGTTATGTATTCCAGTATATATATTTTAGCACAGATCTAAACAGAGAGTTCTCCAAAGAGGAAACTCAAAGGCTGAGAAGCACTAAAGAAATGTTTAATATCCTTAGTCATCAAGGAAATGAAAATCAAAAGTACTTTGAGATTTCATCTTACATCAGTCAAAATGGCCAAGATCAATCAAATAAATGACACCTCATGTGGTCAAGGATGGAGTGCAAACTTGTACAACCACTGTGGAAATCAGTATGGTGGTTCTTCAGGAAGATGGAAATTGATCTACCTCAAGATACAGCTTTACTACTCTTGGGCATATACTCTAAGGATACCTCATTCTACCACAGAGACACTTGATCAATCATGTTCACAGCTGATATATTCATAATAGCCAGAAATTGAAAACAACTTAAATGTCCATAAGCAGATTAATGGATAAAGAAAATGTAGTAAATTTACACAATGGAATTTTACATAACTCTTCAAAAATTGTGAAATTCACAGGCAAATGTGTGAAACTAGAAAATAAAATCATCCTGAGTGAGGTAACTCAGACCCAGAAAGACAAATATGGTATGTATATTTATATGTGGATGTTAGCTGTTAAGTCAATGATTGCTAAGCTAATCACAGAGGTTAGGTGTAGAGTAAGGGACTAGGGGAGATGGATGGATATCCCTAGGAAGGGGAAATAGAAGAGACAGTTATGGGTGGATGAGGAGTGGGAACTGGAGGAGGATCAAACTAGGAGGGAGAAGGAAGAAGGAAATTATGGGAGAGATACAGAGAGTAAAAGAAAGGCCATTTGAAGGGTAGAATGGAAATCTAAAACATTAGAAGCTTTCTAAAATATATACATATGTGAAGGTGATCTAAAGGAAATCTCCAAATACTGGGGAGAGACAGAGCACCAACTGGACATCTATCATCACCAAATGAAGCGTCTAGTACCAGCAATGGGTTACATCTAATTGAGTTGTTAGCCAAATGAGATCCCATGGGAACCCCCAAAACAGCCAGGCTGTTGCGAAGGATATTGGTTGTTCTCCACAAACTGACAGGCTCTAGTGTTCATGGTACTGAAAGATATTCTGCATGCTACCAAAAGAGAAACGTAAACACCAACCTCACTACAAAACCTTATATCATACAATGGTGGCCTACCTACAAGATACACTGGTGCAATAGTGGCACAAAGCTTATAGGAGTAACCAATAAAGATCCAATTTAATTTAAGGCCTACTCCATGAGATGTAACCCATACCTAATGCCAAGAACCTGAGACTAGATAAGTCAGGGATGTAGAGTAGAACCAAATACTGTTGTCCTAAAGGAATGTAACAATTTAATGACATTCTGTTATACTCATAGATAAGTGCCTTGTTCAACCATCATCAGAGAAGCTTCCTTCTATAGCACACACATGAGAACAAATACAGAGACCCACAAGCAGACAATATGCAGAGAGTGAAAGACCTTGGAGAAACAGTTACCCTAAATGGACTATTTCTATAAAATACTTCCTATTGGGGTTCAGGAAACCCTGTGGAAGAGTAGGCAGAAAGAGATAAGAGCCAGAGGGGATGGAGGACACCAAGGAAACAAGGTCCTCCAAATAGCACGATTGATTCATGTGTGAACTTACAGAGACTGACAGTATATGCATAGAGCTTTTATGAGTCTGTACCATGATAAGGTCCTAGAGGCCCCATCCCTAACCAAAAAGCTATCTCCAGTTGATAACTACTTATAAATAAAAAACTAGTTTTCTGCAAGGGAGTCTCTCTGGGGGAAGCAAACCACTCTTTTTTTTAATATAATGTTTATTTATTACATCAAGTTACATCTCCATCATAGTGCCCTCTTTCCACACCTCCCGGCCACTCTCCCACCTGCTCCTCCCTCTCCCACCCATCCCACTCCTCCAATGTAGAGTATCCTTACATATAAGCCCCTCTCAGTTCAACAGTCATATGAGGGCTAAGAGCTTCCTCTTGCACTGGGGACCTACATGGTAGCACCCCTAGGGCAAATTGTCCCATTGATAGGTAACAAAGTCTACGTTCCTGATCTTTTTGGTGTGTTGGTTGTAGGATAGTTATCCTGTACTTATATGGCTAAAATCCAATTATAAGTGAGTAGATGCCATGTGCATCTTTCTGAGTCTGGGTTAGCTCACTCAGGATGAACTTTTCTAGTTCCATCCATTTGGCTGTGAATTGCATGATTTCCTTGTTTCTGATAGCTGAGTAGTATTCCATCGTGTAAATGTACCAATTTTTTTTTTACCCATTCGTCAGTTGAAGGGCATGTGGGTTGTTTCCAGTTTCTAGCAATCACAAATAAGGCTGCTATAAACATAGATGAGGATATGTCCTTGTGGTTTGGTGAGGAATCGAAACAAACTACTTGTAAGGTTAGGCCCCTTGCCCAGGAGTAGATAGCCAACATAAAGAAGTTTGGATGTTCTTAGTCTTATAATGCTGAGACAGAGCTTTTTTTTCTTTTTTTAAAAATGGGTCCTTTGGGTATATAGTATGGTTTCTGGTTTTGCATTGTTAAAAGATTCTGTGTGTGTAAACATATGGTTCTACGTTTACATGTGTTTCTCTGTGTTTTTCCTTTGTCTTGTTTTCTTCTTTGTCTTATCCTATTCTGATTTGTTTGCTTTTGTTTTACCTTATGTTATTAGTATACCTTAGCTGTTTGTTTGTTTTCTAATGAAAGACATAAAGGATGTGGATACGAATGGGAAGGAAGATGGGGAGGAACTGAGAGGAATATGGGGAAGAGAAACCATCTTAGTGTCAGAGTATCTTCATGCAGAAGTCAATGCTGGCATGGTCCACAGGAGCAGAAGAGAAGACAGATCTTTGAAAGTGGGCCACTCACTATTGTTATGACAATGGGAACCCCCTTTTGGGTTATTAGTTGAACTAGGCATTATATTGTCTACTTTTCTGTTTTTATTTCTGCTTATGCTTCCAGCAGGATAAGAATCCATCATGGTGGGGAGGTATCACAGCAAATATTAGGCATGGCAGCAGGAAGCCAAAAAGTCACACCTCAACCACAAGAATGAAGCAGAAAACGTGAGAACTGGAAGTAGAATGAAGCTGCCCCCCAGTGGCACACTTCTTCCAGCAAAGGTGCTCCTCCTAAACTTCCACAAAAAGTACCAATAAGTACAGACCAAGTATTAAAATACATGACCTAGTGGGAGATGTTTCTCACTCAAACTACCACAGAGTAATGACCAAATCATTAAAAAGGCAATCCAAAATTGAGACAGTGATCCCATTTATGAAAAAGTAAGATATCAGAGAGCAAAATGTTACAAAGAGTTTCTGGTGACTTAGCGGTTAAGAACACTGACTGCTCTTCTAGAGGACCTGGGTTCAATTCCCAGCACCCACATGGCAGCTTACAACTGTCTGTAATTCTAGTTCCAAGGGATTTGGCACTCTCACACCAATACACATAAAATAAAATGAAATAAATTATTTTTAAAAAGATAGAATTCATGGTGATACTCAAATCCTTTTAATCTTGCGAGTTTTCCAACGTGTTCTTTCCACCTAGTAAGAATTAGTTCTCTATTCCTAAGCACCTCTGCTGACAAAGAGGCCTGGCACTAGGATTATAATGAAGCATAACCCTGATTTTTTAAAAAAATGATTAGTCTGATAAGTGAAGAAAGGGATTATACTTCAAAGAAGCCACAGGAATGAGTCAGTATGTACCAGCAGGAGCCCAGAGAGTTATACTGGTGACTTATAAAGCAAGGAAAAATGAATGTGAAAGAATCTATTAATTAAAAAGTGTCATCCAAAGATGAAGGAATTTACATCCTGGTGAGGATCCCAGAAAATAATGTGAACTCCTTCAAATAACATAGAAAAGATGATGTCCATACTGAATGAAGAGGAAATGCTAAGGTAGATGGTGGAATAATTATTTAAAGGCTCTGAGAAATGGTCATGGTAGGTTTGATCTATTTCATAAGGTAGGAAAAAAAACTCATCAAGTGATTATGATCCATGGGACAGACCTGGAGGCACATTATGTGTCAAAATCATAGGAAGTGTTCTGATGGCAGGAGTTGTAATGTCACTACAATCTTAAGAGGTATGTCTATTGTGTATGCCAGGATTGATGTAAGAGAATCAGTCACCAAATCTAGCTGAGTAATTTGATGTCAAAATGATTGAGAAATGCCAAATCTATAGAGACAAAACTTTGGAGTTTAATGACTAACAAGGTCAAGAGTGGCAGCCAAAAAATTCTGATCCACAAGAGTGTTAGCAAGATGGCTACTAGAATGTAAAATGGTTAGTAAAATCTTCATAGACAAAATAGATTGGTAGTGAAAAGGAATCCTACTTGGTTTTGTACAAATAAAAAAATAACATCTAATTGCTGTGACACTAATGAAAGTTACCTCAATAAAAATTTTATAATTCCTGGACCAATTCATAAACTTAAGTTAGAGCCATAGAAAGAAGGTCTTCAAAATCAATTGTGCATCACAACTATTTCCCTAAATATATAGGGAAAACATCCTTTCACAAAGATGCCTATAGTTATTCATAAACAATGGTACAGTGGGAAAAGGAAAAATCCATACATTTGAAAACTCCAGGACCATGGTGCTCAGCTGAAGTTATCCTTGTGTCCATTAAAAGAATAAAAGCTCACAAGAACTAGGCAATTCCTGGAGTCTTGGCCTGGGATCTAGCTTAGAGAGGATCAACCAGATTTGTGAACGAACTTGATCATCATCTTTGATTTTGTATAATTATATATAATATATAATTATATACATATATAATGTATAATTCACTTATTTGGCAGTTAAAGTCATGGTCACACTGGGTTCTTGCAATTAAAACACAACTTCCTTCAGAATGCCATACATTGAACTGCTTCACAGCTCCCATTCAGTGTTGTAACCACATGGCAAGAACACAGACTAGAATCCAAAGACTTGACGCAATCAAGACTTTATGAGTTATGTCTCTCTTGTGAATTATATGCTTAAGTCCTTATCTCTAGTATTTCAAAATGAGACCACACAAGGAGCTAGGGTCTTTACAAAAGTAATTCAGTTAAAATTAATTCATTAGGCATGCCCTGATTTAGTATAAATGATAACTTTAAAATATCTTTTTATATTTCCTTTATGTGTACAGGTATTTTGCTTGGATATATGTGTGTGCACCATGTGTGTGCAAGGTTCAGGGAGATTAGAAGAGGGTGACAGATCCTGACAGCAGATTCTATGGTCGTTATCTGCAATGTAGCTGTTGAAAACTGAGCCCAGGTCCTCTGAAACAACAAGTGTTCTTTACCACTGATCCTTCTATAAAACCCTAAAGTAATATTTTCAAAAAGAGAGGCAATTTGGGCACAGATAATATAAGACATAGGCACACACACACATACACACACACACACAATTCTATGACATGAAAAGAGAAATGGGAATACACACACACACAATTCTATGATATGAAAAAAGAAGTGGGACTATTTGGAAAAGTTAAGGGATAATGGAAAGTTTGGAGAGAGGGACAGGAGGTGGTGGTGGAGAGTGAATATAGACAAAGCATATGATATCATTGATCAATATATCATCATGAAACCTATTTTATTTTACAATTTTATGCTATACATAAATTTTTAAAGTATCTAGACAAAGAGAGATTTTGGACAGGTCTTTTTCTCACAGACCTCTCATGGAAAGACACATCATACTATTAGTTAAATCATACTAATACCTAAATCTCAAACTTCTAGCACTTGAGCTATTAAAAAGTTAATTCCTGCTACAACTCTCTAACACTTTGTTATAAAACCCTAGCACACTAGTGTGCCACTTATCATCACTGTGTCTTAGGGGTTTTATTGTTGTGCTAAAACTCTCAGGTCACACTCCATCACTGAGGGAAATCAGGGAAGGAACTCAAGGCAGGAGCCTGGAGTCAGGGACTGAAGCAGAGGCTGTGGAAGAGTGCTGCTTACTGGCTTGCTCAGTCTTCAATTTTTAGACACCCAGGACCACCAGCCCAGGAATGGCATCACTAACAATGGACTCAGTACTCCGACATCAATCACCAATTAAAAAAATGCCCTATAGTCTTACCTATAGCCCAGTCTTACGGAGACATTTTCTCAATTGAGATTCCCTCCTCTCAGACAACTCTAGCCTGTGTCAAACTGACACAAAACCAGCCAGGACAGCCCACCTGCCCGATGGAGGCACTTTGTACTTCCTATCCCTGAAATATTGAACTCTGTTAACTTAGAGCGTATGATTGTCCAAATGAGAAAACCTACCCAAAGGGACTAAGGGAGCATCGAGTTGTACAAGATAGCTGCAACATTGGTATTGGAATCTTCCCATTTCCCATGACAAACAAGAAAAGCCAACTTGAGAAATATGGAGAAAAGCTAACTTGAGGAAAAAAAATAGAACTACCATTAAGCAATGGTAAAGGAATGTAGGTAATGTACTGGGATGTCTCTTGTCTCTTTGCAGTCCTTTAACCAAGTATGAGGATAAATCAATAAACAAGAGGTGTCAGCCTTCAGAGATGAGGATCACAGAGGAAGTCACTGGGAGTGAGGTGATATAACACGTAGGGAAAGGGGGACACAGTGTCAATTGAAATTCTGAAAGAAACTGTTGTAACAGAGCTGAAATTCATCCAATCAATATCTCTCACCTGCCTTTTCTAAGTTCTATGGAACAGAGGGCTAGTGACACCCTTACTTACTGGAAGAACTACGGGCTGAATGTGCGTGAAACCACATGGCCCAGGGATCAGTAGACAAAAAGGTAAGCATACAGATGTGTTAATTAGGGTCTGTCTCCAATAAAGTATGTGTTGCTTAGATGAAGCAGTCAACAGAAAGACTCAGCTGTAGACTTCTACCTCACCCAATGTGACATCTTTCCTCACATCTAGTGATGGACAGATATATGATGGTCATTTCAGCCTACCAATGGGCAGTGCTCACAGGCAATACTCTCTTTAGAGTTAATTAGCTAAGATTTTGTCAAACTTGAATAACGTTCAACTTCTTTCTTTTCCAACCCTTACTTTCACCCCTATTCCTTTGACAAGAACTGATAAATAATAGATATCATGCACCTTAAAGTTTCTTTCAACATCAGCTTCTATAGGCCACAAGCTGTGAGAGTAGAAAGAAAGTACAAATACTGACACATCTGGGGAGTCCCTAAAACGTGTTCATTTCAAAATGGCATGAGTTCTCTCCTTTAAATATATCAAAACTTCCCATAAAGTATCAGAAATAGTAGACTCTAATAAGCTTACTCTGGGTGACTCCATGACACAAACTTAGGCTGCCCCAACTGAAGGGCATCATAATCAAACAGATTTGGGCTCAACATACAAAGAAAATGTCTAGTATTTTGAATTGCATGAAAAACAAAACAGGCTAAACATGAAATTCTGTCCTGGAAAATGGGTGATGGAACCTGAAAGAGCCTTCATACTGCAACGGTGACACTGTTATCCTTAGAGTCATTGGGGACAGGCTAGATGGCCTCTGATCTTGTTGCCTACTTTGACACTAACTGGGACCATGCTATAGCAATTGACTTCCTTTACCATTTGTGCCCTTTGATGCTGACAAAAATTACTAAAGTAAACTGTGTCATTAATAAATTTAAAATCTTCGGTACCTGTTAGTGGGACACTCCACACTAGTGGAGCTGCCATGTATGCCTCCTGTGCAAGAGGAAGCCTTTAGACTTCATGTGATTAACAAACTGAGGGGGACTGATACACAGAGGCACCCCACACCAGAGGGATGGCATGTGTGGGAGAGGCCATAGAGGGTGGGAGGGTGGGACTATGAGTGGGTGGGACCATGAGCGGGTGGAGGGAGGTGGCGATAATGGAGATGTAACTTGAAGTAACAAAGAAATGTTCATAAATAAATAAATAAATTTAAAATCAACATCCATCCATAAAATGAAACATGAAAGTCTTCCATATCCTTCAACATTCCAAACTTCACTGCCAAGAGGTAGTGAAGAGATTTCACATATAAAACCTCCAGATATCCATCTGGCCAACCCATTATGTTTTAAACACTATGTTATGCTTCAGTGTATTTAATGACTTTCCTCCTACTCTCACCAATCCTGTTAAATATGTCTTATCATGTACATTTAACAGATGATGAAACTAAGGCTTGAAGACTAAATGTCACATGGCTAGGACATCTGATATTAATGAAACCACAAGTCAAAGCCATGATATCTGGATTCATTGCCTTTGTAATTTTCTTCTTCTACTATGGTCTAGAACTCTGAACACTCAGCATGCCCTTGTTTACCTACTATAAAAATCTTGCATAAACCCTCAGATAGGTTAGACACCAAGATCCAGACTTTTTATGAGAGTAGTGCATTTGCAACCTGGCAAGAGGCAGAGGAGCTTCTAGCATTTCTCATAAGCTAAATGGGTCATTTGAAATTCCATCCACAACCTTGGCATCATTGGAGCTGGTTCCTAGACAACTGAGAGCTGATTAATCTAGTGTGGATCTGCTATAAATAATACCCTTGAGGCACTTCTGTATTAGAGGTAAGAAAATCTCAAACATTGATGGTACCAAGACCATTGGGACCTATGTTACATATAAAATAAATAAGTTACCACTTTTGAGCTACTTTATATCTACAGATAATGTTTTGTAGAAACTGGTTCATGTTCCAGGCAAATGTCTCCCAAAGGACTTTGTGTTGAAAACTTAGTTCCCAAGCAAGTGCTAAGGAAGGGGGTTGATTTTTTTTTAAGAGTTGAGGACCAGTGACACATATTTAGATCATAGTCTATGAAATCTCCATCGCTTACTCATTCTCTGCTTTGATTTCTGGTCATAAATTAAGCAGTTTCATTTGGCCATATACTCCTTACCAATACCTTCCAGAACTACTAGCAACATTCTAGAAGGAATGGAACCACCTGATGGTGAACTAGAACATGTAAAACTATGACCCAAAAATAAAATTACCTTTCTAAGTTTCTTGCCTCAGGTATCTATTAAAATAATGGAAAAGTAATAAAAATCAGTACTAAGAAGTGAAACTTTGGCATTACTATATACATGACAAGGTAGAAGGGTCTTTGCAACTGCTTCATGGGAGTAGTTTGAAAGTTTGGAGAAGCAAGATAGAAAAAGTCTTGAATGCTGTAAGCAAAACTCAGTGGGTTGTTCTAGCAGAGCCTAATAAGACCAGACTGTTGATAAAATGTGTAAAGACTATGCTAATGAGGGTTCCAATGGAACTGAAGTTTATATTGGAAAGTATATTGATAGACTAAGTCAGCCTCCAAGATTTTGTGAGAGGCGGAGGTTAAAGTAATTGACTAATTTATTTGACAGAGGAAATCACAAGGTAACCAAGCATTCAGGGAATGATGTGTGTATCACTAGCTGCTTTTAGCCAAACTTCCTGTGAGAATCAGCTACAAAGAAGGGCAGAGTAGAGATATTTGAAAAATTCATAGTGTGGCAAAAAAAAGAACACTGTAGTAGTATGACCAAAGATGAAAATGTTGTTAGCGGCCTATTAAAAAACTACTCAAGCCCTTTACACAAGACCATTAGGAAGAATGCCTTGATAGCATCTAAGGAATACACAATTGCTGTTGCAGAAGGAGAAATGAAGATATCTACATTTATTTTGAAGGCTCCCCAGGGCATCAGAGTTTCAGAAGAAAGCTATGGTGGCTCCGGGCACCAAAAATTGCCTAGGAATTCATTTCCTTGTAGTCATCTTGCAAGACAATCAGAATCCACAGCAGCCATGGCTTAGGTGGGTCAAGGAACAGTTCCTTGGCATTAGATCTTGCTGCCAGTAGACCTTGGCATTCACCATGTGATGCCAATTTTGTACACCTGCAGGATACAGGAGTTATAAAGCACAGAGATTTCGATTGATATTTTAAAGGAAAGCCTGGGTGACTAAGCAGTGTATTACATGGTCCAAGGTCATGCAAATATTTCCCCACAGGTTGATACATGGAGCTGAGAGAAAGAACCCAAAATGTCAGTGAGGATCCCAAGAATGTCTAGGCACCTACAATGAGCAATGCTTGCTGACATATTCTTTGCCAGTGAAGAGAGCCAGCCAAGGGGTGTAAATAGGATGGCTATAGGAGCAGGCTTTCCCAGCCCTTTGGGAGTATACATACTACCACTGTGTACTGGAAGTTGTATATGTAAATTTAGGATTTAATATTTCCTTGCTGAATGTTAGTCTTGCTTTGCACTAGCTTGCTGTTATTTCCCTATTCCTTTCTTTGAATTGATAGTGTTTGTTCTGTGTTCATGTCATCATTGTAGCATTCTATTTTTATAATGACTTACACTTCATGAACCATATATCTCAGAAGAGAATTCCGACTTGGAGTTTTGAGCAGTGCTTTAATGAAGACTATGGGTCTTCTTGGGTATGGATTGCATGTCCTTTGTATTTTTAGATGAATATAAACTTTTGAGTTCCTGAGGTCGAATTCTATAGTATGAACCTTAGCAATACCCATAGACTCATATTTTAGAAACTTTAATCCCCAGGAAGTAAAGTGGTTACAACTTTAGAGGTGGGATTTAGTGGGAAGCCTTTAGGTCACTTAAGGATATACCATGAAGGAGATTATAGGACCCTGGCCTGGTCCTCATTATCACCTCTTTATCCTACCTTGTGGTATTGCAATTTTTGCTTTGTGGTACACTCTTGCCCTGATGTGCTTCCTCTCCACAGGCCCCAAAAAATGAGAACAATCAATCATGGACAAGAACTTGCAAAACTGTGAATCAAAATAATCCCTATGCTTTTGTAAGTTAGTTATGTCAAGTATTTATTATAGAAATGGAAAGTTGACTAACAGGCAGTACTCAAGGTCAACATAATCAAGCTGAGTATAATCAGTAAAAGCCTTAGGACTCCAGAGGGTCTATTTCCTGCTCACTTAATCTCTGGCTGTTTAATAAGAAGAACATCTTATAACCATCAATGTAATGTTTTGCAAATTGAAAGCATTTTAGTTTCCCAATTTCAGTGAACAAAAGTCATTTCAGGAAATAGTGATTTTTAAATATTCCTAGACTTTGGCTAACTAAAAATAAACCAATGTAAATAAATCCAAAATTGAAAGTCAAAACATAATTTATACTCTGTTGTTACACAACTAGGCCTAGAATACAGGAGCTTACCGCCCTTCAGCTGTGTTGAAGCAAGTACTTGTCTTTAAAGACTCATTCATCAAGCAAGGACAATGGAAAATATCTGCTTTTTTAATGGCAATAAGGTCTCAGAAGAGCCATGTATGCCATCTTTCCTTTAGCAACCCCTCATTTACTATGTCTGAATATCTTCAGAGTTCCATAAAGCTTCTCAGCCTTTTAAAGTCCTCTAAGAAAATAACATAAGAAACCCTGGGAGACATCAAAAGACAAATACTTAATGTTATATACTAGAAAGGTAAAATGTGGGACACAAAACATCAGCTGGCTCTCTATTATGGTGGTGACATTCTGAGAGGAGGACTAAGACACTGCCAAACACATGGTGATTCAGTTAGTGTGGTTGTGGATGAGCCAGAAATAAGACTGCATAAAAGATTTCACTGTTCATAGTGTTGTTTGCCATTTTCATTGGAAGCCTCCTTCCTTAAATTGCCTCAGAGTCCAAATTTGAAGGCTTAGCAATGATAGCTGTAAGGTTTTGGTCCTGTGCCTACCCTGTGGTTTCTCAGGTCAAATTAAACCACAAACACACACACACACACACACACACACACACACACACACACACACACACACACACTGTAGTTGCTCTGTGCCTATCTCAAACAACCCTTCCTTTCTGAGTTAGGTTGT